>JBAJHX010000039.1:18672805-18725572 GCA_037176925.1 Amniataba percoides | reverse complement strand
CACAAGGCCCAAAAAAATCAGTCAAATTGTTTTAGTCTGACTTTGGTAAACTACGAAGCTGCGCTGCTTGATGGATTCACTCTGGAGCCTCGCAGAGTGATACGTACTGTGTGTAATGTGCCTTATAGTCCGGTGTGCCTTATGGTCCGAAAAATACGGTAGTTTAGAGTTTATTCATAATTTAGTTTACAACTACATCTCCTCCTTCAACGCATTCATAACAGGTTATAAACACTTAAATGCTTGATAACACAGTATAATATGTTGTAATCATAGATAATCTTATGTCCTCAGTAGTGTGAAACATCCTTAGTTAGGAGTGTATTCATCGTGTTTGTGATGCTGTACAAAGATGCAGATTAATATTCACCCAAAGCAAAAAGTAAGATTTATTAATGTTAACAACGCTGAACAGACTTACTAAAGCAGAGCAGAACAATTCCTCATGTCACTAACACTTAATATCTAAGTAGCATCATATTAATATGATAAAGACAAAGCAGAGATGCAATGAAAAGCAAACATTAAAATGTCTTTAAACATTTCAGAAATATCTAAAGTGTTGGCAAGTGATCAAACAGCCCTGTCCGGCTGGTGCCACTGAGTGACGTCTGTACCTGAACATGAAGTGGCTTCGCTGTGGGGAAGAGATTTGGGTGTAACAGTGAGCACTTTACACATCGTTGGCCTCGCATGGGAAACTTTCTTCCTCTTCCTCTTAGCTCTGGTGGAGACAGTTGACTGCACTCTATTTAAAAGGAAACACATGTTGAGGAACCTGAACTTTTCTGCCACGACATCAGCCCACCACGGAAATCGAAATGACATCACTTATTTACATTTCTGGCAAACTGTCATGCTTTGAGGAAGCACAATGTAGGCGTTGGGAGAAATTCTGTTTCATAGATTTATTGTAGATTATCACACATTTATATGTACAGATTATTTAATTTAGATGATTTGATTATTTATAATCAAGTAATCAAATGTTGAAAATGCTGTTTGGTAAAACAACATCAGATTTTTGTTCTCCTGTCCCCTTTGCTCCTTATAATCCAAATTTTGCTAATATTTTGTCCCATACATCAGCCAGACAGGAATTTTCAGAAGGCTCCAGCATATTTAATCCCACACTTGAAGCAGCATCCTGTTGCCTCCGGTGAAGTTCACGCTGTAGAGTTTTATGGAATACTTTGCTTCACAGGCTTCAGACACGTCGTATTGTGATAATGAACTGATGGAGGCCTGTCGGGGGCTGAGGGAACACAACACGACTGCTGAGAAGAGGAAAGAGGAAGACAAACATAAAAAAGCAGAATAGTTTGACTGTGGACTGAGGATTTGGTGTCCTACAGCGGAGCAGTGAGAGGGAAGGGTCTGCTCTCTGAGTCAGTGAGGACACTGACTACGCTGAACTACGCACTAACGCAGAGCACTTTCGATTTAAAGTGAGCGCTGAGAAAATTACTACAGCTGCTGTGAAATCTGCAAAGTCTCAAACGTCCAAAAGAGGCAACATCAAGCAAAAAAAGATTTCTTTAATGGATTGAGACTTTAATGTAAAACAATATCAAGACATTATCTCTAAATAAAAAATACACTTTCACTAACATTAAAAATACATGTAAAAAGAAATAAATAAGCTTGTGATCTTGAGATGAGATTTTCAAAGCTCACAGCTCATTGACCTCCATTCAACTGCAGGTACAATAAACTCAAACAATAAACTGGTTGTGTGCCCAAGCTCCATCCTCTTCACTTTCTTGATCTTACTAAAATTATTACCTGGCTAAATTTTCCATATAAATTTAACTGCACCGCTGTTAATATCTGTATCAATTTATTTGAATGGGTGAGAATGGAAATGCAACAAAATGTGAAAAGCGATCCATTAAAAAAGCATTTTAACTATTTAATTTACACCTGGCAGCACCCAGTGGTTCCTATTTTATCTATGTGTAGTTTTTCACTCTGTTTTTTGCTCATTTTCTTTGTCTTGTAGCTCGACAGGTCCAGTCTTTGTTGAGGGGTTGCTTGTCTACTCCACCAACTGTAGACTTGGTCGCTAATTACTGTGTGTGTCCAACTGTGGACATGTGGTGCATCCATAACCTAATTACTGGTATAAAAAAAACTCCCTCCTTCAAGACATTCACCTGTAAGGGGGACATTTATTTCATCCAGTGCTCATGTGTTAAACTGTACGAGCATGAGTGTTCCCTCGTGTGCTTATCGAGGAACTAGATCTGCTGAGTTTCATTTGAACCTCACTTGTTATACACTTGCGTGCATGAGTGCATTTAGTTGTATGTTTTGTATTTTCTCTCTTTTTAACCTTATTTGATTATTTTGACACATCATTGGTCTGGTGACCTCCAAATTATTATGTTTCAACAGGCCTACTCACAAATTGTGTTAAATACGTCACATGTCCAGTGCTCTTTATCGATAATCCAGGCATCCTATCACTGCTGTGTGTTCACAGTTTCATTTAATCACTTGTTATCATGTCACTTCCTGCCTTTTCCCCGTTTTCCAGAGACACATCAGCAACATCAGCATGAACTTGAGAGGAGCACCAGGGCTGAAACATCACAGTCCAGTACAGCTGCTTCTCTCTGCTCTCCGTGCCTTTGAGTGTATTTGTGTATTTGTGCACGTTTGAGTGTGTGAATGGGGAGAAAGCTCTCAGCAAACAAAAAAGGCGGCCTCCTGCTGCCCAGTCCCACTTTTAGTTTATAGACCTTTAACGTCTCTCGATCACTCTGAAAGTGCGTACAAACTAGTTTTATGCCTCACATTACCGCCTACAGCAAGCAAGAGAAAATAACTAGTCTTCTTAGTAGACAAACGGCTTTTCATGACCTGCAGACACGCTGTAATAGCACGAGGTTTAATGTGACTTGTTAACAACAGTAGGAGAGAATCATTGACTTTTGTATCAGATATATGAGCTTGTTCAAGATGTTCATAAATAGTGTTTATTACTCCAGTTCTGCTTTCTAATATGGAAACTTCCAACCGTCAAGGTGAGACGAGACGTCAGGAATAAGATTTTCACTTACAAGCATTTCACTGAACGTTGAGAAAAAGCACATATCTTCCTCTTTATATAGAAAAAGAAACGAGCGAGCATGTGGAGGACGACAACGAAATGGAAGAGCAAAACCGGAGAGCTTGCGTGAGGACAAAAATGTAAAAACTATAAAACTGAAGACTTCACAACTTGCTACTGGGCAGATGACAGCATGTGACCCCCTACAGAGTAGAAAGCAGAGAGAGAGAGCTTCGTAGACTGGAGCAGACTGAGAGAGAGAGAGAGAGACGTGGGGAAAAAAACACATTAATTAAAACAACTTGTAAACAGTAGGGGTCACTTTATATTTGCTTGTTAAACTTGACCCATGCGGCGCAGAAACACATACACGCTTAGTTTTTAAGTGCAACTGAGATACTGCAGAGCTTTGCTTGTGTGTGTGTGTGTGTGTGTGTGTGTGTGTATGAGAGAGAGAGAGAGAGAGAGCATTCATATGTGTGTATGCACATGTGGGGGCTGGCGTAATTCACTTTGCAACAGTTAGACCGATATATTTGCCTGATTTTGGTATTCATGTTGTCCACCGTTCATATTCACAGTATTCTCTGTTTTACTTTTGAATCACTTTTTATCCAGAAAATTTTACAAAAACATTTTTTAAAAATCATTAAAGAAACTTACCTGATGGTCATAGGACAGTGAAGATAAAAAAAAAAAAAGAAATATGGGCATTAAAAGTGACAGTTGTAGCTTGTCATGGCAGAGGAAAACTGACTCTGCATCAAGGATGCTTCACAATATCCAAGATGCTGATTTTGCTTCCTACCTGCCTAATTTGAGAATTAAGGATTATCACAATGGAACAACACACTTGTGTCCATGACATGTATGCAGACGTCTGTCACAAATCCCACAGTGCAATGTACTGTTCACCACACGTGTCTGCTAAAGCAAAATGATCAAGGAAAAGGGTCCTAAATCCAAATGTACTGCTCCACAGAATATAGTATTAATGGCGCTCATGACCACTGTTACATTATTAAGTATGAAATAGATGAAGCGGCCCATATTTTGCATGTGTGTGAGCAGTTTGATGATTGGTTTTGGTGTTGGAAGAAAAGCACTGTTAGGAGATACACATGGATGTAAATGAATGCACAGTTTTAAATATTTAAAAGAACAGTTTAACATTTTGGGAAAGGCTTTATTTCCTTTCTTGCAAAGATTTTGGTGAGAAGAAGAAAGCCACTCTTTAATCTGTTAGGTGAATATAAAGCTGCAGACAACAGCTGGTTGGTTGAGTTTGGCAGGTTTTATTGCCTTTGGCATTTCTGTCTAGTCTTTTTGCTAAACAGTTAACTGACTGCTGGTATGTACTAACTGTGTAGACGTAACACTGCACACGCTGACTGCAGTCATCTGGATTACGTTTAAGAAGATCGTTTTAATGATGACTGTAAGGGGAGATCTGACGTTGTAAATGTTTTTATGTGATTTCTATGCACATTTACTGATGTTTATTTTATATGATCGACATATCTCAAGTGAGTTGCGCTGATTGGAGCTGTGTGTTCATGACGTCAGTGCATTCTGGTTTGACAGAGGAATGACTCAGAGGGAGAGCAAAGAACAATTTCTGATGGAATTTGGGTCAACCGAGTTCGAAGGGTTCAATCTTATGAGAGAAATGAGATATCTAAAGTGTTCACTGAGAGTGTGTGGTGGGTTTTTGTAGTTTTTAAGTGCCATATAAAGTTCAGGGTCAACAAGCTGCTACATATTATTTCCCAGAATTTGACGTTCCATGTTGGCACCTTATATGTGTTATTCCTGCGTAGCAGAAACACAGATGTCAGCGTCAGTATCGGCTCTCAGGAGCACATATCAGTCCACGCGCAGTGTGCAGACCGTGGCTGGAGGCAGGGAAAGGAAAGTAACGTCAGCTCCAAATCTTTCATGACACTGTTATAAACGTTCCTTCCGCTGCTGAGTTTTCCTCTCCGCTCAGCTCGCAGCAGCTGATGTCATCGCCTCGTCTCTCCCTCTGCAGCCCGCCTGCCAGTGCCAAACAGCAGAAGTGTGAGACTGTTACCTCGGCTCACCTTCCAAACGCTCCGTCCTTTCCTTCACCTCTTCAAGGTGATATAAATGATTGGGCATTCATGTTTTTTCCACGTTCCTGTTCAGAGGGAGATAAAACACACCGAGATTGAAAGAGAAATAAAATATACTGGTTGTTTGTTAAGGCTGTAACCTGTTAGCCAGAAAGCCACAATGACTTTGGTGGAAACCACTTTTCCTGTGGAGTAGCAGTCACATGTTGCTACAAGTCGCTGTCCGCCTTCCCTGTCTGTCTCCCTGCGATGTTCACATTCATTCTTCTCTGACGCCTGGAAGCTGAGGGCCTAAACAAACAGGAAAGGTGTCCTGGTGGATCCGTCCACACCCTGCACACTTGTGAATTCGGGTGAACATGATATGATAATGAGGATGCCTGTTTGCTCCCCTGTACTGTAAGTCTTATTTGTCCTTCTGTGCACTTTTACATGATATTTTTGACGAGCTGAATCATTCTGCACACACATCTGGGAAATAACTCAAGCAATACATGAAGGTTTACTATTGATACCAAACGTCTGCTACCATCAGATTTTAAGAAGGTATAATAATTATACCACATTCACCATCTTAGATTGGCATGTTAGCTTTCTAAAAGTTGCTCATTAGTCATAAATACAAGCCAAAGTGTTGGACAAACTGGAATTCTCACTTGATGATGGCACAGTTTCACATTGAACATGATATGAATGTGTGTACCAAAGTTCATCTAGCCATGCCATTCAATATGTGGCCTGTCTGGACTCAAAACTCTGAGAATATGACAACTGTGAAACACGTTGCCCATTGTCTGCCCTGTTGTCCCATCAGTGGCCCTGGTGCTGTTTTTTTCTAATGCAGAGAGCAGAAATGCTTGCCAGCCTTGTTGAGTTGACAACCATCAGGCCAAACCATCTGAGAAGTGAGAACGCAATTTGGATTCTTTGTAAAGTGCTGTAGACGAAGGTAAGTGTGTCACTCAATGAGGCGAATCAGTGATTCTACAACCCAGTTTAGGTTAAGGCCGTGTGACCTGTGTTTGCTTGTTTGGTTGTGTTTATTCCAACTTGATGGTTTTTTCCAGCCTTTCTATGCGCTGCATGTTAGAGGAGAGGTGTTATTTTACCTTCAAGCTCTCAGCAGATCGTACACTGTCGCTCTACACCGACACTTTGGCATATGCTAATGTCAACTGATTATGAGTTATTTTGTTTTATTATTATTCAAATGTTATATATAGGAAGGATACAAATGGCAGTAGAAAACAGTTTCATTGATCCACATTAATTTCTGTTCCAGAGATTCGTTATTCAGTTATCCAAACTGAATTAATCTACATGCTGCAACACCAAACCTTACAGTGTGCATCTGGTCTTCATCACAGTGAAAATGGACATATATTTATTTTGTTTATGTATTCATTTATGAACTTGTTTTCTTGGTTTATGAATCTCCTGCGCGTTAGCTTTGTGTCATTAAGTTTTGACTTCAGGAACGTTTCCCAGGAACTTTTCGAGGAACTCAGTGCTTTGGTTTGGACGTTTGGTCACGTTTTTTGTGGGCGTGGTGGATGACACAGAGATGGACAAAGAGTGAGTTGAAGGTAAATCACATACAGTCAATATGACGCCAGTCAAACTCCTACATGATATGCTAATGCTAACTCCTAGCCTTAATGCTAATTTAATGCTAATCGCTAATGGTGTAGAGTCCTGGTATTTGTAAGGTGAGGGTTGACTAAATGAATCATACAAAATGATTTTACCTCGTCCACCTTGTCTTAGTGTTGTTCTGTCTGAATATTTGCTCTCACTATATTTGCTATACAATATACAATAGGCTACAAAACTTGTGCCATACCTGGTGAGGAACAAATGTGCTGCAACTGCAAACTGGGCTTGTGCTTTTATTGGTTGCAGTGTGTGCTGGTTTAATTTTTTAACTCGGGAAAGTGAAAAAGGATGATCGGAGGAACATGACAGCGTCGACCGGACCGTCCTGCAGCTGGATCAGCATCTGCTGCCACTTTTAACCCACTAGTGTTTTTTACTACCTGTATCTTTAGCATGATTGTAGTTTGGATGAATAAATAGTTGTGGATGGAACCAAATGTGTGTGTTGTTCTTTTAAATCATATTCTAATATTTACAATGCCCTGAGGGGACTATAGCTGTGAATTTGACCACTATACAGCAGTAAGATAAGACCGTTAAACAGTGTTAAGTTACAAAAAAACTGCAGTTGTGCATCTGTGACTGAATATTGATAAAAAAAGAAATGTTATATGGTTGTAACCTCTTCAGCAACAGGTGTCTGAAGGATAAAACCTACTGGACAGGAGTGGAACAGTTTGTTAGGCAGTTGCGTGCAGAAATGACATGTAAAAACAGCCATCGCTTTGTCGTACCTCAGTGGATTCATTTGCCTAAGCCTCACTGGTCTTTAGACCACGGTGGAAACGCAGACAACAATGGGCTCCAGGAACCGTTTTAGTTCCTTGAAAATGGTTGAAGGGACAACACGTTCTGGTACTTCGGGTTGGAAATGTGGCTTAAAAGTCAGGCTGAACAAACAAGAGGGATGGCAGCGTAACCGTGACGCAGAGAAGTGAGGGCAAAAGACTGATCAGCGATAAGAAGCAGAAGAAAGTGTAAAAAAAAATTATGTTATCAACTAAGTAAAAGACCAGTTGTTTACATGTTAACGCAACTAATATGTTTCCCAGTTATCAGTTCCAGTGACTGAAACCGAGGCTCAAAATGAATTCAACTTTTTATGTTGACTGAATTTGGTCATTTTCTCCCGTCGCATACCAGAAATACTTTGATTTGTTCAAAAAGAGTGTGAGTAGTGCGACATTGTCCTCAGTCTCCTCAGCACCTCCAACATCTGTGGCTGGTGGACGTATTTTTGAGCTTTGGACAGACATGGACTCGTTGTTCCCTCTTCGCTCCGCTCTTTGTGCGAAGAAAGACTAAACACTCATTAACGCTTTCCTTTCATTTCTGACTGTATGAGATATTTTTCGGGAAAAACACATAAAGTGCCTTCTTCTCTGGAGGCAGAGGAGGCTTCCTGTATGGTAAATTGCCTGGTGACTTTGCGGGGGACAACAAGGCTCCAGGAAGCTGCAGTGGGTGCCTTTAAACCACAATGCACAGTTAACTCTGTACAGACTGAGCAAACAAGAGATAAAGTGTGTATTAGTGAGCTTTAGAGGTGCTGGCAGGTGAATTTCGTTCCAGGCTAGCTGCTCCCCTGTTTCCAGCAGCTTTGTATTTATTATAAAGATGTTAGAGTTGTATCAGTCTTCAAAGAGAAAGTGAATACACAAATATTCTGAAATGTTAACTATTCGTTTAAAGGACCGAAACATGTCACACCATGTCACAATATTCCAAGTAATCTGAAGTATTTGGGTCTGTAACAT
This sequence comes from Amniataba percoides, assembly GCA_037176925.1. Taxonomy (NCBI): domain Eukaryota; kingdom Metazoa; phylum Chordata; class Actinopteri; order Centrarchiformes; family Terapontidae; genus Amniataba; species Amniataba percoides. Next base: position 18,717,008 of record JBAJHX010000039.1, on the reverse strand, counting down.
TGTTTGAAAGTGTCTCTGTCTTTATTTTTCTTCCTTGTCACGCCCTCTTTTTGTTGGCTAACCTGTGGGTTTGGCTGGTTGAGAGCCCCGAGAGCAGCTTGTTTGTCACATACACACACACACTCCACACACACACACGTCTCTCCTCCCCTTTCCAACTGTGTGCCACATGAAAGCAGCGTACACCCGTCTCTCTCTGTGTCAGCGGTGTGTTATTAGTATCCAGAGACTCCAGAGTGTCTGCTGCTCTGTCACCTCCCACAACCTTCTTTACACGCACTCTGTGTGTGTGTGTGTGTGTGTGTGTGTGTGTATAATATATAGATGGGTGCAACCTGTATCTGTTGTCTGACTCACTCTGACAGGCACACCAGGAAAGCACTGTCAGCACACTTTCAACACCTGTGTGTGTGTGTGTGTGTGTGTGTGTGTGCAGCGTTTACACATAAATACACACAGAAAATGAGTAGCTCATTCAAATATAGATATTTTATTTTGTACTTTTTTAACTCTGAAAAAAATACTCCTAAGGCACAAACTGCTGCGCTCTACAGTTGAAGTATAAATAAACAGACCTGAGGACAGCACATGGTAAATGATTATATACAGCTTCTTTTTCTAACGTTTTAGCACCAACTCGATTTCACTTTTGCTTTTTTTTAAGGCCTTGTGGCATTTGTGAGCATGAATTAAAGGGCCGCTCCATCTATCTTAACCACGGGGATCAGTTTACTCAGCATGAAGAGTAACACTCAGTTGTATGATGTCATCTGTGGCTCTGAAGGCGCTTTGTCAAGTCTGAGAAAATTACCCTGATGATGTCATAGTGATGCCATCAGGGTTACCTTCGTTTAGAGCATCAAACGCTCACCACTTGTTGGGTAAAATACGCGTCTTGGGTGCTATTGTGTGATAGACGTCCATGTGGTCCAAATTCATGAAGCTTTTTCTTGTTCACATTAATTAGAAAGCATCACCATGGAGGTCAGGTGCCAAAAACCGGCCCCTACATTTCCCACAAAGCAACTTGACCACCAATACTTCAGCCAGATATAACACTAGAAGCGGCCAGTGTGTCTTCAAGCCACTAGCCTGAGCAGAGGTGAGGAGAGAGCTACAGACGCACACCCCACATGTTCAGACTGAACTGACGCCAAATCAAGTGACATGATCTGAGGCACTTTATCACACTTCACACAGCTCCCTTTGGGGCCACAAAATGTTTCATTCAACATGACGATCTTGCCCATTGTCGAGTGTAAATCTTTAATCCTAGTCTTACTCTGACACAGAGAGCAAAAGCTCAAACCGCAAAACAGCGCAGAGTTCTTACTTCTATCTGCTCCAGATATATTTTATAGGAAATTAAAACCCTTTAGAAAAGATATATGGGTGTAAACACTGTTTGGCAGATAAAATGCAGAAATAAATCTTCACTGAATGTCCTGCTAGACCTGTGCCGCTCTCTTAACACTTTCCTGTTCCTCCTAAATGAGAATTTCTGTAAATTTAAACTGTTATGTATTTTTACACATTTTTAAGTTCCCCGTGCTGTTGGACTTTAATTTGCTGAGGAATTTCAGTAGTATTCAGTTTTAGAGTGAAAATCCTGTGTCAGAGGCCCTTTTAATGAAGAAAATTTGAAGGGAAAGAGTTTTTTTTTCATAAATATGGTCATCTTTAAAATATTAAATATACAAAATAGTATCTGTGACAGTGATTGCAAATAAAAATGTCAGTATTAGTCTCAGCACTGAAAAACCCACTTCAGCATCCGTTACGATCTCCGTTACAACCTCCCTGCTACGAGTTCAGAGCTGAGGAGAAAAGGGTAACTGAGGCCAGCACTTGTTTGCAATCCACATTGACTGTAGAAGAGCCTGTTTTACAACATGTGTGTCAGGTTTTATAGTCACAGCTCGTGTCTGATGATCACTGTCAGGTGTGTCTGGTCACAACAGCGCTCCAAATCATCCAAAAAATACCCGCCGTGTCGAAGCTCAGTTTTAGCATCAGTAGACGGCTCCCATACTCTGTGTGGCGGGCGGTGCTGTCGATGGCGTGTGGTGCGTCGGGCCCGACTGCGCCGGGCCTAAATGTGCACCCTGCTGCTGGTACCAGTTTTGGTGCGTGTACTCTCCCATGCAGGCGGGCGAGGACTCGACCAGCTGGTAGGCACCCTGCCCCCTGCTGGTAGGATCCATCATTGCATTGCTCTTCATGGCGCCGCTGTTTGCGTTGTTGCCGCCGCCGTTGCTGTTGTTGTTGTTGCTGTTGTTGGTACTGTTGCTGTTGTTGTTTTCCCACACGGCCGGGGACGGAGGAGAGTTGCAGGCCATGGAATCGCTGGCATCTGGACTGTGTTCAAGAGGAATGTCGCCGAGCGGAAACTCTCCATTCTTGTAGAGCTTCTTAAACTTGGAGCGACGGTTCTGGAACCAAATTTTGACCTGAAAGGGAGAGCGTCAAAAGATGAAAGTGAAAAACCTAAAGCAATAATGGCTGAATTTCCAATATTCAGTCTAATTTTAGCTCCTGTTTGGTCTTCACCAACTCCTGAGGGGAAATATTTGGCCCTTTAGCCGCTAAGTGTCCCACAGTGAGTATTTGGCACTGAAGACAGTTGGCTGCTGAGGCTGAAAATGCTGACTGGAGTGGAGTTTGTCAGTAAAAGGGACCACTTTGAAAGTTATATAGTCATTTGATTTATTTGAAATCTAAAAAAATATATTAGGACCGCTTTAAAGCTGCACTGTCAGTATTGTTAGCATCTTTTAGCTTATTGCTCTGCTTTCTTCCCTACAGACGGTATTTTTAGCTGTTTTCGGTGAAAAAGTTCTGGTCAGCCTACTGTGAGATAAATACAGACAATATACAGGCAAAGTTAGCAACTAGCTGGTAAACATAGCAGAGCATTTAGCATCTGAAGGTTTCAATATTACCCAAGGGCTGGTGGAGACCAAAAACAAAGCAAAAAGAAGCGAGTGAATATTGAACTAACATCCATGAGATTGGCAGAAAAGAAGATTAATTTAAGTTAATAGTTGAATAGTTAATAGCTGAAGATGCTTTCCGCTGACTTCCTTTTAACCTGATATCCAAAAGCAAGTGAAATATTTATCCATTGTCATGTCCTATTTGTCTTCCATTCAGTTCCTTAATCTACCACAAACACAACTATTCACAGGTGTTGCCAGAGAAAATAAACATGAGCATGAAATAAAAATGAACACGAGCATGAACATGAGCATTACTGTCACTTATATAAACAGCAATGAATCAACGAGGGCATCAAAACAAAACGTCGGTGCAGTGACGCGCTTCAGGTCGAGTGGGACCGCGCTCCTGCCTTTGTTTTCTTAAAGCTTGCGCCTGTAGTCCAAGCATAATATTGAACAATGATTTACAGCAGCCACGATGAAGCAACCAGTGCCACAAGCTCTGTCTTTTATCACTCGAGCGGAGATAAGTGTGTGGTGGTAAATCATTACGGCAGGAAGAGTATGACTGCATAAACCAGACTGACAGACAGTGATCACAGGCAGCCCTGCTGCTCCTCACACATGCATTTATGTAGGCAAACACAAAGGTATGGATTCTGCCTTGCGTGTATGTATGCAAAATAAATGCTATCATTACATTTAACTTCATACGGAGAATACTATAAGACTGGTATGTCAGATTTTTATTATTTTTGTTGCTTCAATTTATGCCTCTTGTTTATTTAAGGACCATAAATATAAAAATAAAGGAAAATATAGATTTATACAGAAAAAAACATTGGCACCAAAAATGACATAAAAGGACCAAATTCTTCTAAATTCATTAAATGAGGTTTTCTAGGCCAAGAAAATCTCCCCACAGCCCCCACATAGTCCACCATGCTTTGATTTGAGCTTTCTTAATACCTTTTACACTTTGCCCTGTAATCCCTGTCTAAGTTAATACCTTTTTCAGAAATTCTCACCTTTGTTTCACACAAAATGTTCAAACTTATAGCAGCATAGCAGGTGACACCGCAAGCTCTTGAATCAACTCACACTTCAACTGCTTTCAGTTCACGCGCTTCAGCTGTAACTGACACTTCTGCTTTCAACCTCTACACGTGAACTGTCCACCCAAATACGCCGACTGACATTTCCACTGCTCTCAGTCCCAACATTTCGACTACAACTGCGACTGCTTTCACTGAACTTAACTACCAGTTTACTTTATTTCTACCTGTGACTTTCGCCTACATGCTCATTAGAGAGTGCAGCCTTCTCTCTTTTTTACTGCACCGTCTTATATTTCTCTCAGCGTACTGACGTGCTCTGCCCGTCGCTCCCTGCGGCCTCACCTGTGTCTGAGTGAGGCCCAGCTGTGCGGCCAGCTCGGCTCGCTCCGGCAGGGCCAAATACTGAGCCGACTGGAACCTCCTCTGCAGGACTGCCAGCTGGTAGCTGGAGTAGATGGTCCGGGGCTTTCGCACCTTCTTGGGCTTCCCGTTGACCATCCGAACCTCCACGTCTGGTTCCTCTTTCACTGAAGGGGGAAACAATAAAAATACATGTAATATTCCTGTAACTCACCTACGGGCACTTCTTGTTTGTGAAAGCTTGCAGTAAAAACTTGACGCCGCTGCCACCTTCTTCTTCTCTGATCTTATAAAGTAAATGTAGCACGACCTGCTGAGACGTTTTCACACAAGGCCTGTTCCTCAAACAATGAAAGGCGCTCAGTTAGGTCTCTACGGGGCAGTCAGAGCAGAGAAGTTGTAGTGCAAAAATAGCCATGGCTGCTACAACCCCGAAATTTCAAAGAAATTCCGCCAGCACTCTGAACTTATAATTTTGGTCTGAGTGTCTCCCACAGACGGAGAGGGAGACAGAGATTTATAGGTGCTTTTCATGTAGCCTGGAGGGCCACTGGTATACGTTGCTCCCCGTTTGTACGGTTACTCTTGTCTGATTTCCTCTTCTTTACAACACTGCGCAAATACGTCTGTTTGCACAGTTTTTTATTATTTAAATTAGCCAAAACCTTTTTATGCAATTTGCAAAGGAATATAATTCCATTTTATAATAGTTCCTTTATTTATGCATTTACAGCCATTAACAACTTCTGTTTAATAAGCTTACTTATTTTCATTTATGTTATGTAATTAATTTTTAATAATAAATCACAATTGATAAAGGACATATATTTGAAATGGTTTACCGGTATTCATAATGTACACATATTTATTTGTATTACAAAGCAGACTCTGTGGTTGAACAGTCATTTATGTATATATAAATACTATATTTTGTGTTGAATACATTACAGGGGTAATGGACACTGGGGAAATAAATTATGTCTTATTTTTCTCTGAATTTTCGCAGAGAAAAGGGGCCTGGAGTTTACACTATGATGAAAAACTTGTGGGCGTTCTTTAATTGAGGGTTTGGCTTTAAAAGCTTCATTTAGACCTTGGGAAATCAAATTTCAGAGCATAACCACTGGAAGAAAAATTAAATCAACAAATAAAATAAATAAAATCAAAGACTATTTTGAGTGTATTTGTGGGGCTTTGACTCAAGAGCTTCATTTCAAAAAGTCTGACTACGCCTCTCTATCTGTCCCTCAGTTACTCTCTCTGAAGTCAATGTGGATATTTTTTAGTCCACGTATCATCACCAGTGATCTTGTTTGGAACATTTGCTTATTTATTTTTAGCTATTTATTTTTATTACTAAGTATATTTATCTCAGAGACTAATCTGGTCTCTCATTTGCATATTTATTTATTTATGTAGGCTACTTGGGTGTGGCCACAGGTCTTTTGCACGATAAGGAGGCGTCTTCGTTGGATGATTCAAAGGCCAAGGCTGACTGACATGTCGTGACACCTGATGTGCGTGGCTGTGGGCCAAAGTCCCCCGCGGCCATTTCCAGGAGTCGACTCCCAACTGGAATGTCAAAAACAGTACACCAGTCTGTCGAGTTTGTTTTCCCTCTGTAGTTTGCACAGAGACACCGTCCAAGCTCAAAAACTAAGAGCCAAAAGAAAAAGCTCTTGAACGCAGTCTGACTGTGGGGGAACGCAAAGAGCCAAAGCGACGTTTGTTTGTTCCAAATGTTGTGTTTAACGCTCTTGTGTACGACTGCAGGGTGTGTGTTGGGTTTATGGTGACCTTATGGCATCCCTCCAGTATCTTGTGATACTTCCTGACAGAATCTCTAGTTTTTGATCCAGTATTTTTACCCCGTTAAACACACTATTAGTTTATTTAGCAGCTCAGGTTGCCCGTTTAGTGAGCATAAAGCAGCTGCGTGTAATGAATTAGTTCTTCATTCCTGACTGAGGTGAAGCTGAAAAGCCGGTGGTTAAAACGAGGTCATGGCTGCCATCCAAGGGCTCTTAGGCTAATCTTCATTTTCCTATCAAAGTCAAATCTGAAAGAAGCGTAATGACTGGATGATTACCGGTGAAGAGCGATGAGAAGAGAGAAATGCAGAACAATAAGTAGGTGAATTCAGTGCTCAGAGGGGTTTTCCTTCGTGCTTGTTGTTCTTGCAGGCTGAAGCATTACTTCACCAGAAATGATCTCTTGTTTCCTTTTTGGCCCACAGACACCTTTATGCCTTTCTATAAAACTTGTGCACAAGCAAAGTTTTTTTTTTCCTTTTTTCTTTTTAATAAACCAGAAGCTAACAACAAATCACTCTCATACTTTTGTGAGCTCTTCGGCCAAGCCAAATAAAATTCATTTTCTGTGTCAACCTTATTAGCAGGAGGAACTAGCTGTAAGAATTACATCTAACACCACGTATTTACCCATAATTCCCTTTTCCCCCTTACAGTTTGTAAAATGTAAAAATGTACAAATGTAAAAACATTTAAGAATATTTCTTTTATATCTCAGCATACATTTATCTGTGTAAAAGCTCCTCATTGTTAAAGTATATCTCAGATATTTATGTGTGTGTTTGATTAGAAAGACACCGTGACTGAGTGTGTGTGAGAGAGAGAGAACTACAGGAGTTTACGTGCGTCCACAACACCAACTTTATTCTTCCTCTCACTGACCATCTTCTAAATATGGAAATGTGAGATTAGGAGATAAAGAGAGTGTCAGCCAGGAGCTTCACAACATGTGTCAGATAGAAAATAAAAGAGCTTCAGGACGCGCTGGAGACTCTTGAAAGAATTTCCTCTGTGCGTAAAAACTGTGCAGTTATCGGTCTGACGCATCCATCCCTCCATCAGGAGGTCAGAGCGGCTGCTCTGCTTTCTGCACAGAGTTGTGTGTGACACTTTTGGACTCTTTTGGTTTATTTCTTCGTTAAACAGACTCCCAAAGAGGACACAAACACCTGCGATCTCTCTCCACACTGACTCACCGTCCTGCAGCGCCGCCTGCACCTCCCTGCTGAAGGCTCCGTGCTCTCGGTACGCCGGGTACGAGTACTCCGCCTTCCCCACCGGGTACGCGCCGCCCGCGGCCACCCCGTTCAGGCTGTAGTGGTGGTACGCGTACGGGTTCATGTGCTGGCCCGGGTACGGCTGCTGGCCCGGGTAGAAGTCCTGCGAGCCGTGCAGCGCGCCCTGCCCGCTGAAGAAGCCCATGTCTGTGGACGAGGACTCCGGCAGGGTCGGGGAGTCCTTGGCGCGCCCGGGCCCGGGGAGGGGGGGCTTCTTCTCCTCGAACACGGGTGAGGACTGTGCGTTCATCCTGCCTCTCTGCGTGTGCGGGGGTCTGATCCTCGCAGGCTGCCGATCCCAGCGCGTCCTGACGCAGCAGCCGCGCCGTCCACGGTGGCGGCGCCCAACCCATCCACAGTAATTACAGGGCGCGCCGAGCTGAGCCGAGCCGGGCAGGACGGAGGGGAGTGGATGTCTCCTCCTCATTGGCTCTGCCCCGAGGCCAGCACGGCGCGCTGTCGCCTGTCTGGCTGCTCCTGCTCCCCACAAAACCTCCACGGAGCGCGCACTGCTCCTGAACCAACACTTACCCCGGAGCAGGGTCCCGAGCAGGGTCCGGGGCAGGGTCCCGAGCAGGGTCCGGGGCAGGGTCCTGAGCAGGTCGTGTGCAGAGATGAGCAGAGTTTACAGGCCTGTGGGGGGGTTACAGGAGAAAAAAGGGCTTCTCCTTCTCTGCATGTGTGGACTGAGTCTCCAGGCTTCTCCCACGCCTCAGGGGGACACACACAAACCGTGTACCTACAATAAACCTGAGGTGTGTGTCACATTCCTGCTGGGCCCCTGAGCAGCACCCGCGCTGAGGGGGCCCGCAGTGAGGAGACCTGAGCTCAGGGTGTGTTACTGAGGTGTGAGGGGACACACAGCCAACAGGAGCCTCTTCTGTAGTTTCCATCTGGAGAAAGAGAGAGTTTGCTGTTGCAAAACACACACACACACAAAGGTCGAGGATAAAGACACACAGGAGTATCTGACTTCAGTGCAGTGGCGCCATCTCACCACCAGGTGTCAGTGTTGAGGTCGAGGGTTAAAATCAAAGCACTTTGAGAAAATCTCTCAACATACCGAGCTGTGAGACCTCCAGGTGAATTATATGTACTGATTAAAAACAATTAAAACACATAGAACCAAAGTGAGAGAACAAACAGATGATTTCTAATAATCAATCAGTGATTAGAGTTCAAATTAGTTGAGCCCACCAGTGTTTCCCCATTTTTTTTTAAAGAGCCTCCTTCAGATGAGCCCAAGAGCTCCTTCATGTCATTTCAACTGATACTCAGATGTTTTTGTTATTTGTAGGAATAACTATTAATTATATAAAAGCTGAATGATGATGAACATTTCAACCATATGCATTCATACAAAGACTTGGCAGAGACGTTACAGTGCAGCGATATATGAACAATCTTTCCAGCACAGTAGCTGTTTAAATCATTTATCATCACACTCAGCTAACTTCTCAGTTCTTCTGGTCTCTCATCTCACCCATACGTACTCATATGTATGTGACAGCCGCTCTGTGTCACAGCCTCCATGTGCACAATCTGTTTGTTTGGTTTGGTTTATACAGATGTTATTTAGGGTTTTTTTTCAAATGAGTTGCCACTCTGCAGTCTTTCAACATCCCCAGAAGCATCCATGTTTGGAAATCACTGGTTTAAAGTACTTGACTGACTAAGAGGGAAAATCAAACACATTTTAAGCTCATTGCTTCACTGAGAACAGGTGACCTCACTGAATACGTGGCACACAAAAGGAGAGCAGACAACGAACCTCAGAGGGAAAACTTGGCATTTTCCAGGATCCTAAAATCACACAACTTGCAGGTTTAATTTTTTTTATTAGCATTTGTCTTTCTCTATGTCATATATGGTAAACCCTTGAGTCCTTGCAAAATTAAGTTCCCAGAAATGTACAGCTTGATTTTCTTTCGGCGAAACGTGCCCTTTTCTGCACAACCCGGCGTCACGTCTCAGAACGCAGAGTTCCCTCTCCGGCCACGCCACGAGTGTCAAAAGCACTTCAGTGTGACTGACCCAGCTCTTGGTGGCAAGGTTCTTTTCTGGTCTCACACATTATAAAAAAAAAAGAAAAAGAAAAAGTTAGGGGCGGGGACAGTGTGAATACATCAGGCCCTGAATAAACAGAGGCGCTTGGCAATGTTATATACAAACAGGAAGTAGGAGTGCAGTGGGGGGGAGGAAGGGGAGTAATGGCAGACTCCCGCTGTGGTGATGGACGTCCTCCTCTCCTTTTTCGCATGGTCCCAAGTGGACAGAAGAGCAAATTCCCTGTATGGTCCACAAATCCCAGAATGCCTTGTGAGTCAGCGAATGAGCGAGTGAGACTTCTCCAGGTCAAACGGGTGAAGGCGTGGTGAGGGGGGGGGGTTGTTCTGACGGCCTCCCTCCGTTTTCAGAAACAATTCTTCAGGTGGCCTTGTTAACCGTGGGGGCAAGTCTTCATTTAAAAAAAAAAAAAAAAAAAAAAAGCAGAAAGTCCAACATTCAGTTTGAGGGCTGGTTGGTGAACAGAACAGGTCGACACACACCGACCGACCAACCCACGTTTACCCCCGCTTACACTCTGAGAACAGACTGAGCATCTTTTCTTTTTATATATAATACATGTATGAATAAGTACGGTATATGTATTCTTTATTGTTATTTTACAAGATTCCCTGATGGCCAGCGCAGAGAGAAACAGAGGGGGAGAAAAAAAAGAAAGGGGGAAGGAAAGGAGACTTGTCCAATTTTACATACAGTAGAAACCAGTGGTAAGGAGAGAGAGGAGGGGGGGGGCACAGTGCCTGAATTTTGTCCGTAGGAAGGAGCACGTTGTGTCAGATCAACCCCAGTCTGATTGGAGGGAGAAGACGGGAGGGAGGGGGAGCAAGGGGGCTGAGGTGGGACTGGGAGGAGCGGCGTGTCCACCCGGGTCGGTCTGTTGTCCTGTTTGGGTCGTCTTCAGTTGGTCAGCTGGTTTATTTGCTTGCTGGGTGTTTAGTGTTTGTCACCTCCTCCTCCTCCTCCTCCCCTCGTCCCTCCCGGGTTGAAGTGAGCGAACGACGAAAAGGTCCGACTGGCCCGTGTCACTCCGGACAGGAGGACCGACGGTTTCTCTGCGTGGGAAGACAAAGACGGGTCAGAAAGAGTGAGACTTTACAGAAACAGACAGGCGAGCTTCAAGTTGATTTTAGCAGAGCGTAACAGATGTTTTACAGGATAAAGTTCTGCTTGTGCTAAAAAAAAAGGCATGTTTTTAAAGGAATATAACATTTCCAGAAATACGCTTACTCACTTCCTTGTCAAGAGTTACTTGAAAAGACTGATACAATCAGGTCTGTGAAGTAAATATGAAACTGGTGGTGCTGGTGGATTTCAAGTGTTTTTTGCTTGGCTGTGCTAACTGGCATACATTGCACAGAGGAGTAAGATACATCAGACTCAACACTTGGTTTTAGTATCAATTCACTGTTTCAAATCTAATTGGTTAAGAGTAAAAAAATTCAACCATTAGCAGCCGTCTTCTTTGATTCTATTGTTTTTAAATTAGAAATCTAGCATTATTTTTTGGGCCAACATGCCCACATATTAGCTTACACTGTTCTGTTTATGATATTTGACTGTGGATAAAGATGCACTACTAGAAATAGCTTTCCAATAACGTCTGAGTTCTTCTGGGGCTGACCTTATGTTAGCTTCTTGGCTTTGTTGTAGAGCGAGTCGACCACTTTGCTCATGTTCTGGATGGTCTCCAGGGCCGCCTCGTACGTCTTGTCCACCACTGGCTCGTCAAAGACGATCAGCACACCCTCGCCTTGGTCCAAAATACCTGTGAGGTGGGATGATAAGGGGAAGAAGATACAGAGAGAAAAACAGTAGGTGCTCATTTATTTAAGTTAATTACACATTAATTACACTCATGCTGATGGCAAAAGGTTACTTCAACAAAACACCTAAAACCCATCAAATCAGTAAACTGAAATTAAATGAATTTGGAGTGAAGAGAAATCAGAAAACAACAACAAAACACCAATATTTACGATCATAAGACAGGAGAACTGAGCTATATCTTTATGTAGAGCATCCTGAGCTGCAGACACGTACCATGAAACTTCTTGTCCAGGATCATCTGTGATAATTTCCTCTCGACGTCTCCCTGCAAGGCAGACACAGTCATGATGGTATATCAGTATAAAAGCCAAAGGACTTAAAATGGATGACCCATGATTAATGAAAGTATAAATAGAAACATTGACGATGAGCAAGATCTCACCTTTGAGAGTTTGATGAGAGAGGAAATGTGTGCTATCTGTTAGAGAAAAGGATACCCATAATGATTAAAACATTTAAAAAAGTATTCTACAAGTATATCAGTGAGCATACCAAGTATTGTTACTGTGCTCACTACTATGTATCTCTATATGCTGAATAAGTTATGTGACGACCACAAGCTTACCTGGACTCTGGAGAAAGGTTCGATGACCCTGATGAGGTTCTGCTCCAGCAGGTTGTCATACAGCTTGGTCAGATGGGTGCTGATGATGGGGTCATCCCTCAGCTCTGCTTTGTACTCTGTTAATGCCTTTAAGAGAGAGAGAGAGAGACATTTGAGTCCCAAATGAGAGGAGGGGCTGATACTGTTCTCCAATAATGACACAAACTGACAAGGAGCATAACCAGCCTCAACGAGGTCAACACACAGAGACAAACCTTTTCAAAGTCTGCCAGCGACCGGTTCTTACTGGCTTGTGCCACACATTTCAGTGAGTCTGTCTACAGAAAGAGAAGAGAAAGAAAAAGGTCAGAGCAGTTGACAGCAGATCCACAGCTTTTATCAAGAGAGACAGAGGGATGCTGTGCAGTACATAATGTACACATATTCATCCAGAAATACACATTCTGTAATAGAAAGTTGCTTTAGCTGGTTTAGCTGGTGTTGCTATTCCAGTTTAACCTCTCACATCGCTTTATGTACTACGGTGTCAGTGCAGATTGATCACTTATGTTCATTTTTAAAACCTCTGGTTTCTAACTTCAGACAGTAGTAGACTAAAACAATTTCTCATTTCTAGCTGATGACCATTGATTTTACCAGCTGATACGACACCAGCCCTCAGCTATAGTCAGCTGTAACATTATTTGGGTCAGAACACAATTACCATTTTTTAGCGTTTCCAGCGGACTTGTTTTAAAACATGAATGCTGTTAAAAGGCATCAGGTATCCTCTAACCAGCTAAATTCATGGTTTGCATAGAGATAGACGCTAAAGTTGCATGTTCCAGACAATCAGAGGTTCACTGCAAGCTTCCCCAACTCAACCAAGACCATGACAGAGCTCCTGATGTCTGCTTTAACTCTCAGACCATCCAGCACTGGATTCTGCACAGTAATAAAACATTCACAGTGGATGTGTCATCAGCTTTTCTTTAATGTGCTTCGATGTCGGTGTGGCAGTACACTAGTTAGCTGGACGTGCTAACATTTGATGCCTCGGTGCATCAGTTCTTTGCCTCAGTTTGCTCGTACGCTTTCAGTTTTGAAAGGCTAAAAAGACACCACCCTTCACACTCTTAAAATGCACAACATCTCCCTCTGCAGTCCTGTGCACACTGCTTCAACATGTGAAGAAGCTTTATAGGCCTGCTGTGTTTAGCTACAGTAGATCAGCTATGATTGGACAATGGCTGTTCAGGGGAGGGGTTTAGCAAACACTCTGTAAAGTTTAAATTAGAAGTCAAGTTACGAAGAAGAAAGAGTGATACCTGTCTGCCAGCATACCGCAGAGCTAGTTTGCCACTGATGAGGGCCTGGACATCCTCTGGCCTGAAACACAAACAACATGTCAGACCACAACAGGACCTGAGATCCTCTCTGGATTCCCCCCACAGTGAAAACGACTTTTAGCCATGTGGTCCAGAGCATGTATCACTTACGCGTTGAGCATGATTTTGCAGAGCAGCATGTATTTGAGGGCTGTGATGGCTCGGGGGCTATCAATGGAGTCGTAGCCCTCAAAGGCCTCGTAGAAGTAGGAGTAAGCTGTCTTCCAGTCTTTCTCCTCTGCTGCATGAATGATCCCTGTAAACACAACCAAACACACACACAGATGTCAGGTTTTCACAAACTTAATCACTCTTGCTCAGCTGTTCAACAAGTACTACCTACATAAAAAATATGTATATGTAGCCTGTGCCTGCAGCCGAGCAACAGTTATCTCCCAACAATGATCTGGATGAGTGTTTGAACCTGCTCCTTACCTGACTGCATGTCTAGAGCTGCTTGCAGTTTTGGTGGGCAGTAGATGGCGTTGGCGGTTGTCCTGGCAGATGTAAGGGCAGCGCGGGCCTTAGGCAGGTTACTGAGCGCATGGTACGTCTTACTCTCCAGCAGCTGGACCTCCACCAGCAGGGCCTTGTCATCCATCTTCTTCAGCTCCTGCAGCAACTGGGAGCCTGGAGAAGGAAGGAAGTTTGAGTCAGGGGGATGCTTTCGGTACATTTACTCGTCTTTTGGTACAAACAGGTGGAACGGTTTTGCAAATAAGAGCGAGAACCAGACGAGGACGGTGAAGGACTTACCAAGCTGTAGAGCCTCCTGGTAGCACTTTGTGTCGAAATACAGTGAGATGAGACGAGCCTGAGGAGAGAGAACAACAACCATTCAGGGTTTAGGTCAACAGCTTGTTTGTTTGAGGTCCTGCCACAAAAAAACGTATATCTTAAAATGTGCATCAGTCATTGTCTGCCCAAAAAAAGCAGGCTGAACATATTTTTACACACATGCACACACTGGTTTACCTAAAGCAGTGGAGACACACACATACAACAACAACAGCAACAGGTAGGGATGCTAATTTCTCAAGAATGTCTCTTATCAATTACTGGACATGTTAAAAATTAATCTAATTCATACTGACAAAATCCACAGTGTTCAGACTTGCTTTGGTTAAACAAACAAACCCAAACCAGTTTAAAATATTAAATATAGCAAATAGTGTTGCTCAGTGTAATGGCTTAATTTCAGAGAATAAATTAGATGAGAGTAAACATTGTGCAGAGCCTGTACATAATAGAGTCTAGCCTTTTATTGCACTGTTTTGCTTACTGGATAAGGTGTAACAATGAACCACATCACCAGTTGTGTGGAAAAGTTCAAAGACCAGTGATTTCGGGCATCTTTGTGCAGCTATCTGGTCTCACTCAAATTTCTCAAAGGAGCTCCAGATGCTGAACAAACTGCTCAAAGCAAACAAGCCCTGCTGCCTCATCGACTCTCACCTCGAGTGCCTGTCTGAGGAAGGTCCTTTTCTCAGCCTTGGCCCACTCTATGCACTCCAGGCAGAGCTCCACCTCCTGGCCCGTGGCGGCCTCCATGTCCAGGAACATGTCCAGCAGGGAGCGGACCAGTCGGGCTGCCTTGGCCTTGGAGATGGAGTTGAGGAAGGGCCGTACATATTTCAGCAGACCCCCAAGCTCTGAGAGGAGGGAGGGAGGAAGAGAAAGTAGAGGAAAAACCATGATTAGAAAAATGCAGAAAATAACTTTATTGTCAACCTGCCACACCAGCTTAGTGGCATCAGGTTAATAAAAAGAGTTGCAAAACATTTTAACACAGAGTATACTGATCATTAAAAATGTTTCCTACTGAAAAGAAAAATATTTGAATCAATTACTGTGGGGAAAAGTTAAGGGTCCTGATTAGGTCATGTTTATATATAGGGAGTGATTTTTAAAGGCAGAACTTTTTAACAAGCTCTCTGGGTGTCTTGTGGCAGGTTTGAAGGGTCAAATTCCTTCCACTGTCCACTAAAAACATTCTCATTTTAACATAAAAATAACTTATATATCTGTACGGTTAGTACAGTGACTGAAGAGGTATTTTCAATCAAACATCAATATCAAATGCTTTTTTATAACATTTTGCTACATATACAGCAATCCACACATTTCCTTCTGAATACTTGTGGAGATAAAAAGATTTCTGTTGCTGTTTATCATGACCACCAAACGATGTGTAAAAGAAATACAAAACAGAGGCCTAACGGTGAACACTTTTCGTTATAATCTCAAAGATTTTCATTTTGTTCTCTTTCACTGCACATTTGATGAGAAGCAGTAACTACAGGTGTGTTTTTGAACCTTCAGTTTCGTCCTCTGTAACCATCAATCTTTTCTTTGTTTGTTCAGCCACAGTAACTGTTTGCTCACAACACTAGCAGAGACTGGAAAAAACAACAATGTGCTGTTTCACACACAAATTAGTTAAAGAGTGAGTTTTGTGTTAAAAGTCTTATTAAAAGCTAAACTGTGCAATGCTTGTCATTTCCCCAGGAATGGATGTTCATAAAACTGTAATACTGCAGCCTTTCAAAAGTGGGGCACAGACTCACTCAACATTCTGTGGCATCACTCTGTGATTTATTTATTTTAATGGAAATTTTCACGATTACATCTTTAAGTGAAAACCAAATTACAGTGGCCATCAGAGTAATAAATGCCATCAGAATTCCCTCATAATGACAATCAGTAAGAAGAAGATGGTTTCTTTATCCACCTGATGGAAATCTGCTGCACACAAAAAGTCCATTAGTCCATTCAGTCAGGGGAACAGCTGAGGTGAACAGTTAAGACTTACATCTGACCCACACTCACAAGTCCCAAGTTACTGCTCAGCATTCATATTTCTTTAGATCAGGTGACAACAGACAGAAGTCACAATTGCTCAACTTGTGCTGCCATGTTAAAAAGTATTTCTTGTCATCACAGTCACTGACACTGAGTCAGGAGTCTTAATCATGAGGCTCTGACTGGAGTTTGCAGTGTTGGATGAAACAAAAACATATATATGTAAACAGTGTGAGGCTTTGTGTGTGTATGTCCAAACCAAACACAGCTTAAGGAGTGAGCATCATGTTGTGTTTACCTGCAGCTTGTCCTGTCTTGGCCAGCAGCCCACCCAACTCCAGGATGCTCTGCTCTTTAACACGCACCGCCTCCTCATCACTCTCCTGGATGTCCCGTTTCACTACCACACACACACACACACACACACACACACACACATATATATATATATATATAATAATGATGTAATCTGATCCGTACTGACACGATTCACCGCGCTGTACAAAAAGTGAAATGCAGATGTTGGACTCTGAGGACATTAAGTCATATCATGGGCAGGTTTGGCTGGATGGCGAGAAGCCAGGTAGCAAACGATGTCAGAGCTGTCAAATTAAACAATAAACGATTATGACAGCTACGTATTTTAACAATCAACAAGAAGCAGCGCGTGATCATACACAGTAGTAACCTATAGACTGTGACTAAACAGGTGTTGTTAGCAGAGTCAGCTCAGTTTCACAGTTATTTCCTCTTCGGCCTCACATCTGACAAGACACTGCTGCTAACAAGGCTGGCTGCATGCTAGCGCTAACTAGCCGGCTGTCACCCGAGTCCCTGTCAAATGAATGGGCCGGGCTAGCTGACGTTAGCCCGCCTGTCAGGGTAGCCGGTGCGCCGCTAGCCGGCTAGCCCGCTGCTGCTGACTCACTGTGCAAGCTAGCAAGAAAAAGACACGGCCAGCAGTGGGCAAGCTAACTTAGCTTAGCCTAGCCTAGCTTAGCCTAGCCGCTAACTGGCTAACTCAAGCGCTAGCCATGTGAAAAAGCAGTGTGAAGCTTCAGTGTCCCATGTCTCCACCGCGCCGTGCCCTGTGGATCATATTTACCTATTGAGTGTAAGATATCGATGGAGGCATTCCGGTCTGTCCCCAGAAGAGACTGTGCTCTCTGAAACTCAGCCACTGCCGCGGCTGCCATCTTTCCTCTACCTGCCTCCGCGCTGCTGCCGCTTCTTCTTCTTCGACGTTTTCACAGCAGCTGGAATCCTCCTCGTCACATTTCTGCCTCCTACTGGCTCAGCTCGTCCACTGTCATCTTACTGTACCTCTGTTTTGTACGTAGTCTGCTGTGCTTTTAGAATCCCAAGTATTATACAGAATATAAAGAACACACTCGATCACATCTTTATTCTTTATTCTTTCACCTCTGATTGTGATATTTTGATTTCCTGTTTTTTTCCTCGACTGTGTCCTTTGATAACTATTTTTTCATTCCCTGGGATTCCTGAGAGAGCTGGTACCATAGACTGTCCTTTTTTTATCCAGTCCTGATCGCTCTCTTTGCTCTTTTCTCCTGCAAAGAAGGATTTGAGCGTGAAGTTTCCTGTTAAATAATAACTTATAGTGGATCACTTTCTCTGTATGTCAGATGTTCATGTCGTCTTTCTGAGTGACATTAGCTCTTTTGACAGTGTTTCTTCGAGTGAATCCAGGAGTCCTCAGGCCAGATGGGAAAGGTAACCTCTGCAGGGAGCTACTGAGGTATTCATCCTCATTATGCTGCTTTATTTGGTACAGATGAGCACATGAGGGGAACTGCATTAATGACACATTTGATAAGATTCTTTACACCACATGTGAACCAACCACCAACAATATGAACCATCAAATTGTTGCTTCTGTCAGCAACGATAGGCTTTGATTAGATAGTTAATTAATAGTTTTTTTTTTCCTTTAGCAAGGACAGTGCATACAGTGCACCGCCCTTTAAAAAAAGAAATTACACCTCTCCAAAACTAAAGACTGCATTTAGAATTGGCAGGTCCACACTGATCTCTGCTGGACAACACTGAAACATACCTTCTCACTTTATTTTTCTTTTTGCTTGTTTTGTGCTGATGTAGAATTTTGTTTTGTGCAGTATATTAAGGAAAAAAAGATTAAAAACATCCTTTTAAAATGTGCCTTTCATGCAAATATCAAATATATAAAATAAAAGAAAACACAGAATATATGTGTAATGTTCTTTACTTTGTGTCTTTGTTTTATTTGAGCTGTTTAAATCTTCCATAGCTGCCTGAGAAATTAAAGCTTCGGCCTGTTGGTGGCACCTGATGAGAAGTCGTGAGATCACCAATAACTGTGCTGACTGTGCACAGTGGAAATCTGTTTGTGGCACCACAGAAATGGAAGAAGACTCCAAGTTCTGACAACTCACTTAAAACAAGATCAGCAACTTTAACCAACCCTGCATTAATCTTTGAAAGACCAATGTAGTGTTTTTAGAAATCCTCTTCATACGGTGTTTGTTTGATGTGCTGTATTGAGACGACGTGCAGAGTTCAGGCCCAGTTGTCAAAATTGTTCATAAAATCCATAAAACCTTTTTCATTCTGAAACCTGAAATTGGCTAAAATAAAGAGAATATCTACATGTTAAATAAAAAAATATAGCCTTTATTTGACAAAACATACAGAGAGCAAAAAACACTCCAAATCAAATTTCACGAGTTAAGTCACTCATGACAGTCACGTCTGCTTTCACAGGACAACGGACAGGTAGTCGCACACCTGAAAGCAGAGAGAAACAACAATACCTTACATATACATACACTTACTGTGTGGCACATTGATTCATTTCCTCTTGGGAAAACTGTGTCAGCCAGTTATCAGAGAACATATGAGGACATCAGCCCAGAACACAACCACACACACACACACACACACACACACACACACACACACAGATAATAATAATAAAGAAAATACAAGCAAAGAACCTAAACTTTGATGACAAAAACTTTCTACAACAGGAGTTTCCAGCAGCAACATTTTTTGTTTTTTGCTGTGTACATCTTTTTTTAAAACTGACCAGTTTTAAAGCAGTAATGACAGAGTGCGCTGTACCTTGCAGCTTATCATCAGGTTGGGAGAGCCGTCTATGTTGGCTGCTACAGAGAAAACTGGGCTGTGAAGACAGTCCTCCATGTGCTCTGACACTCTGGACTCCAGAAGCTGCCGCAGGGCGTCGGGCGTGATGTTCTGTTTCTAAAGACAATGAGAACAATGTTGAAACCGAAGCTATGATTTGTGACTCTGCACGGATTTTCAACACAGAGAAAACATTTCCACATAACTGGAGTGTGTCACTGTTTCAAGGACACTGTGTTTGAAGGATAATTATACTTTAAAGGTTTGGACCAACAACAAAACTATGTGCTAATACCACAGCGCATTTTCAACCTCTATCTTTTACTTATATGTTGACTGTTCTGCACCATTAAAAGTATGCCGAATGCACTATAAGCTGTTCCTGCCTTGTACCGATGGACATACCAAGTCTTTTTTTCTGTTCTAAGCAGATGATGAAAAATACTGATCTCCTGGAAGAGTGAGTCATATTCAGTTAAACAATTATGCGACTCATGTTTCCGCATTCAGATCCTCCACAGATGAGTCAATGAAAGAAGTAATGAGAACACAACCCTGTCGCATCTTTGGCTGAGGTGACGTGACTTTAAAAAAGATTATGTAAAGCAGTAATAGCGCCCCCATTTGTAGCCAGTCTTTAATAGTCCAGCAGTCAACAAACAGACCTTAGTGTTGATGTAGACTCCACATGGGCAGGAGACAAAGTGGCTGTTGATGGTCAAGTTGCTCCTGCGGGACACGAGAAGCACATTAATGTTGAATCTGAAACACGTTTGTTATCAACACAACTCCATAAAGAGATTTCCACGTTTTTTCTCTACAGTTTACAGTGACATGGTTGAAAATAGAGAATAATCAAGAACATTTGGTGGTGCTGGTTCTTATCACGGTGGTAGCGTCTGGGACTCACATGTGACATAAAGGGCAAATAATGCTCATCTCATCCATCCCCTCCACGACGGAGGATATGTACTGCTGCTCAAACTGCAGGTTCCTCTCGTACTCTTCAATAAAGGACATCTCTGTGGCACAAACCAAAGAAACTTTAGTGAGGCCTCAAAAAAACATGAGAACTACAAACAGACAAACAAAGAAGATAAACAAGATAAAGAAGTGCACAGGAGTAACTGCAAAAAAGAGAAAGAACCAAGTTTAAATCATTTTGCACTGATGACCAACTCTTTCCCAAGAAAAAGATACTGCACATGAAAACACTGCACATATTAAACGTAATATCATCATCTTCATCGTCATCATGGATCACCCTCAGGTTTGTGGTGTTGCACATGTTTGATATGTTCAGACAGGAGTTTGGACATTAGAAAACGTGTCGGGCGTGTCGTTCAGAGGAGTATTACCCTGAGACAAGAGCTCCTGCTGGATCTCTTCCAGCACCGCCAGCTCATCGTACTCCTTCATCAAGCTGAACATCTGCAACAGGAAGAAGACCGCCGCTTACTCATAAAGGACAAGACGGAGGACAACAAGTCATCAAGTAATCTACGACTGGGAGAGTCCAGATTACATGAGGAAACACACACACACACACACACACACACACACACACACACACACACACACACACACACACACACACACACACACAGAGCCCAGGGGCTGACGGGACACCGACCTCTGCCCCGCCCTGCGGCCCCCACAGTGAGGGCAGGCCGCGCTCCTCCGCCTGCAGGGCGCTCCACTCCTCCTCCATCACCTCCTGCACGATGGCGGAGGCCCCGGGCCCGCCGCGCTGCGGGCTGTCCCCCATCTGACGGTACCGGTCCAGGAGCCGGGACCTGCTGCTCTTCAGCCGGTCCACACAGCGCTGCGAAACACACACACATACACAGAGGAGCTAACAGTCAGGCTGACAACAGGCAGAGTGAAGACATGACAACAGGGTGCGTTTGATTTGCTCACCCTGCGGTAGGTCTCCTTCCATGGCGGGGTGGTTCCTTTGTAGAGCGAGCGGTGTCTGTGCAGCGCGTCCATCTGAGCTGCTGCTGACAGGAGACGAGTTCGAGCTTACAGAGGCTAACACCGCGGGACACTTCAGGACCAAAACAGCTTTTAACCCCACTGCCCCGGAAGTGGATGTGCGCGGCCGCGGATTGCACGACGGGTAATGGAGTTCAAACGCTTGAACCAGCAGAATCTCTGAAAGTAACACAGAGAGACAGAGAGAGGAGTTCAGACAGAGATTACCCCTGAAGAAGCTACTGTCTTTAGAGGAAAAATAAGAAAAATATTACATCATCATCAACATAAAAAAATAAATTGCATCATTATCATCATATTATCGTAAATGTCATTTTCAAGTGTTGGTTAAATTGTATTTCCACAATATGCTGCTTCCAAAGATGTGGTCAAATATGAAGCAGCCTTTAAGGTACCAGTTTTAGTAACAATTTTAGAAAAAACAGTTCAACAATTGTTTTTAAAAAATCTAAATTCAGCTAGTTGAACTTCTTTTAATACAACTGAAGTATTAGCAAGTGAAATTATTTGACCCTGAATCTACTGTGTAACAGCCACTATATAGCCATGTTTTGTCCAGTTTACATTAAATTATTTGTCACCCTGCCACCTTTTCAAAGTCCCAGTGTGGTGTTTTAAATTTCAGTTTTCTTTTTTTTCCCCTCAATTATGTCTGCACAAAATCAACTTTCAGCGGACTGATCTTTGCTTAAGATGGCTTTTCCATCGCAATGTAAAATCAGACAAATCTTGACATGAACTGCCTCTGTCCGCTCTGCACAGGTTATCTTGGATCAAACTTTTCTATCACAGGAACCTTCAGAGAGCCAAAAATGAGCCTGGTGGTGCAACGATTGAAATATTGACATGTGAGAGGGAGACAGGGCAACAGTACAGGATGCTGCCCAAGGTCACAATTAAATGTTGCACGTGTTGCAGTGTAAATTGATTAAATCATTCCCATTCTCTTCGAATTAACATCACTAGTCTTACCAGCCATAACAAAATACACAGTATTTATTGTATAATACACATATATATTTATATGTTTACTGTATATGTTATTAATTTTGGCTATACCTCTGAGCCTACACTACAATACTATTACCAACACATGCTACTAAAGAATATGTCTGTAAAGTTTCTAAATATATAGGGTACTTTTATATTTCTTGGCCATTACAAAGCCAATAATATGTTAAAAATACATTTATATATTTACTGTTGTGAACTGATGTACTTATAATGCACTAATATCCATGTTTTCACTTGTTTTGCTTACATATATACAGATGAATGTGGTTACAAGGAGTGGGATTTCCCTTTTTTCCTGTACTTTCTATGTTACATATATATAAATGTTTCACACAGCCAGCAGCCAGATGACTGACCGTGTGCACCCCAGAGCTCAGCACACGGATGCAACGTCCTCTTTAAGAGGCTTTACAAACCCCCCCCCCCTCTCCTCCAGCTCCTCTGTCTGTGGGTGGAGCTGTGTTTGGGGAGAAAGCCATTCACATAAATCTCTCGAGCTCACAGCCTCCATACTGGCTTTATGAAGGATTGGTTGTGGCTGAAAAAGCACAATGTGTTCATGCCATTAGACTGCAGGTGGAGAGAGTGAATAGAGACCACTGCCACATCAGGTTTAAGCATTGTGTGTGGTTGGATGTATGCCATATATTATTTCTGTATTTTTTACCTCTTTCTCATGTATGTCATCTTTTACAATTACTCACTACAATCACAACTACACCAGTCAAAGCTGAGACTAGCTGGGAATTACAGTCAAATCTAACATGAGAACATGGAACAAAAGACTTTTTGCGACTGGCAAAAATAACAGATCAGACAAGGATAAAAAATATAAATGACTACTGACACTGCATGGACCTTAAGATGGCTCTTCCTCAGTGTTTTTCCCAGAAAGAGTTTTTTCCGTGCAAACAATGCTTTGCAATTCTGGGCTTTAAATAAAGAAATTTGAATTTGAAGGTATTATCCTGTTTCCAGTTAGGACCACTGCAGCTGAGTTTGTCTGGAGAGACATGCAGTAGGTCTAAAGTACTCTCTTGGGTACTCTGCTTGTTAAAAAAAAGGCTTTATAATGTCTTCTGGGGCTCTGACAGGATATTCTGAAAAAATAACTGCGATGCTGTCATTATTTGCAAATATTATATATTATATTATATATAAACTTGGTGATAAACTGAACTTGCAGGGCTTGTTGGTGAATAACTGCTGAAACACTTGTCATCTGGGCAAGAGCAAGTCAGCTACGGCTGTACACCATTTCAGTCACTTAATTTTTCATAAAAAGGGAAATCAAGCTCTTTGAGGTAATAGCTTACTTAAGGTCTGTTAATAAACTTTTCAGCTTGTTAGATTTGTTCATTTGCAACAGAATAATAAAAACAGTTTATTTAATAGGCATATCTGTACTGTTTCTGTTTCATGACTGCCTGAAGACCACGTCTTTTGTAAATCAGGCTTTACACCCAATAAGTAGCTTAAATAACACTGAATGGTGCAACACAGCTAATACGCTATGATGGCTTCCTCCATTTAAGACTCTCCAGCTCATCTCAAAGGTCAGCACTGTCATGGAGCATGGTGAACGTGAAATGAAGGAGGCTGAACTTCCAAATATGATTTGTGGGCTCACTGGGTTACAGATGAGACTGAGCCCAAAACATCATATCTCATCATATCTTTGGCTGGAGTTTCCAGAGAAAAGACAAACTACATAAAGCTTAGGGGGGAACGCTGACTTCTGAGAAAGTGTCACTAATGAACACCTTACATTACGGTATATATTATATATCGTATATATTTATTCATAAAGATTGTTGGATAGATTTGGGTGTTTCAGGCTGTGTAAACAGTGTCCATTTTACATGATGGTGGTTGCATTTTAATTAGTATGCCAACAGGTAACCCCATGTGCCCTAGAGTGTGTTTGAGCATGTCTGAACCGCTGTTAAATGAAATAATTAACCACAACAGTAAATCACCATTGTCTCTTCCACTAAATGCACATTTTTAACTCTAACATCCTGGACGGTGATTTAAAAAAAAAAGTAAAAATAATATTTAATTTAAAAGAAATCAAAGTTATTTTGAGCCACAGACTTTTTTCAGCCAACATATAATTTTGCCTTTACAGGAGAAATAGAAACCTTCATTTCTACAAGAATCTTGCAGATACTGTGTAAGTTTACACATTTATTTACATTGCAAAGTAGGTAGGCAGTCAAAGAGAGCATATCACTGATATTTAAGGTTTTATATTTAAGACATATTGAACAAATCTTAATTAAGTGTTGGTGTACAGTTCATGAACGGAGCGGTTACCAGAGCCAAGTAACCGGGATGATGCAGTTTGGTAATTAGGACAGAGCCTCTGTTTTAAAGTATTTGTTTTTGAGCTTGTGGAAGAATGTCCATGTTGGGTCTCACTCAGTCTAGCCTTGCTGTTAAAGTACGTAATTGGTCTCCAAGTTTCCTTAATAACTCACATTTCATGAATTCACTTGTCAGTTCTCTGTCCCAAGGCTTCCTTGTTGTAAATGAGCTTTAGATCAGACTCTGTGGGCTCATTTGATGATTGTGTGAGCTTCCACTTTCCAAATGAGATTTGACATTCCAGTTCTGACCTGTTAGTAATGCTGGAATAACAGCCTGTGTGGGCGTAAGAACTCAATTTACAATAGCACGATCTGAGGCCCATCACATTCACTCAGCAAAATGATAGGTCTTAGGCATGGATCTTCCCTTGTAAAAAATATGAAAACATGGAATTGTGAGTGAGGTGATTACTTATTTCCCTCACAGAAACTTTCTTTATTATTATAATCATTATTATGTCCGTACAAAATAAAAAAAAAATTATATGGTTCTTTAATCTTCTCACATTTCTTTCCATTTATGAAATAATGACGTTTGTGAGAAAAGCCCTTTTTTGTCTTTATGGCAAGTATTCTAAATATATACAGCTGCGTCACTGAGGGGGAGTTCTAAGGAGGCATGAGGCCTGTGTGGAAAGTGCAGTAAGTGATGAAAAGGCTCTGATTCACAAATGAGACGACAACTTGTGGTTTTCAGGTCCCAGGGCTCCAGTTTCAAAGGCATAAAATTAGATTAGATCAGATTAGATTAAACTTTACTGTCATTACACGAGGATAAATACAGAGTAACAAAATGCAGTTTAGCATATAAGAAGCAGCAAGTGTAGTATATATAGTACACTAAACCTTTTCAGCAAAATACACTTAAAGTATCAAAACCAAAAGTGCTGTTTCTGAAGGAAAATGGCCATTCACTCTGTGTGATGTCATCAGTGTGTAAGCAGCAGTCTTC
Source organism: Amniataba percoides (assembly GCA_037176925.1). NCBI lineage: Eukaryota > Metazoa > Chordata > Actinopteri > Centrarchiformes > Terapontidae > Amniataba > Amniataba percoides. Next base: position 18,691,452 of record JBAJHX010000039.1, on the reverse strand, counting down.
TATTGTAGCTGGTTCATGTGATGATGAATGGACGAAGAAAGAAGAAAAACAGCTGTTATTCTGTATCTATCTGTTGAATCGTTCGGTTTTCATACAATTATTTATGATTTATCTAATGACCTGAAAAGTTTAACAGTAAAAAGTGTCCTTTGTGGGAATGCTAACAACACAGCCAGACACTGTTTTTTTAAGGGTTCTCAACCAAAGCATTTTGTAACCCTCATTCATCATTTTCATGTTTATCATGCGGTGTTTTGTTTAGAATCCTAATCTGAAGAGTCAGATGGATGTAATAGAGAAAGAAGTTGAATTTTTCTCTCTAAAATGTGGAGTAACAGGGAATGGAAACACTCGTAAAGCACAAACACATCAGTATTGTACTAAAGTGTTTATCTTATCTTCATATACTTGGTTCATCTCATTTGAGTATTAAAAGGCAGGGATGCCTCCATGAGGCACACACTCTTACATGTGGTCTGCAGGTGGATCCGGCTCGGGGGGGCTGGGCCCACTCGAGGTGATTCATAAAAACGGCCCGTGTCCGCGCCGCTGTCAGCTTCAGCACCGCGGACAGCGCAGCCTGTCATAGGCTGCAGCGCGGCGGCGGCCAATGGCGTCACCCGCGGGCCTCAGCAGCATCCCGCAGCAGCCAATCACAGCGCGCCGCTTCTCTCCCACATCCAACCCGAATAACTGCAGATGCCCGCATCAAAGCAGCGGATCTCTCTCTCTCTCTCTGTTTCTCTCTCTCTCTGTTTCTCTCCCTCTCTCTCTCTCTGGCAGGTTTGCGTAGCTGACGGTATAAGCCGCTGTCTATTTTTGGAATTCATAGTGGCCATTTTCTCTCTCCTCTTCCCCTCCTCCTCCTCTTCTATCTCTCTCTCGGTATTCCAACCTCTGTTTTGATTTGGGGATGCGCTGTTGTCTCCCTGCGTGAGGCGGGGTGGGGGTGTCTGTGGCTCGGCCGCTCTCAATGGAAAACATCTTCAGCCTCGCTGCGAGCGAAGGAGTGAGGCACCTTTCACATCTGCCCCCACGAGAGAGGGACTTTGTCTACATGAAGATCTGAAGACGGCAGCAGCACAAACCCGTCGGCCTGTGAGAGCGGGTGGGGGGGGGGGGGCAGGGGGGGGTCCTGTGATCCGGCACAGAGCTGCTCTCACATTTTGACCGAGCCTGCCCAGCAGCGAGGGGGTCAAGGTGTGATACATGGATCTCAAAAGAAGAGCCGATTAATGAGAAGGTAGGAGACACCGTGGCTTTTTTTTTTTTTTTTTATCCTTTTTTTTTGCTGCAGGGAGCATCATTGACAGCCTGCAAATGATAAAACACGAGAGGCCCACAATCCAACAGTCCATCATCACTGAATGCACAGGTGTGAGGCTCTAGATCTGCACATTTGCATTGTTTGTGTTGCTCAGAAACGGATGATGGGATGGAGGAGAGCAGCATCGTGTCCGAGCTGCTGGGCTGTGGATGGGAGGCAGCTCAGGCCCCTCGGCCGCCGTTTGTGGGGCTGCCTTGTGTTGGAGGGGCCGTTTTTCAAGGCTTCCATTTTGAAGCTAAGATGGATGCTTGCGCACATTTCTCTCTCATGCCTCTGTGGCCTTATCTTGGCTCTTATATAACAGCTGTGAGCGCCGGAGCGGCTGCGGGCCCGACATGAGCGATGCATACGCTTTATGTACTGAAGCATCAGATAACAAAGTCCCATCGGAGACACCGAGGCTCGGCTGGACGTGAAAACCGCATGGAAATGGTTGTTTCTGCTTAAGTACAAGTGCATGTTCATTTTCTCTGAGGAGATAAATAAACAGCAGTCTGTGATCACCGCAGAGCCTTTATCTCAGGTGCTGTGAAGGAATGTCATCAGATATAATGAAGAATATATAATGAACTAACACAGTGAGATCACAGGAATAACACATAAAAACAACAAATAATTTCAGTTCTAATTAGGAATTCAATTATTTTCTGTTCAAATTCAATCAATTATGCTTCAAAAGATTTTTTGGGGGATTCTCTCCTAAAAACGAGTAAAAACAGCGGTTTGAAAAAAAACAACAACAGGCACTTAGTAGGTTTTTGTAACGTTTTCCATGTTTTCACATTTCTTAAGGCTTCAGAAAAAGCTAATAATTGGACCTTGATACATTTTCTTCCCACACACACCACCCAAATCAGGTAAAGTTACAAGTGTGAGTGTGAGTCCTGACCTTGCAGCATGTTCTGTATCTCCATTCAGTCCATTTACAAGCACTTCAGGAGCTTTAACCACATTTGAATTCACATCCACAGCAACATCACCATGGAAAAACGTGTCTGGGCTGTTAGAATCATATTGATCAAACTACGTTATTTGAGGAATGTGAGTAAAAAGATAAAAAACGAAAAAGTGGGCTGTGACAACTTTCCTCCTGACCCACTCTTCACAACAAAAAAAATGTGAGCGTGAGGATTCATTTCTGACCTTGGAAACAGTATTTTCCTCAGGGGCTGCAGTCTGCTCAGTTGTCATGGTACCCGAGGGACAGTGACAGCACTGTGGAAGAAGACTGTGGGATGCACTTAAAAGCTCCATAAAAACTAACAAGTGACCTGGAATTAGTTAGTCCCCTTCTTCCACTCCTCACAAAAAAAGTTAAAGGCACCACAGTGAAGGTTTTTTCTTGACCCTTGTTAAGTACCTTGACAAAAAAAAATAACTTGAGGTCCACAGGCAAATGTTTTCCAGAGCTTTCTACTGCATCTCATCCTCTTCCTCCTTTGCTTGTATGGTTGTCATGGTAGCTGGGGAACATCAACAACTCCATGGAAACAGCTCTCTAGGCAGCTTTTGCCCCGAAAAGTCACTAAGCTCCATCTGCTGAGCAAAATAATGAGATGCATTTAAAATCTCAGAAAAACAAATAAATGTACCTTTAGCTGAGATTTTTTAGAATCAAAACCTTCATCTTTAATTAATTTAGTTTAAATAACCTTGTCGTTAATTATTATGTTTGTTGTTGATGGTTTCATTTTGCATTGCTCTCCACATGTAATGTAACTAATGGAGAATATTTCCTCTGCCTCCTGATCTTTTGTTCACAGGTTGGACTTCCTCCAGAAGTAAGAAACTTTGGCCCTCCCAAAGCTCGTTGTCTAGACCAATTAAAGAGCTTTTAGCGCTCCACCTGTCCTCTGTCCCACTGATAACACTCCCACAGGCATCATGGGTACGGTGCTGTCGCTGTCTCCCAGCTACCGCAAGGGGGTGCTGTTTGAGGATGGTCCGGCCACAGTAGGCCACTACACGGCAGTCCAGAACAGCAAGAACGCCAAGGATGCTGCCACAGCAACGGCAAAGTCCCTCAAACGTCCCTCTATCATCAATGTGTTGCCATGGAAACGCATCGTGGCTGTATCGGCGAAGAGGAAGGGCTCCAAGAAGCTGCAGTCGGACGGCGGGGACGGTGGGAAGGGGAGCTCCCCAGAGGGCCACGCCACCGCCACGACCAACTCAGCCTCCAATAGCCTGAAGCTGAAGAAGTCTCAGTCCTGTGCTAACCTGTCATCTTACACCTCGAGCCAGGACCCCTCGGCCACTACCACCACTACCTCCTCCCACCTGCCCATCTCCAAGACCCTGGCTAATGTAGCGACCGTTGCTGCCAAAAAGAATTCCCTAACAGGCTCCGGCATCCCGCCGTCTACTACGACCGGCACGCCAAAACGTGTCATCGTCCAGGTAACCCTTGTCTTCAGAAAAAATTAATTCCCCAATCTTTACCCCAATCCTGTTTCTTCTTTCATCTTACCTTGCGTCCTCTCTCTCCAACCCAGGCCTCCACCAGTGAACTGATGCGCAGCCTGGGTGAGTTCCTGTGCCGCCGGTGTTACCGACTGAAGCGTCTTTCTCCCACAGACCCGGTGCTGTGGCTGCGCAGTGTGGACCGTTCGCTGCTCCTCCAGGGCTGGCAGGACCAGGGCTTCATCACTCCAGCCAACGTGGTCTTCCTCTACATGCTGTGTCGCGATGTGGTCTCGTCCGAGGTGGCCTCGGAGCGCGAGCTGCAGGCCTCGCTGCTCACCTGCCTCTACCTGTCCTACTCCTACATGGGCAACGAGATCTCCTACCCGTTGAAGCCCTTCCTGGTCGAGGCGGAGAAGGAGGCTTTCTGGGACCGCTGCCTGGAGATCATCAACCGCATGAGTGGCAAGATGCTCCAGATCAACACCGACCCGCACTTCTTCACCCAGGTGTTTGCTGACCTGAAGAACGAGAGCAAGAAGGAGGAGGAGAAGACCAAACTTCTCATAGGCCTCGACCGATAAGAGGGAGCTGGGGGGGAGGGGAGGAAGAACAGATAGAAAATTGATAGAGTCAACAGGTTGAGGGCAGATAGACTAATGTAATACAGTGTAGCGATACTTTGGAACAGCACTGTTGTCTGGCGTCTCTACTCGCTTATCATGAACCAAATTTCCTGTTTGTAACCAAGATCCTCTGGGATTAAACGCGACATTTAAATCCTTAGACTTGGGTAATGAGCCACCTAAACACTAGCAGGCTTTCAGACAGAGGCGGTAAGTGATCTGCAGTGTCTTGCCTGAAGGGAGCAATCGGCCCACAAGGCACTTCAACCACAACAAAGCAGATAAAGTCCATGTTGCTGTGCTCCTGGCCCGAACCATCAGCCACATTATTTGACATGATTGGATCTGATTAGATTTTCGAAGATCGACGGGACACTTTTGGTATCCAACGCCTCGGTCACTCAGCTCAGCATGTGACAATAACAAGCTTTAAGGCAGAGATAGGATCATTCGTTCTTTCAGCAATGTAACTGACGAGGGGAGCTATGTGTTCTCAAATGCCCGGCCAGTGGGGCCGCTGATGTGACATTAACAGTCTGTGAGGAAGAGATATCTATCGTTTGTACCTCAGGCCCAGAGACACACATCAGTCTAATCTATACCTTGTTTTGGTGAGATAAGAAATCTGACATTCTCACAAGTATTTTTTTTTGTCCTTTGATAACTATGAATAGTGTAGAAACGCCAGACAACACTTTTTCTAATTAAGGGTCAATACTATGAATATAAATATAACGGATATTGATGCGATGATATTGTGTGATAGCATCCAGGCATTTTCGCTATAGAGAAATGCCAGAGTAACGAAAACAAGAACCACCTTGCATGAGGTCACTTCATATGTCCTTGCACATGACCACCTGCTTATTGCCAACTCCACTTTACCTTGCTCCTGTTGTCCTGCCCAAGCTTATTGCACTTCCCAACACAGGCTGCCAGGCCCACTGTTGAAACTTTAAGAGCATTAAATAAAACCATGACGTGGATGAGCTAGAATCAACCACAACACAACTAGTCTGCAGAACCTGTCGGACTGTAAAATTCAAAACTCGCTATTTGGTGTAATTCTACTGTAGTGGATTAATACATCCACATCTTATGTAAAGCAGTGTACTTCTAAGGGAACATTTTGGTTTATCCAGTCAAATCTGCTATGAATTTGGAGATCATTATTTATTTTTAAGAGTATTCAATACTAATCCCTTGGGCACAGATTAATAATCATTAAACAGGCCCTACTATAAGCTGTTTACAGAAACATGGGAAAATGCAATACTGACGCCTCCAGAGAATATTTTATACAGGGAATTATATCATTCCTTCCTGTTCCCCTGCACTTTCTCCTGCAGTCCATATTGGTGCTGTCCCAAATGACCACAGAAAAAAGGTTTAACAGACAGAAAGAAAGAAAGAAAGAAAGAAAGAAAGACACATTTCTGTTTAAACCGCTGCACTCAAGTCTTGTGCTCCATACTGTATGAATGATTGGTGGAGCTCGTCGTGGAGGACATATTAAGAGAGGAGATCATGTGATCTGTCTCAACCAATGGCTACACACTTCAGAATGAAAGAAAATGTGATTATATTCCAGGTGTGTGTGGGTGGAGGCTGACGCTACAAGTGTAGATGTGACTTTTCTTCCAAATCAACGCTTTGATGTTGCTGTTGCCACTGGGCCACCCCCACACCCTCTTCCTCCTCCTCCTTTCTCCTCTTTCGTCCGCTCATTACTCTCCACAGCAACCTGACAAACTAAAACCACACAGATTCTCTCTGTCCATCTTCTGTAGTCTGGTCTGAACCGGTCCTGTCCTGTCTGGTGCGGTCCAGTCCACTCCAGTTGTCCCATATTTAGAGACTCTCTGGTCTGCTGACCTTATGGCTTACTTATTCACTGAGTTGCTTGACATGCATGTGTGCTTCTATAGGTTTCCTAGCATGCTGCTTTGTGTTGGGCACACCGCACCACATGTTACAGAAGAGACTGAGCGGTCGCCACGCTGAACTGCTGAAAGCTACACTCAGTGATGTGACATCCAGGCGACTCGGCACAAGGACTCGCTAATGAAGGAAATGTGTGAAAGGCTAGTTGTATCCTTACCTATGCTGCATATACATTGAGAAAGGCAAGGCCAAGCATCGGCCCCTTATCCGGATGTCTGCTGTTGGTTCCATGGTGCTCAGGGGCCTAAAAGACCCCTCCAAGATTGAATAATCCCCCCTTTCAGATAACAAATTTAGCCAAAGTGGGCTTTAAAAAACTCCAGAAGTCCATGCAATAGTTTGGATCAGATTGAGTGAATATCTAAGAAATACAGTGATGTAGTATTGCACTTCATTAAAGAAGGGGACTTCACAAGAGACATATTAAAATTAACAAGTAAATGCTGATGGTGCAGATGCTGATATATCCTGACTTTGAGTCATTAGCATGGGTCAAGCTCCAAAAATGCATAATGAAAGAGGACAGCGTCTACATTCCTTATTCTTTGAAACCCCACACCTCCAGTTTGTATCACAGGTTTTCTGTTAAAATTGTGAACCCTAAGCAAAATGACCCTGATGACCTCCCTCCAGAGTCATTGAAGACATACAGCTGAACTTCATGTGAAAAATCAACGAGTGCCTCAAGACATTCTTTGCCTTGATGATGTCACATCACTAAGTCTAACCGTAGCCAATAAACTGTCTACTTTAGAAAAGCTCTGCCCTCTCAAACAGGACAGAGACCATGTGCCATATCATTCTAAAGACTCATTATTTCATACAAAAAAAACCACAAAGAAACACTAGCCAACTCAAAGTTGCGGACTGCTGAACAAGAAAGACGATAAAGGAATCACAAAAAAGCTTTTTCACGATGTTGCTATGTCACGTATCTGAGATGTGGACCGGAGAAGAGGGACTGTGTTCAGATGGTGAGGACCTGGAGTCAAAATGGAAAGTTTTTAATACACAGTAAATTTTATGTGTCAGTTTGCAAAATGTAAGCCAAAATTGGACTCATTCCTAACTGGTGCATTCAGCATTCTGTTATTGAACTGATCAATTGTGAAAAAAATATCTTAGGCCTGCACTCTGATGTGACACAAAACTGTCATAACAGTTCCCCATTTCCTTCCAAGAAAACCATGGGGGAGGGGTTTTAAAAATCCCGTTAACAAATCAGAATGCCGTGTCTGTTTCCAGTCTGGGTGTCTCCATGATGCAGGTTGTGCTTCGAGTTCAGACGGTAACAGACTGGGCTGCAGTAGGTCCCATGCTGTAAAAATAATGTAGCCTTGATGCAGAGTCAGACCTCATGAGACAAATATGCATATGAAGAATGAATCCATGGCAAACAAGCTTGTTTACACATCCTTCCTTCTGGCTGTTTCTGATGGGTCCACCAGTACACAAGTAGCATTTCCCTAAATGGCATTCCCAACCTGACTGTTGAATACATTTCTCTTAATTTGCTGTAATCCAAACTGTAAGCATTAGGTTAATGGATATGTTCAAAGGTGACAAATGCTTCTTTCCACAATAGGACATCTGGCAAATTGATATAGGTGACAATGATAAATATAGCTCTGATTTTTTCTACAAGCAGTTATTCAATTGTTGCCCAGTTTTAGTAGAGGAACAGTTATTACCATGTTGACCTGTTAACTGATGTTGGTTATTTGTGGTTAATCTTAAGGTTTAATTGACCGTTTACTAAGCCACCTTCACTACCTGTCCTCCCAGGGCACGCTATGATTCGTGATCAAAGACTTGAGGGGACCTTGATTTTAGATGAGATGGAAATATGTTAGCTTGTCAAACAGTTGATCTTATCATGAGGTGGTTAAAATTGCAAACTTTTTATTGTTTCCAGCTCACTTGCTTAAAAACTATGTGAAAGGGCTCTTTAACATGCATTTGACTGATAAATATTTTGTGGTGAAGACTGCAGCTAAAGCTAAGAGGCCTCAGTCACAAAAGTTCTATACAGCTAATTAGCCCGACCACTTAAACTGTGATCAGGAACAATATCAGATCAGACATTTTTTTGTTTCACTTTTAGCCATAAAAGAGTAAAGAGTTTGGCAAACATCATATTATTTGGATAACCTGGATGAAGCTTTGTGTCCCAGACAAAAAGCAATCAAAGGTCACTGGAGAATAGAAAGCTGAGCAGAGCTGCTAATTTTACAGCCTAAACTGGTTTTGGTTAAGGAAAGACTGAGAGAAAATAAAAACAGGTAAATAAATCCAGAGCTCGTGATGTGATTAGCAACAGTATGTAGGCTGACTGAACAAACGTGCGAGGGAGAGACGCAGCGGACGGTCAATTCTCCTATTTCTGTTCAATTATAAAGCTCTTCAGATTTGACATTCTAGGTAGAAAACATACTCCCACTCAAGTGCTCAGAGTATCACACTTTGATTATTCAACATTATGAGGATGTCAGAAGACAGACAAGAGAGAGGATGATGTATTTGTCTGTGAAGCAAAATAACTGATGGGCGAAAATCCCTTCAGGTATTTCTGCTATTTTCACTTTCACCTACACTCCGGGCCTTCCAGCTGTGCAGGGACAACAAAAATAAAGAGTCAAGGAAGCCAGGAACGGAGGAGAAAAGGAAGTTTGCTCTTGGAATGAACCTTTTTGTTGAATTAGAGGCGAGTACGGGCTGACTCCACCCCCTCCTCTCATGCTCTCATCAATCAACTCATGTGCCATATTTTATCTTGCAACACGTACGAGACGAAAGCTAAAAGTGTAACATAATGAAGCTTATGATAATGATGATGAAGTTATTCTGTTTTTTCTTCCTTTTCATTTGTGATCCATATTGTGTAAACAAGAATCTTTGTTGAACAAAAGTGAAGGCTACCAGTGTTACTAGAGTGCTGATTCTGCAGTCTCTTACTATGTGGATGTATGAATATGTATGTGAGAAATAAGAATAATTTGATCAACTGTTACAGGTACTTTATATAAAAACCTTTACAAGCATCGTCGTCTGTTTATTTTTAGCCCGTGGTGATGTATCTGATAGATGAGGTCTCAGCGTGACCACAGCACGGCAGCACTGAGTCACTGGAGTCGACAGCAGCTGCAGGTGAGGCTGCAGATGTGGTTGGAGGATGAAGTGGTGTTTGGGGAGTTCTGAGAGCTCCAATCCAGGAAGAAGCCCCATAACAGGCAATGCAGTGACTGAGTGTTGACTCTCCAGAACCTAAGTGGGTGTTGTGTTAAAAGATGCTATGATGCACCATGAGAGCCATTAAGAGTACATATTATCAAATTTTAAGTGCTGCTAAATGATGAGGGGCATGTGAAAGCTTTGGGAGAAGCTGAACCTCCATCATGTTATAGTCTAAACTATTTTGTGCAGAATACAAGCTGGAATCTGCTTGTTTAGGTCAACACAATCCTAACACACTGTCAATATTTTGAAGCTCAGAAAACTCATTGAAACAAAGCAACCAGCTGCACAGTCTCTGTGTCAGTCTTTGTGTACTCAGCTGTCAGCTCAGAAGTGTTCAGTTCATGTAAAACACATGTTTAAACAGAACAGGATACTGAATTATATCATTCGTCTTATTATTATTATGACATAGCCTAGTGGAGTGATGTGTTAAAAGTACATGTTTTGTTGAAGCAACAGACAGACTTGCTCTGCTGATGCAGTTAACATTTTATTTTACATTTCCAAGGCTTAACTATTTATAATTCTTCTTTATCCCAATGAATTGGAGCGGGAATCTCTTTACCTGTCCGCTGGAGTGGAAGTAAATGAAGGTGAAAGTAGATTTAATGAACTCCTGCAGGCGATTAATGTAGAAATAATTCGGAATAGGAAGATTCTATTTGTGTGTTAGTTTGGTCCCTCTGTCTGCCCACTGTGGTTGCTTTTCTCCATCCAGGCTGCCATGAAATGAAACCATCTACAGTAACTCTTGCATGCTTTTCACAAAGGACCCAGCTGGCCAGTTTTTAACAATACTTCTTGTGACAAAAGCCAATTAGAAAATCTTATTTATTGCTGATTTCTGATAGGTCTCATTCACCAATTACACCCTATTTGTGTTTGCATACAGATCACTAACATTACTGCACAGCAGTTATGGACGTAGATACACTAGTTTTGGGGTCGAGCTTCACAGGAAGAGAGACACACCACCACCAACATCTGCTGGTTTGTTTATTCATGTGATGGCAGGTTTGGATGGTTATGGTGGATGGTGCAGTTTTAATAGACCCACTGTTAATTCATTAACACGCTGTAGATATTTTTACATTAGTGTTTACAGTGATTATGTGTAGAAGCTCTCTCTGCTCTCTGTGCTGTCCTGGCTGCTGAACACACAGCTGAGGCAGCAGAGGGGCGCTGTCCGCGGTGCTGAAACACAGACAAACCCCCTGACACCTACCAAAATAAAAGTCGCTGTTGAAGGAGAGCGCGGGGCGGGTGGAGAGAGGTGGAGGTGCACGGCTGACGGCGGAAATGACCGAATAAAGAGTTTATTATGAAATTAAAGCCGGATCAGTTTCTTTAACGCGATCACATTTGCAGTGTGTGCGCGTGAAAATCAGCTGTTCACATTTCACACACACACACACACACACACACACACACACACACACACACACACACACACACACACACACTCCTGCCGCCGTCATTTGCGTGTTTTGCTTCACTATTGTCCATCTGCCACGTGAGTGAGTCTCCCCCCCGGTGCGCGCGTTCACGCACAGAGATCCACCTCAGCCCGCACGCGAGCTAATCGGCACGCTTCCGTTCGAGCCAGCCAATCAGGGCGAGGTGCGCTGCGGCTTATAAAACCCATCATCCGCCGAGCCTCCCCGATCACCGTCCCTCCGTCCAGACCCGAGCTGCGTCCGTGATCTGCTGCACCCGTGAAGATGGCGGCCCGGGTAAGACACACACACACACACACACACACACACACACACACAGATCCGTGGTTAGAGAGCGTACATGGCAGCCTGGTGTCCAGAAGATGTGTGGCGGTGTGTCTGCTCTGCGGGCAGCCATGCTTCCTCCTGAATGTCACCGCGCTCTCTTCCTCCTCCTGCACGATCATCACCTCCGCCACGGTCACACGCTGAGCTCCAGCACCAGACCCCTCTGTGTGTGTGTGTGTGTGCGTGTGTGTGTGTGAGAGAGAGGGGTGGGGGGGGGCGATCGCTGCTTAATCCTGAGCTCTGTTTGCCCTTGAGCCGACGCGGCTGCGTAAATGGAAAAAAAGGCGGCCGCGCATCTGAAGGAGGAGAGAGGAGAGCCTGGTGGCGTCGTGTGTGTGTGTGTGTGTGTTTGTTTGTTGGTCGAAATAAGCCTCCAACCTGCAGTGTTGCATGGCTGACAGTGTGTGTGTGTTTTTGTCATGGATGGATGTCAGGCAGCCTGTGTCTACCTCCTCTCTCCACGCAGGCCCAGCTGTGGAGGGAAATACGTGCTTTCATGTGTCAGGCAGGGTAGACCTTTATTAGTTTGATGTCCTGCATTTGAAATGTTGTATCTGCTGGTTAAATGTGAGGAGGAGGGGGAGGGGGTGGGGAGGGGGGCTGCAGCTGCATCTGCTGCAGCAGGTTTATCTGTGTTCCTGGTGGAGGCAGGTTTGCATCAGGATGAATGCAGTAAACTGATCCCCAGTGGATGATCCTGTTTTAGCATCATGTGGTGGGCGAGAAAAAACTCCAAAGGTTACACATCAGTGCTCAGTCCCTGAGTCTGTGGAAATCAATATTCCAGACCCGTCTTGTTTTGTCTGAAAGAAATCATTCTGGGATATGTGCTTTCTTTCTGGTAGAGGGTTAAAAGAGAAGATCGACACCACTGTCACATCTGTATGATGAACGTGAGGCTACCACCAGTGGAAACTTAGCTTAGCTTAGCATAGAGACTGGCGTTTCCCAAAGGTAATCAAATCTGCCTACATGTGATACCTAGATTTAATTTCATATTTGTTTTTTGTTCTTTTGTGAAAGCACAAAAGACAAAATGTTAACAACGGCTAATCGCTGTTTTACTGGGGGACTATTTCTTGGCTGGAAGCAGTAAGTTTCTGGTAGTCTGGATGGGTTGCCTGGCAACTGTTTAAGGCAATAAATAGCCTCATAATTAACCTTGAAAAAATGGAGAATGTCACCTGTGTTTGACGTTTTGTGTTATAATCTGTGGCTTCACATTCACTGTGCGGACAGGAGACAGTAACTGTCCGCCACAGAGCCAGTGAGTCAGAACAGAAGTGTCCAGCATGGCTTTAAATCCAGCTCGGCCTCTCTCTCTCACTGTGTTTACTTCCTTACTTGTCGTAAGAGATTTGGTGACATCACAGTACAGCCATCATGCAGAGTCATGATGCGAGGTGCTAACAGCTGTAGCATTACGCAGCACCGCTGTCTCATTTACACAGTGTGAACAGAACTTGTATACATTAAGCACGAGGCTCTACCTCTCCGCGGGCAGCTCAGTGTACCTCAGCAGGGGGCTTACTCAGAAGCAGAGGTGACACTCAGGGGTTAATACATGCCATTAGGTGGGTGCTTTTATCCAAAGAGCTTTGAGTGTCTTGTGATTTTCCCATCAGAGTTGCCTGTCAGAGGAAATGTGAGCGCTACATCACACCTACAGAAAAAACACTTATTCTGTCAGTGAACTCCTTCACTAATAGCTCACTCATTGTAATGCCCCTGCTGGAAAAAACAAGCAGAAACATGCACGGTGCTGATGAGAAGCACTCGGTGCATTTTTGCTGCAGAGCTCAGAGAGGCTACAAACAGCAGCATTTTGTTTGAATGCTGCTGCGCCTTAACAAGCTGACCACTGGCTGATTTGTGGACGAGGCACAACACCCGAGGGAGCTCAGTCAATACTGCTTTGAATGGCTGCATGTTTTCATTTCTCAGTTTCTTAATGGATTCATACCTCTTTAAAGAGGTAAATGTATTAATGATTTTCTAATAGTTCTCTGTGTTGCCAACGTGTGAACAGATAGTAGCTCAGTCTCCATAGCAGCCTGATGAAACATGATTTCTATTTAAAGGACTTGGGACTGTTCTTCTGCGAAAGTGCAATGGATGTGACAGTTGCTTAGATACATAAATGCTCTATGGTGAAACTTGATATTTTAGAGTTTAGATAATGCTTTTTTGAATGTTTACGAGGAGCAGCCACAGTGTTAGTATAGCTCTGATCGATGCAGAGGAAGAGCATTTTAAAAGTTGCTAGTTTGGCGTCTTGCAGACCGACCTGACAAAGCACAGTGTCAGACTTTTTACAAATCAGCTCCGTGATGTAGTTTTTTTAACTCCCGTTTGATCTGTTCATTCCATTTACTTCACATCAATAACGTCACATCAATAATGGAGAGTGCCAATACTTCTTATTTATAATATTCAGTCTAGTTCTCTGACAGTTAGTCTTTTCATCCAGCTAATGTAGCTCTGGCATTATTGGACCTCTCAGTGAAAGACCAGTGATTGATAAAGCTTTCAACATTTCTTTCAACAACTTCTTTGAAAAGCAACTTAAGAACATGATGCCTTTCAATCCACCCACTGTGGTGGCCACTATCTTAACTTTACATATTTAGTTAATGCTGCAATGCTCAGTCTCTGTAAGCTACTTTCATATCAATATGATGCCAGAAGGAGCTGTTGTTTTAGAAAAGTACAGAGAATATTATCACCTATTTGAGACCTCAGCTTCATTAAATTACAGAATTACAGAGCAAAACTATTTAATGGCAAATTTAATGCTACGTAATTAAACTAACATTGGCACCATGAGTTAACTAAAGACATTCTTTATAGAAAATCATCTTAGTGGATATTTAAGGTATGGTGTTACTGAGACACTGAAGCTAAAGCTGTATATAACAATGTCAATAAGGACTCTTGACATGTATAAAACAATAACTGCATGGACTAATTAAGTTTTTCTTTTTATTTATTTTATTGGAATTGGAAAAACTGAATTTTGTTGAAAGACGGCATGTGCCACAATACCAGAGTTGAATTGAATTAGACTGCAGGTCAGGCATTATGGATGCTCAGAGAACATTTTCTGTAGATGAATATAAATCATAGCATGTTCCCCTTCAGCAGCCTTGCTTCCTGGTCATGCATGATAAGGCACATCCAGTTACAATCAATATTATATTAGGTGACAGAGATGATGCAATGCACCTGTTTTGCAAATAGATGGAGAAGCAGTGCATTGGATATAAAAGAACACGGATGTGTCTGTCATGTCTGCCATGGAGATGTACGCTAAAACCGGATAATGCATTACAAAATAGAGAAAATGCTAACAAGCTATCACATTGGTGTGTGTGTGTGTGTGTGTGCATGGAAAATAGAGTGATGGCAATGGTACATTCCTCCTCTTGGTCATCCAGCATGAGTCAAAAGTGTCCAGCGGCATGTTGCTCTGACTCCCCCGGCTGCTGACACACACACACACACACACACATATGCATAACCACACACATGCATGCGCACTCACACACGTGCATGCATGCACACACACACATACACGCACGCACACGCCCTTCACCCTCATCTTCACCCAGCAGACTTTGCACTGTTGCTAGGCATACTGCGGCTTGTCAGAGAGAGTCAGGGCAAAGCAAACACTGACACAGACCGACACCACGACGGACTCAACATCAGTTTCACAAGAAAAAGTTTTGTCATAAAAGGCAGAGCAAGGCATTAATTAAAAATTACAATTTATTATGGGAAATTAGCTATTGACAGGTTAATATGATGTTAATGATCATCTCTCTTTTCACCGTTTATATAACCAATTTGCCCAGTGGTGTTGGCAGAAGAACTGTTTTGCAAATCAGCTCTCCCAGTTCTCACTTCCAAACAGGCGATGGCCTTTCAACAGTCTGCCTTCAGCGCGGTGTCAAATATATTCATGAATTTATCATGGCTCTGAGAAATACGCTGCCAGGAAAGCTTTCATTGGGGAATGAAGGAGAGGTGCGTAGTCTTGTGCGTTGACAAGCCTCCGGCGCAGACTTCCCGTATCTGACCCAATGTCCTGATTTATCTGCAGAGAGGGAGGACACAGAGAGAATCCATCGCTGATGCCAAAATAAGAAACCCTGTGGTTTGCCTGCTGTGACGCTGATCCCAGGCTGGGCTCTTTCCTGCTCTGAGCGTGAATGCAGAGACGCCGTGCACGCACAGCTGCTCGCTCGTCACTGTGCATCAGATCAAAAACAAAGAACTGATTTAGCTTTTGATGATAAATTATGTCAGCACATTGTCATTTGTCAAATAAAAAACAAAAAACGTGTCTCCACCTGAATTACACAAATGTATTTGGTCTTTTTGATGGTAATGAATAGGATTTAGATTAGATAAAGATTAATTGATAAATCAATTGATTGTTCGATAAGCTCCGCCCCACTCAGTTACTGTTGCTATGCCTATCAAACACTTCAGAATGACACATCTGTGGTTCACAGTGACAATGGCGGCAGATTCAACTTATAAAATGTTTTCAAGCATGGTCCTTGATTTTCAGGCAGACAAAAGCAGGCTTCTCATTTTCAGCTGGTGGCTGTCAATTTCAGCAGCTGACCTGTCCTGGAAGATTCGACCAGTTTTGATTATAGCAACATACTGAAGTTAAAGGTGCTTATCTGAGAGCTCTGCTTCCTCAGTAGCTGATGATCAGTTTTGAAATAAAGAATCAATATTGTAGAGCTAGTTACTCAGTTGCTTAGTCACCCAGGACATTACTATGATATGATTTAGTGGAGGGGGTCCAATATGTAATCCATTCAAATGTGTGCTTGTGGACAAAATAAGAGCTTATTGTATAACACAATCCCATTTAAAAATGCCAAGCATGGTCTCAAAAATGACCAGGACCATCTGACACAGTAACCATAATACATATGTCATATGTTTATGTATATGTCGAATTGTAGAAAAAGGAGAGTGTGAGTGTGGGGCTGCGTCGTGCACAGGACTTGCAATTAGTACTGGAGAGGCCTCCTCAGTACAACACTGTGAACAGAAAATAAATTTCACTCACCATCATTAGCCACAGCACAGACATTTTCATCAGGATGAAGGACAGTTATTTTACACACACCCCTTTCAACACTGTGGATCCTGTGAAAGCAGCATTTTTATTGCCATGGCAACTTCACAGTGATTGATTGACAGGCATCCTGACAAATAATGAGTACAACAGAACATGTTAAAGCCAATGTACACAGTACACGTACTGAAAACAAGGATAATGTTATAATTAGTATGTTCATTCTGGTGGAAAAAATGTCATGAGGGAAAATAATTGAGAACCACTGCATTATCCAAAAGCACATTAACTGTTGATTTACTAGGCATTTGCAACATTAGCCTACATGTCTAATGGAAAGTTTTGATATTTGATTTTCTGAATACATAAATGCCAAACGTTCTCTAGTAGGATCGCTAAGCTAGCATTAGCTACCTACCAGGACATTGCTAAAAATCCTGGTTACTTACATGTGTTTGCTATTCCCTCTAAAAGCTTCCATCATTACATATAAATGATATCAACAGCAACTATGTATCTTAAGTCATGGCTGCTGAGCTGTGATTGGACAATCATCGATTGGGGGAGGGGTTTAGTAGATTGACAGTTAAATGTGAAATAATGGTAATAATTACTTGTTGGCAGGTACGTAGGACAGATCTTTATTAAAACATACAGAACCTTTGAAGACAAAAATAAAATGAAGATGCACGTGGCCAGTCTCTCCATCTTAAACAAGGCCTTGTGCAGTTTAGTTGTGATTGAATTATTGATCTGTCTTAAATGGTCATTTGACCTCAGTATTCAATAAAGAGGATTTAAAGCCATTTCCTTGAGCTCTAAAACAAATATGAATAGTTTTCTTCTGCCTCGAAATAGGGAGTCGGTGTGAGGTCAGGGAGGAGCGAGAAGGGTCAGTAAGACTGGCACAGACTCGGGCTGTGGCGGAGATTGAAGTGACTTCCTTCTGTCCTCTAAGAAGTCTCACCAGCCATCTGGTCCTCGTAAAGCCGACGGATTAGAGCGCAGCAACTCTAGACTCCAGCGTGTAAAAATTACAAATGTTGAAGAATGACTTAGTGACCGTGACATACATAAATTCCTGCTGCTTTGGTCATGTCTCTCTCCTGTATCAGAAGAAACATTATTAAACTTAAACTTATTAAGAGCAACTGTGAAAGAACAGGTAAACAGCTTAACTCGAATTAGACACTAACCAGTTTATTCTGTGTACGGGAAAATTACTAATGTAACTCTATTGCACCAACTCTGTGTGCTTCATAATGTGGATCTAAAGCAGCAGAATGATACAGTGAAAATGTAAATTGCACAATGTATCCTGAAGGTAATTTCCATCCATAAACTGAAGCATCAAAGTCAATTGAACCTGTGGGAAACGGTCTGAGGCACAAATTGAAATTCTTTTAATCACTGTCAACACGTATGCTGTGTCCCAGCAGTGCAGCGTTGGTGCTTTTTGATTATTTTTATTGTGACAATATCAACTGAGGCTGCAGTTAGAGAAGAGAAAAAAACAGACACCCACTTGTGTGTGATAGAACAAGTGAGTGGGCTAAAAGATGGCAGCGCTCCCGACGCGTCTCTCTCTGTCTCTGTCCTGTCATTTTCCCTCCTCTTTAACAAAGTGAACATTTTTCTTCCCATCGCGGTCTCCCTGTCGTTCATCCATCTATTGCTCAGCAGCTATTTGCTCCTCTGCTCCTGCCTCTGTTTTAGCACCCACACCCAATTTCAGAGGTAGCAGACTGCATCGTCAGGGTCTGAGGCAGCTAGATTGCCTCTGTTGCGTTCTGCTTCGAACAAACACATCCCTCTGCATGTTTTTTTTTTTTTTTTGTACAAACCAGTTAACCACATCGTAGCGTACTGGTCTGTCTAGACCTGCACAGTATCTTACCTGCAACTACCAACAAATGATCAGTCGTCCCCTTTGCTTTTTTTCTCTTTTCACACAAGCACATATGTACACATATAGAGGAATAAATGAATGAATGAAGCATGCAGCACAGTGAATATTCCCCTCTCTTATTAGAGCCTAAAATGTACCAGCATGCTGTATCAATAAAATCGTTTCCAATGTTTCCAGTACAAATCAAATCAAGGGGCGGCACAGTGGTGCAGCACTGTCGCCTCACAGCAAGAGGTTTCTGGGTTCAACTCCCGGTTGAGGCAGGCCCTTCTGTGTGGAGTTTGCATGTTCTCCCTGTGTCTGCGTGGGTTCT
>JBAJHX010000039.1:18638336-18656860 GCA_037176925.1 Amniataba percoides | reverse complement strand
GCCTCCTCTCTGACTGATTGTAACTCTGTGTCCCTGACAGATCGACATCGGGCTGATGGTGGGCAACAGTCAGGTGATCTTTGAAAAGGCAGAGAGTTCATCCCTCACACTAGTCGGTACGTTGCCAATTTCTCCCCACAAGATGTCTCCGGAAAAACCTCAGGATGTTTTTTTAATTTTATAAATGAAACATGAAAGAAACATTTTTAAAAGCTGAGATATTTTAATGCCGTGCAAACATCAGCCCACTGCATAAGCAGTGTGAGGCCATGGAGCCATCGTGTAACAGTTCCTTATCTGCTTCCTCCACAGGATGGCAGTAAGAACACATTAAAGCGCTCTCACACATACATCCTCCTCCACAAATCAATCCAACTCTCCATCTGCTAATGAAGGCCAATGAAGACCAGACTTGATTTTTTTATATATATTTTATATCTGTTCAGCTAATAATTGTTCTGTTCTCATCAAGTCACGGCAGCAGCTGTATTTATCTGTGGTGTGACGGTCACGTAACCAACCCTAAACCTCACCCTCCTCTATGTATTTTAACAGGTAAGGCAAAGACCAAGGAGGCACGACAGACAATCATCAATCCAGACTGGAACTTTGAGAAAATGGGAATTGGAGGTCTGGACAAAGAATTCTCCGACATTTTCCGCAGAGCCTTTGCTTCCCGAGTGTTCCCTCCAGACATTGTGGAGCAGATGGGTGAGAAGCCCCCCCCTCAATCCTCACTCTCTTACAGTCATTCTTCATGTTGTTACTATGAAAGACTGGATTATGGTTATTTTTGTGCTTAGTATTAATCTGCGTGGCTGGTTACAGGATCATTCATTATTATGTCTTTGTTCTGTGTATATGACACATATGGTACTTTTCATCAAATGAAGTATTTTTTCTCAATCAACAAATGCGTGTAATAACTTTTTTAAAAACAACGTATTTTTCTTCATGAATCAAACATTTGGTTTGGATTCTCTAACCTTGCTGTTCATCTTCTGTGCTGCGTATTCCCCCGATGGTAGTGAAATGCAATATACAGTAATCCAGTGAAGGAAATAGAGTTAGTCGCAATGCCGCAGCAGCTATTTTTTACTGGACACACACACAGAGAAAATGACATACAGTTTATCTAGGATTTTATGATTCATGTTATTAATCTGGTTTCCCCAGTTCTGGGCACATAAAACTATTGTATATCTAAATGTGATCATCTTTTCTCCCTCTCATTTCTTTTTCCTCTCCTCTCCAACCTTCTCCCTGTTTTCCCTCTTCTTTTTTTTTGTATCCCTCCTTTCTGATTCTTCTTGTAATCTTCATTTCCCCCCTTAACACCCGTTTTCTTATCTCTTTGCTGTGTCATTTCCCCTCCCTCCCCTCTTTCTTTGTTGCAGGGTGTAAGCACGTGAAGGGCATCTTGCTGTTTGGGCCTCCTGGCTGTGGTAAAACACTGATGGCCAGGCAGATTGGAAAGATGCTCAACGCCCGCGAGCCGAAGGTCGTCAACGGTCCAGAGATCCTTAACAAGTATGTGGGAGAGTCTGAGGCCAACATCCGCAAGCTGTTCGCCGAGGCAGAGGAGGAGCAGAAGAGGGTGAGCGACGCTCTATATCGATATATGTGCTTCTGTATGCTCAGTTTAAAAAGCTGAAACTGATGTTATCATTTTTAAACCTGATCTGTTTCCAGCTGGGAGCCAACAGTGGCCTCCACATCATCATCTTTGATGAGCTGGACGCCATCTGCAAGCAGAGAGGCACCGGCGCCAGCAGCACGGGTGTCCACGACACCGTGGTCAACCAGCTGCTGTCCAAGATTGATGGCGTGGAGCAACTTAACAACATCCTGGTCATCGGTCAGTAGCATCAACGTGTAGTAAAACTTTAAGGAATAAAATGTTTTACACCAAATTGATCAGTTTCCTGTTAACGTAACCATGAAGAGTTAGTATACATTCATTCCATACTGTTGTCTGTTGTCTCGTTCTCTTCAGGTATGACCAACAGGCCTGACCTGATCGACGATGCTCTGATGAGGCCTGGCAGGTTTGAGGTCAAGATGGAAATCAGTGAGTGTTATATTCATGCCTTTTCTCCTTTTTCAGAAATTCATATTCTGGTTGTAGTATATATAATCTTTGATCTCTAGCTATGACTTAAGCTGTCAGATAGCATTTTACTGGGTGGTTCTTATGAAAAAGATGAAAAATGTTTTATGTGTAGTTTAGGAATGTGTCAGGATCACGTGAATCACAAATTGTTTATTTAGATTTTTGTGTTTCCATAAAAAATGGGGGACAAAGCTGAAAATGAATCATCGTATATAGTTAAATGTAAATCTTTGTATTTTCAGAAGTATCCTCCAATTATTTTATCCTCCAATTGTATTCATTTTTTTATCATCAATCAGCTGATAAAATGTAATAGTATGTCTTTTATACACTTGCTGGTTTTATTTTTCCAGAGCAGCGATTGGTCCAGGGTTTGTTTGTTAGTGTGTGTAACATGAGGCACTGTGATGCTGTGTGGCTGTTTGTTCTTTTGAAAAGACCAGTGGACCTACGGGAGCTACACAGCTGCGTCTTCCTCATCATCATCTTCTCCCCTCCAGGTCTGCCCGACGAGAAGGGCCGTGTTCAGATCCTGACCATCCACACCAACAAGATGCGGAGCTTCAACCTGCTCGCCACAGATGTTGACATCAAGGAACTGGCGGCAGAGACCAAGAACTACAGCGGTGCAGAGCTTGAGGGGCTGGTCAGGGCTGCCCAGTCCACCGCCATGAACCGACACATCAAGGTCACTTTCACAAACTCAGCACCTGTGTAGGGGTTTTGGGAGGGGGGGTGCACATTGGTGGTCGGCAGTTGTACAAGCTAGCTCCACAACAATCAAGTGACCCTCACCTTGCATTCAAATAAATGGATCCCTTTTGTAAAAGCAAAATAATACTACTGACAAAAGCAATGCAAATGAGCCTTATGTCAGCGTCAAAGCTGTGGTTGAAAGCCTCAGGAAGAGCTCTCCTTCCTCCATTTATTTCTGTTTGATTTTTCCATTAAAAATATTATATGTTAAAAATAATATGTTAATGTAATGTTAACAGCATTTGCAAGTTGCACAAATGATAACTGAGTATAAATAGACTCACAGTTATTATTTATTATTATTAACCCTTTTATTTTGTAGGTATGAATCTCCACAGATAGTTTAGATACAGAGAGAGATTAGCTTGTTTTTGCTGTGTTGAGGGATCACTCACTTCCATAACAGTGAAAAGAGACCAATATTCATCCAGTAGCACCAATCCAAACAGCAGAGGCCGACATCTGAAATCACTCCCTTGTTCAGTGATCCACTGCTCCTCATACAATAAACAGACTCCATCGTGAGTCATAGATTAAGATTTCAGGCATTTATTCACCACAATTTAATGGATGGCTCAATCTGAGAACACAGTATGCTGGGTATATTTACACACTCAAATAAAGTGGCAGTAAATGCATGATGTGGCTCAAGATTCAGTATTACTGGTTCCTACGTTTCCTCTGCAACTTCATAGTTCCTTTTATCAGACTCCCCCTGCCTCCTAAATGTTTCCTATAAAATAACATGGCATCATCAGATATGTTATTCTCAGGGTCTGAAGCACGACCTGCAGAACCACACAAGACGTTATAGAGCTCTTTTGATAGAGTAGGACTCCTCATGACAATTTACTGAACTCGATGTGTATAACGGGTGAGTCGGGTGGGGCTAACATTGTTTTGATGCATATGTATGTGTGTATGTTTTGCAGGCCACATCCACAGTGGAGGTAGACATGGAGAGGGCAGAGAAGCTGCAGGTCACCAGAGCCGACTTCATGGGATCCCTCAACAACGACATTAAACCTGTATGTACCAGGTATTTTTTAGAGTTCCTGGTTGCAGGATAATCCTGTAAAACCAAAAGGCAGAACACCGTCGCTGACACTCTTTTTCATGTGTTTCCAGGCATTTGGTACAAACCAGGAGGACTATTCCAGTTACATCATGAACGGCATCATCAAATGGGGCGACCCCGTCACTCATGTGCTGGATGACGGAGAGCTGCTGGTACAGCAGACCAAGAACAGTGACCGCACACCACTGGTGGCTGTGTTGTTGGAGGGTAAGAGCTCAGAGAGTTGCAAATGAAGCACAAACCTCAGAGCCGCAATAGTCACATTAATGAAAAATATATCAGGCTGAAATAAACCAGAATTTTTCTTGCATGTAAATAGAGAAAATAATCGTATTTGCCCTAAATGACTCAAACAATAGCTCAATAGCTTTCTGCCCACTGAATCCCTGCACACATATCAGGCAGTAAATTGCAGCTCTCCTCTCCTCTCGACACCCACACCCCCAGGTCCACCGCACAGTGGAAAGACGGCCCTGGCAGCTAAGATTGCAGAGGACTCAGAGTTCCCCTTCATTAAGATTTGCTCTCCAGACAAGATGATTGGACACTCAGAGATCTCCAAGTGCCAGGCAATCAAAAAGGTAAACGCTGCAGTGTGTTTTCATGCTTATTGTATGTCTGCAAACAACGAAACATTTGCATTTAAACTGCTCCTTATGGAACTATTGAACGGTTCACTCCCTCCTATTCACAACTGACTCCTCCCCATGTTCTTTCCTTTCATTAATGCCTCTCTGTACCCTCCGTGCCCGTCATTCCTTTGCGCATCTGTTCATTCCTTTGTCCCGCCCTCTGTTTCAGGTCTTTGATGACGCCTATAAGTCACAGCTCAGCTGTGTGGTGGTGGATGACATCGAGCGCCTGCTGGACTACGTCCCCATCGGGCCTCGCTTCTCCAACCTGGTACTTCAGGCTCTGCTGGTGCTGCTGAAGAAAGCTCCACCAAAGGTCAGAGTTCATTGCATTTGGGCCAAAGACAACAGTGGAGCCAACTTTGTCCAAAAACCAGAGAAAATGAAAAACAGAGTCACAGTGCTGCACTGGGTGACATGTTCTTTACATTACATTACACACAGGGGTCTTTAAGATGACTTTATTTTTTCATTTCAAGCTTTATTTATTTCCTGATTCTTTGCAATTTTTTCATTTCATAATTTAACTGCATCAAAAAATGATTAGACTAATTGCTAGATATCAAATGTGATTCGTTATCTTGTTGTCTTGTTAATTTATCAAACCACATCCCCGGAAAGATCTGCTGAACTGTGCCTGCGGTTACAGCGGTGGATGCTCTTGAGTATCACATTTATTAAAAAACTGACATTATATATTTATTTATTCCTCCTGCAGGGTCGGAAGCTGCTCATCATCGGCACCACCAGCAGAAAGGACGTGCTGCAGGAGATGGAGATGTTGGACGCCTTCAGCACCACCATCCACATCCCCAACATCTCCACTGGGGAGCAGCTAGTCGATGCTTTAGAGGTATGAACACACACACGCCTGCGCACAACAAAATGGTATGCTTGAGGGTAAAAATCTTTACAATTGTGCACTCATTCACACAGCAGCACACAAATGGATGTAGGAACCATCCCCCATTCTCAAGAGTACACACACACACACGTAGCCTTGAAAGATCCATATTTGCACAAAAGGCTCTTTACTGTGAAAAAATGAAGTGCTTTTTTTTGGTTTGTTGTTTTGAAAGTACCTTTGTTGTCTCTGTAGCTGCTGGGGAGCTTCACAGATAAAGAGCGGGCCAGCATCGCACAGCAGCTCAAAGGGAAGCGAGTCTGGATCGGCATCAAGAAGCTCCTCGTGCTCATTGAGATGTCGCTGCAGGTACGGAAGACTCGACAAAGTGGTGACGACAGTGAAAGATCAGAAACCACCACGCATTAGCTGTGATGTGGACTGTTGAGATGTCTGAATACATATATGGGCAATATAACAGTATATAATCTACATGTACAAGGATAAGTAATGACCAAGTGAGGAATGAAAAAAACAAGAAATGACATGGTAATTTTGAATACAGTCATTTTTGGATTGCTGGATAAAAACCAAATTAGCCCGTGACCACTTCACTTAAAGTTTCACCTGAAGTTTAAAGGACAAGGTTTTGTTTTATCTGTACCATATTTTCCAGACTATAAGGCACATTTAAAATCCTTTAACTTCCTCAAAAATCGATTTTATGTGTTACACGGTGCTCAAAACTCTGTCAAAATGTTTTAGTATGACTTTGGTAAGCTACGAAGCCGCGCTGCTAGACGGCGTCAGGAGCCTTGCAGAGTAAATGTGCCTTATAATCTGGTGCACCATATAGTCCCGAAAATACAGAACTTTACATAAGTTTTTTGCATACACGATGACTGTGACAGTATAACCCAGTATGTCTTGTCTTCTGGGGCTAATACACTTATCACTGCCATAAACTGTGGTAACGAGAATGTGTGTTAGGGACTTCCTCTGGGTCAGCTGACTTCCTGTTGGCTCCCTGCACACTTGAATGGCATGAAATAATTTAATGATCATTTCCTAGACTTTTTCTAATTTTATTGGACTGACTGGATCAAAATCTCATTAAACAAAGACTCATTTCAGGGGCTTTATGATACTACAATACTGGTTGAGGCCTCTACAACACATAGACCAATATCACAATATGTTTTTACACTGCAGCATTTGTACAGATTGAATAAATGTATTATGTACATTAGTGAAGTTTAGGGGTGCTGGCAGGTGGATTTTGCTACCTTTAGACAAAGCCAAGCAAGCTGTTTGATAGCCACATATTTAACAGACAGATGGCAGTGGTGAAAGAGAAAGTGAAACTATTCCTTTAAGAGAAGCAAAGCGGGGATATTTAACTGCCATTTGTGCAGTTTCTGATGTGACTGTGAGGCCCTGTATTGACTTTTGCCAATTATTTGTACTACTGTTAGTTTTTGCTCTCAATGGTCTGCTCAGTCGCTCTCTCTGCTCTTTCACTGTCTCTAGATGGACCAGGATTACAGAGTCTCCAAGTTCTTGTCTCTGCTCAGAGACGAGGGGGCGTGAGTACACCGCTCTGCACCAATCACATTCATTTTCATCTCTCAAGCCGAACCCTCTCCTTTTATTCTCATCTTCATTTGTTTCTCCCTCTATTCAGCCTGTTTTGTCTCATGTCAGGTGGTTGTTATTTCCTCAAACATCATTAAGAGTCTAAACACAGCTCAGTAACGTCACACAACAATACATCATACTGATTTTACTGAGTCTTGCATTTGCACACACACACTCAGTGACAGACAATGAGTGACTTCTTCTCACCGATCTCTGACCTTAACAGCTTTATTTTGCAATCACCAGGTTGAACGAAGGCGATCAAATCCGAATTTAAGCTGTCGGTCACTCTCGCTGTACACTGGTAAGGTCAATAGCAAAGCAATGAGACTAGCGCCCAAAGGTTAGTGGTAGAAAACCTGTAGCTCACCAGTTAGCACTTTTGATCACAGTATTTGCTTCAAATAACTTTCGATTGGTGTGTGCTGCACATTTTACATATAAAGCATCTACATTTTGTTTCATTTTGCACAATCCATGCACATACTCAGCATTCAACCTGTAATCAGTAAGAGATAAAGTGTGTAATTAAGTGAAATATAATATTTTATATTTTAAAATATAAAATATTAAAATTTTATAATGTCTTTAGCCTGCTGTTTGCCCTTCCATCCTCCCCTCTGTCATTAGAAAAATTGAGTTTTATATGAAATGGTCAAATTTGTTCACCCACTATCTCTTGCACAGTACCTGCCTGCTCCTACAGCTGATAATATCATACATCCTTTTTTAACCAGTAATTTATATAATTCGCAACAAGTAACATGATATCTCAAGTATCACACAAGCATAGAATTTTTACTCCCTTTTTACTCTTATTAAGTGGTTCATTTGTACTTGTGAATGGAGTGACTCTATGTAGTGTTGAGATTCTTTAGCATATGTGTCTTTATGTTTTGAATATAATTTTCAGTTCTTGTCTGGAAGCAGAACAGACCTGGACATGTTTCAGGACTCAGGCACACCAGCAATTTCTTAGCTCCGTCTTGGCATAGTTAAAGACATATGCTGAGTTTTATAGGCACAATCTGATTTACTAATGAATATTATTTAACTAATTTACTAAATGACTAGACTTAGGAAAGACTTAACATGCAGACTTGATGCTGAATTTAGAAATAGCTGGTGCAATCGGTGAAAAGCCTGCAGGGCGACTGTGAAACCTCTTTAATTATTAGTTTTTGTACTCTTGAAATTTTGTGTCTGTGGATTGAGGTGTCTCGTGTTATTATGGCAACAGAGCTGTCATCTGTTTCACAGACAAAAGAGAAGAGCGCCATAGTCTCAAGAATCCAATGAGTGATGGTTTCATGTTGTTGCTCTCTCCTTGTTTTATAGCCCGTTAAATCCTGCTCGTCGTTTTTTGTTTAACTCAAGACACCACCAAGCCTTGTGCTGGTGTTGTGTGAGTACAGCAGTTTGTTGAAGGACTGCAAAAAAAAAAAGAAAAAAAAGAGGCAAGCAAACATAAGAAACGCTGCCCACAGGGAACTGAACTCTTGTCCTCCTGATTTTTCCCTTTTTTATAGTGATCGCAGCTTCTATGAGTAGACGGAGGAACGAAGGAAGCACCTCGCCATCAACAAGCCGCCTGTGGGACATAATTAGGAAAAGGAGGAGAAGAAGAAGAAGAGACGCTCCTCCTATCATCCACCCACTGATCCATCCATCCATCTACCTACTGTAAATGCACACCTGGTCAAAGAGAGGAACCCACAAGTCCTCTTTAACTCAGCATGTTTCCGCAGGCAATCTCACTGTACCCCCCACCCCCATCATCATCATCAACTCTACTTACTGACATATCCCAGCAAACTACTGGAAGTCGTACTGTTACAAATCTGTTATCTGTAAAGAAATCGCAATAGATGATTGTAAAAAAAAAGTGCTGTTTTGTGCATCGTGCGTAAAAAATAACCAAAAAAAAAAAGAACGAAGAAGAAGCCATGTATGTTTTAAAGCTATAGTATCTCTTGTGTTTGTTGTATATCTCTCTCGTCCTGCTGAAGGTAGTTGTTGTTAGTGCGATACTTATCCTCACAAACACATGCAGTAGAAACACGGTACATGCAAAACTGGCACAAAATCCCAGAGTCTTTCGAGTATTTAAGATGTGAACCTATGAGAGGCTTTTAGTGAATACGTAGTGGCTGTAAAAACAGAAGCTGTTCCATGTGTAAATGTGAACCCTTTAAATATACAGTACGTAACTTGTCCATGTTACTGTAAATAGTATATATAGAAAAATGCAGTATATCATGAGAATACTTTAAATGATCACTCCCAAGTCTATTTCGTACTACATCAGTATGATTCTTCCTCCCTATTGCTCCAGAGATGTTGACTTTACCAGGTTCCTGTAATAGTGAAAGTAAATGTTGGATCGTCGGCCTGTCTGTCTGTGTTGCGTACAGTACAGTTTGGTCTAGCTAGTGTAGCTATGGCATCATCAGTGTTAAAGATAAAAAATATATATATTCTGCACTTTTAACATTGACTCAAAAGACCTTTAGTACTTATCTCAGCGGTTCTTTGTGGGATCTCGAGCTTGTGTCCGCTCGTGTGCATGTGTGTGGGGAACTAAATGCTGCATGTGTCCAGTGTGTGTGAGCGCGTGTGTGTGAGTGTGCGTGGTGACAGAACGTGAGCATGCGTGTGTTTTAAGTGTGCGTGCGTCTGGATCCAGGTTTTGACAGTGTGGTGGTAAATTTGTGGGGGGTTTTTCTCATGTCACGTGTTCAGTGCTTGTTGTCCAAAGTTCTTGTTTTTTCTGGCCATTGGCGATGTGTGTATGTGTGTGTGTGTGTAAATATATATCAACATGCAGATGTATTATTGCAATAAAAAGCACTGATGCACAGGAAAAAGAAACTTTCAGCTGCTTGTGTGGTCTCACTTACTGACTGGTTTAATGGATACATGAAAATATTGATTTTCAATGGTGAAACGTAGGTAAGTACAGTTTTAGCTACTTGTACTTGAGTATTTTATGCCACTTTATACTTCTGCTCCACTACATTTATCTGACAACTATAGTTGCTGCTCCATATTCAAGTTTTACTTTTAAAAAATTATGGTACATCAGTATAGAGTAAAATAGTAATAAATAGTAGTAATAAACAGGACACAAAGTAAATGAGTTAGCAACATAAAAAAATCACATGGACATCCTTTGGTAATAAGATATTATATATAATAATGTGGGATCGCCTGCTGTACAGTATAATTGGTATTTTTACTTTTAATACTTTCAGTCTATTTCATGGTAATACAAATGTAGCCCAACCTAAAAAAGAGTAACAGCATTTTACATTGTTGTATTGTTACGTGATTGAAGACCTGAGGATGTTTTCCACCACTGCTGAGTTTTGGTTTCACATACACATACACTCTAAGGAAAATGACATTTCTGCATCAGTGGAAAATGAACTATTTAGCTCTTTAGTTAGTAACAGTAGCAGTATCCCTGGTAAAAGTAGTCCTTATAAGAGTAAACGCTCTGATTTCAAAACTAGAATGTAAGGAAACTTTGTAAGTCTTGACACTGAAAGGTTCTTAAAGTATACTAAGTATTTAAATTATTATTGCTGCTTCATTAACATATAAACATCACTAATGTACTAGTGGCTCTGATCTGATCTGTATAATACACTGAAGAAGGACTGCTGAGTGGTTTGATGCTGTGTAATGGTCATTTTATGTGAGAGTTGGAGTAGAACGTACCATTTATTAAGTAAAAATATAAATAAATTTAAATACTCAAGTAAAGTACCTCAGAATTGTACTTGGATACTGTACTTGAGTAAATGTACTTAGTTACTGTTCCGTGGCACTGAACCCACACGGCCTTGTGTAGACTGGGAGGAGCAGAAACACATTCACGGACAATAATGCCATAATAAAGACTTTGTTATTGTATATGGGTCCTTCCTGGAGCCCACTTCATCTCCAGTACCAGGCTCAGCTGAGATGGAGAATCTGCAATCAGACTATCACCAGAACAAAACAACTGGTGAACAAGAAGAAGCACCTTCATTCCTAAAGACCTGCAGATCTCTATCTGACGGAGTGCCATGGTTTACTCCTCATCATTCCTCGAACTACGATGAAACGTGGATGTTAAACTGGGAATTGGATGCTGGGAAAATAAAGGGCACAAGACTTCAATCTACAAACAGAAACATATGATGGAAAAAACAAGACTGACGCATAGAGTTGTGTTTTAAAGACTTTACACTGTACACCATAAATATATATATATAATGTGAACGAGATGGAAGAAAAAAATGTGGAAATTTCCATTTATATGGGAGAGAATCAAAACAAGAAACCAAGATGAGCACATTGGACAGAAATGCCCTGAAAGGTCCCAGATCTCATGGTTCCTATTCAAACAACCTGTCACTGTCTTAGCTGGGGTTGATGCTGACAAAAAGCTCGAGGCAGGTTCAGATCTAAGTCTTACATCAAACTCATAGTTAACAACTTGTACTTTAACACGGTGCTCACGGTTATTTTTACATATTTCTCTTACAGCAGGGTATCAGGAGATTCTCCTTTTCCTCACCAAAATTGGGTCAGAGTGAAGATTTTGCCAAGACAGAGCCTGAAAAGAGAAGCTGCGGGTCGAATAGCTAAACAAAGAGAAGTCACATTATTATAGACAGAGCAGCTTTAAAGTGTCAAAATGGTCCGTGAACCATCATTGCTGCTTTAATGTGCGAGGAGCATTTTTATTCTGTAGCATGTGTGGGGTGACCTTTACTTCTTTATACAGGTTTGTTAGATTTATTTGCATGTAATGAATCACACTGTGTATTTTTTAAACCTCAGAATAACTCATCTGCAGGTAAATGAGTGAAGTGAAAGGGCACTACTTTTCTCTGAGATGTGGTATCACAAAATTAAAACAGCAGAGTTGAAGTAGTTTCTTTCCCCCCACTGCTAAATGATGTGAGTTTATTTCTCTGTTTTTCTCTGACACATCCCCTTTAACTCTCCGGCCTCTCGGGATTATGCAACCAGCGGCCGCGGCGCTCCCGTCCGGCCGGCGGAGGGCGCTGCGGAGCCTGCAGCCGAATCACCTCCAGCCGCCGCGCCGCCTCTCCTGACCCGCATTCACCCGTACTGTACGGCAGGAGGAGGGGGAGCGAGCGCACGGAGCGGATAACGCCGGAGAGTCCCCCTGCAGACCGTGTCCGTGGCCTTGGCAGTCCTTGGCAGACGCGGCGCTCCCGTCCCCGGCGCACCTGATAGCGGACCGAGCGGGGGAGAGGGAGGGCGGGCAGCACCGGGGGAGGACCCGCTCGCGTTTCTGCGGATTTGTGCTGCGTTTTCCCTTCACGTGTTAATCCGGCTGCTCCTCCGGGACTTTATGTTGACGGCACAGGAGGCGCTTTTCTACCACAAGTCGAGCGTCGGTGAGTGGGACAGTTTGCCGCTTCTTCACTTCCTGCGCCGCTGCGGAGCTCCGTGAATGCGTCTTCACGGGGCGGCGGTGCGACGTGAGCCGAGCCGCTGTCCTCAAGTCAACCCTGAGCCAGCGAGCCGGCCTCGTACTGTACTGCACCGGGGTAATGTACTGGAGCCCGCTTTGTGTGTGAGAGAGTGTGTGTGTGTGTGTGTGTGTGTGTGTGTGTGTGTGACAGAGTGTGTGTGTGAGACCTGTGTGACTGCCGTGCGCTGTTTGCCGGTGTTACATTCAGGGACCCGGGTCAGGTGGGACTCTGAAGTTCACGGTCGATGTATGGATGTATGTATATGTATGTATACTGTATATGTGGCGCTCCCTCTGTGTGATTTACTGCGTGACCACCGCTCACATTCCTCTGCTGTAACATATCTGTGTGTGTGTGTGTGTGTGTGTGTGAAAGTGTGCTTGATATGCTCCTGGAGACGTGATATGAATCATGAATGTGCTACAGGACAGCATGAAACAAGCTGTGCTTATACATATATATATATATATATATATATATATATATATATATATGCATGTATGTATGTGTACATATCTATACACACATAGTGAGTTAGACTTGACAGCAG
This sequence comes from Amniataba percoides, assembly GCA_037176925.1. Classification (NCBI taxonomy): domain Eukaryota; kingdom Metazoa; phylum Chordata; class Actinopteri; order Centrarchiformes; family Terapontidae; genus Amniataba; species Amniataba percoides. The sequence goes on along the minus strand of JBAJHX010000039.1, from coordinate 18,643,751 downwards.
TCGTCTTTGCATGGTGTGCAGTTGGGATAAAGGTATGGTTAGGAGGTGGGGGGTGTTGTTTACTATTGTCTTGTTTGTTCATTTCCATTCCAGGATGAGGGCAGCATCATCTGCTTCATTTTGGACCAATCAGACGTGAGCCTGCGACTCATTCTGGGCCCAGAGCTGCAGCTCAAGACACCTCGGGGTCAGGGTGGGGTGACCAGGACAAACAGCAGAGGGGAGCATGCAGGGGTCAAGTTAAAGTGTGAGTAATATCCTGCACTCAGACGGTTCATTGTTAATCTGTAAAGTCTCCACAGCACAGTACGATAGGTTCCCTCTGCCTGCCGGCGAGCATCGTGCGAGACTTTGTGTTTCACGCGACCGGCTGTCACTCCACATTTTACTTGTGGGTGAATAATGTTCCTCAGCTGGGGGTGACGTGACATTTTTGACATGGCATGACACATTTGTCATTTGTCTTTTTTTTGTGTGAGGGCTTCACATCAAATCAAGAAACCCAGAGTACATGTGGTATTTTCAAATAAGGCATTTCCCTCGACAAGGACAGCCCTCATAAAACCATGGCTGTGAAATAGCAGTGAATATGGAACCGGACCTGATATTTCCCTGAGGCGCTGAGGGCTGAAGGCTGACATAAAATTACACAAGAAGCGCTCTCACACTATTGTTTACAAGAGATTCTCCCAGTAACCCAGTTAGAGTTCAGCTAGCTCGCTGGCTTTTATTAGTTTTCAGCAACCTTTCAAACATTTATTAGTCTTTATGAGTTCTTCCACCAGACTTGTTTTTTTATCAAAAGAAAAGGAAATTTGTCTGAGTGGCATTGTTTTTAAAAAGCTTAACAAGCAATGATACAATATCTAATAAATCATGTGAAGCCAAATAATGCTGGAAAGCAACTAATATTGGAGCTTTATCGTACGTCATAGGAAAATAGTATAAAACAAAGGCCGTCCATGTAGAAATGCTTCATATATGTAGATATACGCACACAAAGGCATAATCTCTGCCCGCGGCCAGACGTGACCTCTTTTGACGTCCGTTCCTAACACCCCCCCCCCCCCACCACCTCCCATTCCCATAGCTCACAGCAGCGTCCTGGTTTTCTGAGTCTGAGGCTTAATGTATAGCGAGCAAATGGGGGTTGGGTGAGGTAAGGAAGGGGGAGGGAGAGACAGGAAAGAAAACCAGTCTCTCCCCTCTGCCTGCCTCTGTCTGAGGGAAATTAGTTACATAACAGAGGCCACGGAGGCAGCCGCTGCCCCAGTCTGAGCTCCCACGGCCTGCTTACATCACAGAGGTGTAGACGGAAGGGGGGGGGGGGGGGGGGGGTTCAGAAATGCGGTCCATTTAGCTCTTTACTTTGTATTTGGCCACACCAACATAATGATGTTGATTAGTCTTCCTTCCTATTAATTCATCATCATCAAATTATTCAGTATTTACATCAAAACTTATCACTTTGTCTTGTTACGTGATTTAATCTGATGTCATTTGTCACCTGATTATGACTAACCTGGTACATCATGGCATGATTAGTGTGTTGTTATAACATGAAGCTGCTGTATGAGTTAAAGTAAGATAAAGATTAAGAGATGACTTACCTCTTCAAGAAAACTGCACGATTTTATCAGGGCCTTTCATCTCCATATCCTCTCATCCTGTGCAGGAAGCTTTAGGCGACAGGCTTAGTACACACCATTTTTACGAGGCTGATGCAGAAAAAAAGTGTTTTCTAGTAAATCCTTCAAATGCGTATAATAGATGACAATGACAATCAGAAAGTAGTAACAGTTGAGTTGCTACAACCAGTAAAGTTTTGGCATTTGTGCTGAAAAATGACAGAAGTGATTACGCAATCATTGAAATGATGCTTTCTCAAACTGGTTGATTGAGTACTGCACCCAAATACTGTCAGCAAAAGGGAGCTTTTTTTTATTTTTGAGCGTTTTTAGTTGCAATGTATGGAAGGTAAGGGATGAAAAGTGCAGAAGCAGCATCAATGTGATTGAAGGTGTTTTAGAGCCTCTTTCCACATAATGTGTCACTCAGGAGTAACTTGTGCTGTATTGCAGCTGATAAAACCTTTAAACTCACTCTGAGCTTTCCTTTCTGCTGACAACACTATTTAATTCCATTTCCTCTTCGATGACCTCTTTCCACTGTGCAATAATCACAGAAATATGTTTCTACCTTTTTTAAACCAAGCTCAGCAGAGTTTTGCACTCCCGGTTTGCACAAGCTGCCTCAGAAGAAGAGGTCTGTGCCCATCTTCATCATCAGTGTTTGGAAATACACTGCTAAATGGAAAACGTGGTGATGAGCAGGAGGATGTTGCCCTGATGGTCATTTGCAGCAGGCTCTGTAACTCTGCTTGAGTGTACCCATGTTGTCGACAGTAAGCCAGTTAACAGAAGGCTCCTGCCCACTTGCAGCCACACAGGAAAAAAAACTTTGAATTGTAAGGTATGTTACAAACAGCCTTTAAAGTAATAGAATTAGACTTACATACATGAGAATGAAACTGGGTCGGTACAGAGGGGCGGTGCTTCAGCCCTCCAGCCCGCTGCACTCTGCCTCTGTGGAGTTTTTCATGAGCTCCTGCGTGGGTTTCCTCCCGCAGCGCAAAGACATGCAGGTCAGGTTACTGGCAGCTCTAAACTCGCTTTAGGTGTGAATGTGTTCCTGCTCCTGGTGACTCTTCACAGGTGGAGTGAGTAGAGATAATGGATGGAAGCGTGAGTTAAGTTTTGTTTTTTTTGGGGGGGGGGGGTTGGCATTTTTTAGAACAAAGAAATTGCCTTTGAGCTTTTTGAGAGGTGGTTAGAAATACAGAGAGGAGACGTGGGTAGAAACACAGCTTTGTGTTTCCCTGTTACATTGACTTTTGTACAATGAAATCAAACATCCTCCTACATGAATTAACTGTCTTGAACCACTTTTCCTTACATTTGGCCTGCCTACTGAAATGTTTTAGAGGAACTATTTAAAATAAATCTGAGATGTTTATTTTAAGCAAGCATATATTAGAGATTTGTCTAGTTTTTATTAACTGTTTGAAAGATTTGATCAATACAAACTTACTTCCATACAAACTTCCAGCATTTAAGGAGAAACAATCCATTGATTTTTAGCAAAGCTTTTATTGTTCAAGTTCAAGTTCAGTTTATATGTCACAGGGTATAATTATCGTAAAACGTACTGCTATAACTGTTATGTCCTTTGTTTATTACTGCTGCGCAGTGAAAAAATCTATGTAAAACAAAATAAGAATAAAGAATGACGTATTAATAAATAGAAATAGATTATTGGGGTAATTCTTAGGTGTTTAGTAACCGAGGGGCCTGAGGGTGTCTTTTATGCCTGTGATACACTCAGAATAACTAACAGTGATGTTCTCCTTCAGGATGCTCGTAGATATTCTTTGATATCTGAGGGGATATGGGGAATTTCCTCAAGTTTCACCTTCTCCACTGTGGACCTGTTGATTGTTTCAGTGTTATCTGTGATCAGGCCCACCATAACTGTGTCACCACTAAACTTCATAATGGTGTTTGACTCCAAAGTGGCTGCATACTGGTGTGTACAGAGAGTACAGCAGAGGGCTCAAAACGCAGCCCTGAGGTGCTCCAGTGTGAAGGATCAGGCAGAGTTAGGTGTTTCCGCCCACAGTCACGACCAGGGGTCTGCCTTTTTGAGGAAGTCAAGGACCCATTTGAACATAAAGGTGTTTAATCTCAGGTCCTCGAGTTTTGTGATGAGCCTGGAGAGAGCTGTGAACTACAATTAGTTCTTGAACTGTAGTCAATGAGCAGCAGTCTCACATCGCTCCTTTTCTGGTTGCAATGGAACTGGGAGGTTTAGAGGTTACTGTGAAACATTTGCAGGGTTGTGTCATGGAAACTCAACTGTGGTACTTCAGTTGTCGCAGTTACCATCATGAGGCACTTGTGTGCCACTACAAAATACAGTTTAGCTGAGACATTGAGACCCCCCCACACTGTGATATGTCAACAATACTTAGTAAAGAGTAATCCAGAACGACAAACTATTGCACATAACATAGTTACTTTTTTTAGATTCTGAACAGTCACACAAAAGTCATACATGAGGGAAAGTTTACTCATGAAGATTCTGTGTTGAATATCTTTGGCTTTGGACTGTTGACTGGACAAATCACAAACTTAAAGAGATCCCTCTTGACTCTATGAAATCATTATATTTATTATTTCTGTTTCCTGACTCACTCATTTGCGCGAGAGAGAGAGAGACAGAGGAGAGAGCTCAGCTGGTACTGGTGTATCGATACAGCTGAATTTAAGTATTAAAAGCATTTTCAGATGTTCAGCGTTGATATGTGTAGAAATATCAATATTTTTGACTACTGTAAAATAGGAGGTCCGAAAGGAGTCGATTGTCATCATGGTCATCAGTCAGCAGGGGTGTCAAAGTGTGAGCAAAACAGCCAATCAGTGGGAAAGAATGGATAAAGGAAGTGAGGGAAGTGAGGAAAGGGAAGTGGAGGAAACATAAAATACTGAACCTTAAAACAACAGCACTAGAGAGGATTGTCATAAAGAGACAGGGTGATGGATTATCATGTGATGGAGGTACATACTGTACATAATGCCTGACTGACAAACAGGCTGCACCACCCTTAAATGTTCTCATACACACACACACACACACACACACAGACAGAGGGTATTAAAGAAGAGCCTCGGGGCGCCGCCTTGGTACGACTTTCTTTGGAATGTTCTGTTCTTTTCTGTTACAGCTGGAACATTTTTATTTAATGCAGCCTCTACTCAATTACTGTTAAAGGCCAGATCTAGACATGCATCTCCCACACAGAAAATTAAACATCTATCAGGCACCGAAGGACAATCCTCCCTCCATCTGACAGGAAATTACTTATAAAATCGGGGCTGAGAATCACCAGGAGTCTTCTGACATGGTTTTAGGGCCGTGACATGGCTCTTTAAATGAGTTTGACTTTTAATGTTACGTTTAAAAGTTCCCTGTGCGAATGAAAGAACTATGACTGATTTAACAAATACAATCAAAGCTAAAGAGTTTATGGAAGTATGCTTCAGCAGTAGAAATGTGTCTGGGGACAAAGAGTGGGGTCATCAGGAAAATTGGACTTTTCTATGGTGGTTTCATGGTTTGACTAAGAAATACATACAATCGTCATATCCCCCCTGCGGCAGGAGGAGGATTGTTTGCCAGAAGCATGTCTTTCTAAGTGTTTTACCCCCCTGAGGCTGAGGTGAAGCTGCTCATATGTTTTCAAATGGGTCCGGTGTCATTCGTGTTTCAGCTTTGCCACGGTTTCTATTAGGCGTGTCTGTGGGGGTGGCCTGTCCATCAGTCTTTTACCTCACTCCGCACTGTAATGTCTCGCCA
>JBAJHX010000039.1:18628099-18638236 GCA_037176925.1 Amniataba percoides | reverse complement strand
GGTTTCTATTAGGCGTGTCTGTGGGGGTGGCCTGTCCATCAGTCTTTTACCTCACTCCGCACTGTAATGTCTCGCCAGCAATTGGGTGGATTGCCATGAAATCAGTCACTGCCGCCGGCATCTTTTTTTCCCACTGATTTCCACCATTATTGTTGCTGCTGTTTTCCTGCTGCTGCCGGTTTTGAAGAAAAAATGTGTTTATATTTCCCAAAGGATATACACAGTTTGGTTTGCATATCAGTGTTGAAGGTCGGCTGAGTATTAAACTCTAGTATTGTTACATGGGAGAGAGACAGATACAGACTGTGAACTGGCACAGGCACTTTACACTACAATGGCATCCACTGTGTCCATCAGTAATGTGGGATAAAGCAGGATAATATTAAAGGGGATTTAAACAGAGGCTTTTATCTTGAAAACTAGCCAAGACCTAAAGATATTAAGGTCTGGAACAAACCAGAGAAGACTGGAATTTGTTTTGTAAGACATAAACACTGCCGCTAACCTTCAGAATAACTGTCTACCTCTTGTAATTAAGTAGTAATGATAAATTTTTTTTCTTACGTGTTGGGCAGTACTCCAGCCTGATCTTGGCTGAATGGTTGATAAGAGCAGCGATTACACTTCAGCATTAAAGTTGCAGAGCAGTAACACACTAAGCTACGACATGATGTGCAGGGCTGGGAGGTGCTGCAGAGTCGGTCAATGTGCAACCTTTTGTTAATAACAACTAAACAAGATCACACAGAGGGTGTGTTACATAGCCACAAAACCAGGGGGAGGTAATGCGTCCAACGACTGTTTAACACACGAGCCTGCGGGATGCTACACCTAATGATTGTTTGTCCATGTGTCACACTTGATATCTCACACATTCCTGATCAAATTACCTCAAACCTTGTGGAAATTATGCTTCTCATCAATGTGTTACCATGGTTTGATTACAGTGATTGGCTCAAAGGGAGGGGGTTACTTCAGTTATTTATTTGTTCATAAACTTGTCACATCCCAGACGGTGCAGATCATATTTTAATTAAACTAATCCCACCGGTTGAAAGGGACCGAGCAGGCAGACATGAGGAATCAACAGTGGAATTTCAAGAAGAGGCTTTGGTTTATACTGAAATGAAAAAAAAAGTCAGGCTTATAAAAGAGATCAGCTAAACTCAGGCACAGGTATAACAAAAGCAAATGAATATTATCAGATGATTTTAGAGACAAACTCTGCGAGAAAAACAGGAAAGTTAAAATCGTAATATAACAAAACAAACGCACCAAAAAATTATTATGCTATAGAGAAATAAACTAAATCCCCTCCATGACAGGGAGGCGCTTAAAAAACATTTCAGCAGCAGCTACAAGCAGCAGCATCCTCAGCCCTGGCAACTCAAAAGAAACTGAAATTAGAAAACTGTGAGATGAATGGAACTGCACAGAAGTGAACAACATGTACGAGTGAAACCCCATAAATAAGGAGAAAATGAAGTATCATGGGTAAACTGTGAAGGAAACTATGAGTGCAGGAGGCTTACTGACATTCCTCTGGCTGTCACTGGTGCAGCCAGCCGTTCTTCTGATGACTGTGATGGGACCAGAGGTGGGGGCGGCATCATCCACGAGCGGTGGCATGTTAGCTTCCGCTGTGTTCGCCGTGCCAGTCTCTGTTCTGTTTCTCATTTTGTCCTCCCTCCGTGAGTGACTCTGTTGCTGCACAGTCTCCCTCTCTTTTGCTCTCAGTAGCATGTCTCATGGGACTTGTATTGTTTTAGGGGATAAGAGGAGCGACAAAAAAAGGGGAGGGGGCTGCTTTAGTGGGATGAGAGAAAGACTTTATAACAAGCTCTCGCCCCTCCAGGGAGGATCCTCGCTCATACACATACGCAGATGTTCTCAGAGAGCACACACACACGGCCGTAGTATACGACACAAACACACACTCATGAACTCTCTGTCCCGGGGAGAAAGGAACCACGACCGGCGTCAGGAGTGGCCACAGGAGGAAGTGGTCCAGAGATCACATTAAAAGGACGGACTGGACTCCCTGCTCAGAATGAACTTGTGCAGGGAGGTCGAGGCCTGCACTCCTCCCCTCGGGGGATTTCTGCAGTCTTGTTCAGTAAAGCACTATTTTCCTGGCATCTCGCTGTTCTCAACATCTGAACGAGATGAGAAAGATTGGAGAGAGAGACAGAGAAAGAGAGAGACTGTGCAGGGAATTGAGATTAAGATAAAAAGACAGAAATGAGGGAGGCAATGCACAGTAAAGGTCACGTTCCCGACGTGGATCCACAGTGCTGGAAGCGTTTCCAACACTCCACCTCCTTTACTCCTGTGAGCCCCCGCCAGAGAAGAATTACGCAGAGCTGGGACTAATGAATGTTATTAGTCACACATTAGCGGTACTGTTATTGTTTGTTGTTACTGTCTTATCAGATAACCTCTGGTCACAATACACTGCCTGCTCTTCCTCTGAGATGTACCTGGCTGGAGCCCACAGATCAGGGCGGGGGTCGGTGTAAAATGTTTAATCCCACCCACTGTGGTTTGATTGGTTTAACAGTCGGATCTGAGCAGGATTAAATGCTGATTGTGATGGTGTGGACATGTGTGGGCATGCTGGGACAAACCTGTATAAAGTTTATGAAGGGTTTGTACGGGTTTGCAGTGTAATTATTCTGAGGTAGGTCTAGTTTTCCCTCATGGCAGTTTCTCCACCCAAACTCAAATACACTTTGTTAGATGCTGTTCATGGCAAATTGGCATGAAAAAAAGTGGTAAAAATGAGTGGAACTTTGTGGAAGACTAGTAATGGCTTAGTCGGTTTATTTGGATGGATGGATGGATGGATGGATGGATGGATGGATGGATGGATGGATGGATGGATGGATGGATGGATGGATGGTGCTTGTGAAGGACAAAGGTTGAGGTGGCAGAAGTGAAGTTATGAAGCCTCAGGCTGTTGGAGGGCTGGCTAAATGAATCTGTGAAGCTAACAACACTAGCTCTATGAATGCAGTCTATTGGGGAAATGGCTAGTTCAATGATAATCGTGCATGCAAACCTTCAAGTGATCAAAACAATATCTGATATCAAAGTTGTGAATTTATGTGGTTTCTAATTTAGATGTTTACTTGTATGTACTCATTTGATGAACACGCTGGTGTTGTTTAACCCCAACCAAGTCCAAACTAATGAAATCCATGTTAAACCCAGATCAAATCTGACATTTAAGCCAATCAAACCACGGTGGTCAGGATTCAGGCTGCAGCCAGGTGTACTTGCTTCCTCTGCCAATGAGTAAGACACCTGGTTTATCCAGAAGCACACACACTGTTTGGTTTGTATCTTGTTTTAGGGTTCTAGGGGTAGAAAATACAACAGAAAGCATTTCATTAAGGGACCATGATAGAGGTGACTGAGCGTTGGCTAAGTGAGAATGATGTGCTGATTGTCCTCATTTGTGTCTGTCACGTACATGCAGGGCCTAACCTGACAAACTGACGGACAACAACTGTGCTGTAGTAGCTGGGTTGGATGTCTCGCAGCAGAGTGTCTGTGTTCTGCTCACGCTAAGACACTTAATTAGACAGTAATTAAACAGTTTAGTATCTAAGACACATCTGACTGTTTGGTACAGAACATTCAGTTCAGGATGAGTTCTGGCTTTGTGTTCTTCAATCTCAAATATAAATCAGGTGGTACAGTGTAGCCATAACTGCAAAAATAAGGGCAAAGTCAAAATAAAAGGGAATAGTCCTTGAAAGTATTGATGAATTATTATGGATAATATATTATATACTATGGATTGTTACTGAATATTGTGGGGCTCATCTTTATTTTTAGTTACTCAGTTTATTGTTGGTTCAACTTATATTTATATTAATTATTCACAAATTTCCCAGAGCAGAAAGTTACATCTTAAAACTGCTAGTTTTGTCCAAAACATAAACATTTAATTAATTATCATATAAAGTAAAAACTGCCAGGTGGTTCTGTTTTAAGACGGTGGAAGTAGTGACTGCTTCGAATCTTTTTGCCCAAAGTATGAGTTCAGCAGTGATTCATTTCTTTATGTAATTAATTAGCCAATTATTTCAGCACCATCTGTCTATGTACTCTGACATCACAGTATAGAGAGCGCATTCGTTTTTAAGCAGAGGCATTATGTTCGGGTTGTCTGTCTAATTCTTGTGAACACAATATCTCTGGATCGCCTTAAGGAAATGTCTTCAAATTTAGCACAAATGTCCCCTTTAACAATTTGTTGGTTAAAGGCCACTGTCATGTAACAAAACTCTTAATTTTTACAAAATCTGTGATGAAATTCTTACTGCAGACATTATGTGAGTCTGGATGTGGATATAAACTCCAATAAACACAGAGCAGTAATTCTGTTTTCAGATTGTTTTCCATAATTTATTTTACAGTGAAATGCATTCAGATGTATTTTTGAATGCTGTAACTGTCCGAATCCACAAGAGAAGTGTTTCCTACTTGATGGTAAATAAGTGTGAGAGGAGGAGTGTGACAGGAGGAAATAGCAGCCTAAGGTGGAGACATGTATGTGGAAGTGGCAGTCGTCAGGCCAGACTCCCCATAGGAGCTAAATGGAGTGGAAACAACACATAGCCTGCCAGTGAAGGTCGGCTTCAGGTCAATGAGATGTTTGTTTAGTAACTTATACGTTCCTTTCAGTCGTGGTGCAGGATTTGCCTGGGGCCAGCGACTTCACGTGGCTCGTCACATAGACGCTACATCATTACCAGCCAACGCTTCACTAGTTAGTAGATTAATTGTGTTCACAGTTTTCATTAAGCTCACCAGGTCAAAGCCGGCAGCGGGCATTCAAGTGGAGAACTGAGGAAACGGCCTTAAGGCGGCTGTTTTGAGATGAGTTGGGAAATTCTTCTTGATATCAGAGCCATGTGATCTGACTTTAGGCATGAGTTGACCCTCTTACAAAGAGGCTGTACATTCAGATTGTTTTTTTTTCTCTCTCTCTCTTTTTCATTTAAACTAAATCAGCTTAACAAGTACGTAACAAAGACACACACACACACACGCTTAGTTGCTGTCCTATATATTCTCCAGCCTCGCGTATTTGAACAAAATGATTTAAAGCTGAAAGAGCCGCTTTCTGCTGATGAGTTTAAAGTGGTAATGAGGCAGGATCAGGGCAGAGCTGTCCAGACTCTGTGTAGTCCACATTTAAATGTGTTCGACCTCTGAATCTGATGCTGCATTATTAAACTCCCGTCTCTCTGAGAGCTGAGGGAATACAGTCTGTCTTTGCCTTTTCTTTCTTCATTCATTAGAGCCATATCACCACCATTCTGCTCCAATTCCAGTCATTTAGAAATCTAAGAAAACACACGAGACTCACTTAAGGAAACCTTTTCTGCCCGTATCCAGAGTATAAGTCTTTCAGTTTGCACCAAGCAGGCAGCCCTGTAATGATGGTGTTTTTCAGTGTAAAACAGTGAAGATGCGATGTGCAAAAAAGTCTAATTGGTCCGACAGCTATCTATCATGTGTGCTTGTTAACTAACAACCATGAAATGACCAAGAAGGACTCATCACTTTGTTTTTTTTCAAGAGCAAAAAGATACAGTGGTATTTTTTTCTGTTCAAATGGAAGAGAATATTAACCAAACAAATATTTCAGGGAAATCGCTCTGTGTCCATTTTTCCATGCCAAAACATTGCATTTTTAAGAAAAATAAAAATGTGATTTTCTCATGTTGTTTTCAGATTTTCCAGACTGGGCAGGACAGGAAGTGAAGATCAATTTTAATGAAGACGCTCTGCCATCTGATGTTTGTGTCAGTGAGGCCTCCGTCTTCATAGCCTCAGGTTGGTTGTCCTTGTTCACCTTCATCAGTCCCATCCTGATCTCCTGAATCTCTCCTGTGAATGCTTCTCTAGTGTAATTCATCTGCACTGCTGGACACGTGGTTTCCTCATGTTTTGTATCTTTTGTATGCCACAGTTTACAGCAGCTCTGGGTTCTCCCGTAACCTTTTTAAAGGGCGTAAAAGCCTTTTTAAAAGCCGCTGTTATCAGCTTCATCTGACAGCTTGCATTTATAAACAACAAAGACAAGCTGATAAAAAAAAAAAAGTTTAGCCTAAAAAAAAACAAAGTGAAAATGGCACACACACACAGATTACAATCCATGCAAGTGCCACGATGCAGCTGATTTAACTGCACCTGTGACACAGTTAAATGAAGTGGTTTATCAGCCAGTGGTAATTTCATCGTTTCATCATACCTGCAGAGCCCCACACACAGCAGCAAAGTAGGAAGAGCGATGTTCTTCCCTGTGAGCAGACAGAACAGGCCTGTAGGCTCTTTGTTCAAAAATAGATCTCTGTAATTGTGTTGTGAGACATGCTTTAACCCGAGCTTATTAGCCTTTTCAGTGTTTTGAAAGCACTGGCTCAGGCTGTCTATGCTCTGAGATGACAGTGCTGAATGTTGACTATTCCTTCAGCGACAAATACATGTCGGTGCATTTTTTTTCCAATTGAGGGAGGCTGATGTTTTACAGCAAGTCAGTCCTCAAGTCAGTCAGTAAATTAGAAATTAAATTATTAAATTAAGTAAGTTAATTCAAGCTAACCTCTGAAATATCTCAGCGACTATTGGATGGATTAAATCCATGGATTGGATGGAGGTTGATAAAGTCTGTCGTGTAGGGGTGTAACTGTCCGTTTGGTACACAATGTGAGCTCTACTATGCAACCTCCTCGATTCACCATGACACAAATTACTGCCATCAAAATAATGGAGAGTTGGGATGTCCCTTTTTCTTTTCACAGTTGAATCTGATCAGTCAAGTCCTGCCCATGATTGACTGGTAATCATCATTTGAGACTTTTTTTTTTTTTTAGATGTTTTTTTTCAGAACAGATAAAAGAGGTGAAAGAGCTTACACAATTTGTCCTCTTAACTTAAGAATTGATTTGTATAATAGGACGTTCTCTCCATTTTCTCACTCCCTTATTAAATTCTGCATTACGGTGACCTTATGATGGTAATAATAGGGCTGTCCTGAATACCACTTTCTGTGCTTTTAAGGCCAGTGACAATTATCGTTGAAACGTTTGGCTCATTTCAAAGGTCATAACCCCTGTTCCTGTGGTAAACTTTCACCTTTTACTCAGTGCAGATAACACATGGCCATAACTGTATCTTAACAACGGAACCATGTACATACATACCACAAGCTTCCTGAAAGTAAGCCAAGTCACAGAATATATATGTGTGTGTGTGTGTGTGTGTGTGTTTGTGTGTGTGTGTGTGTGTGCGTGTGTGTGTGTGTGTTTATGTGTATATTTGAATCCACACGAAAATTTAGTCCCCCCCTACAAAATACTTTATTTGTATATCTACTATGTTTTTCAGTTGCTGTCTATAATCAACTTAGAACAGTTAGTAAAATAATAACTAATGCTGTAGTGTGTTTAGCCCTGTGGATTTACAACCATAGCTCCAATGAACGTTCTCTTTTAGCCTTTATTACAGAAGCACGTTACCTGTTATAGAAATACACATGAGCTTTGGAATAAAAAGTAAAGGGATTGGATTAAGTGCAGTGGGTCCTGAGTTCTCTGCTCAACACCGAAAATGGTGTGACCGCTCCAGGAGGAAGAGGAAGAGAGGCCATAAAAGGAGACTGAGGCTACTCCTGGCTACTGTCCAGTCACAGGAAAATAAAACAAGTGAAATTATACTCAGGTTAATGCACCAATGGGAAGCTGGAGACCTGTTGTACTCATCAGGTCATCAGCAGACATGGCAAACAGTCATGATCTTATTGCAGCAGGTGATTTTATTCACACCAAAGAGCCTGACAGCTCATCTCACAGCTCCTCGCTTGAGAAAGCGCAGAAACAGTTGTATATCTTAAGGAAATTTAAGAGAGCAAAGTTCCTGTGCCAAGTTCTTGTCAGCTTTTACAGAGGAGCAAGAGAATCCCTCCTGACTACAAACAAAAAAAATTGGCGCAGGACAAGAGGAACATCTTTCGTTTCCCTGTACCAGCAACAGCCTGCTCACCCTGCCTGTCTGTCAAGAGATACAGAATCTGCTGCCTCACCACCGTACTCCAGAGCTGCTTCTCCCCTCAGCCTGTGAGACTCCTCAGTTCATTCTCCTCCTCACTCCACCAGTATTCATCTTTTTTTTGTTTGTTTGTTCTTTTTTCGTAGCCTAAAAGAACTATGACTTATGTTTAGTCAATACAACACTTTGTTATAAAATAACAATTAACTGACCCCTTAAAAAGTGCTTGAAACCCTCAGCACGCCTCCATCCAAATTAATTATAACTCTAATTATTATACATAAGCATAACTGCATTCTTATATTAGTTGTATGTATTTTTTACTGGCAATGTGGTGGACTTTAGTGCTTTAACAGTAAGAATATAATGTGTGTGTGTGTGTGTGTGTGTGTGTGTGTGTGATGTACAACTCTAATAATCTACTAAACCTAACCATCCTTTGATTGACATCTGTTTGTTATACATGAGCAACAAACAATTTTTACCATTATCCACTTTTTTTCTTCAAATTAGCACTGCAGCACAAGAAGCGTGTGAGCAAGTGTGTGCTGACTGTAAAGTGGTAGCTCCCCCACTGTTAGAGAAACGTACAGACAATGAATAATGGTTGTATGGCCTTATTACCCCTGCTGAGTGAAAGTGGTGAAAGCAGAACAGAGAGATTATTGCAGCAGCGGCAGCCACAGACACACGCTCTGATGATGGGACTGACGTGACACGACAGGTCCTCTCATGATGGCCGATCTGATGTGATTTGGCTTTACATCTCACCCAGCCCAGATTATTTTCACGGTTGTGCGTTCCCTTGATGCAAATTTGCAACACATGTTCAGCGCCTCCTTAATGGCTGCGCTCACATTGTCCTAATTTCCTCACATGCAACACAGCTCTCGATCAGTGTGAGCAACCAAAGGCTGGATGGAGCCACACCACATGGCGTGCCAGATATTTTTGGAATACTAAAATCTGAATTAATCAGCGTTGCCATGAAAACAAGCAAATCCAAGTTCCCCTCACCTTCTTATGACAATACCAGAGCCCCCAGCAGCACAGGCGTGTAAGTGTTAGTGGAGGTCGCTTTGTGCAGAAATTGATGCATCGTACTCATGCAGGCGTGCAGAGTCACTGACCGCACCGACAGCCCCTCTAAAAGCGCACTAGGATTGGCTGAGGAAAGAGAAACTGGAATGATGGGCCGTTATTGGTGAGGTTAAGGTACGGTCATATTAGCTTTCAGTTCAACAAAACTGCCCTGCACTCAGCACTGAAAAAGGATGTGATGGTTCTGTTGCCTTTAATAAATAAATATTGAGCAGAGATCATTGCAGACAGTGTGTGAGAGTGAAGCTGCTGGTAGGAATAAAGGGTTGCGTTTAAGTAACATTTCATCAAATCTGAATCCTTTTCAATCCCTCATCAGATCTAATTAGCTTGTGCTTTCGTCTCCTCTCAGCAGGCAGAGACTTTTTTTTTGTGTCAGCGTAGTTAATATTCACAACCTGCAGCCACACCCTGAAAATGAGATGAGCGTCAGAAGATGTGAAATGTGGATTAAATGTATCTCACACATTAAAAGCTTGTTGCTCGTAATACTGGAGGTCCTGATTTAGAGCTGTAAAGCTGATCAGCTGTCATTATGATGACATGATATGCATGAAAAGTTAACCTCGACGCTCTCCTGAAACAGATATGATGTCATCAATTAGGTCATTTCTCAAATACTCTGCTGGTGCTGTATAACAGTATGCTCACAGTTGTAGAGTGGTGTTAACCTGTTAAAACGTTAACCTGACAACAGGCGAAGACCTCATTTCAGTTATCTACATCTGATGTAACCTGCAGTCAGTGATGTGTGTGATGGTCTGAAGTATCCACAAAATACCTTCATCATGCAAAGCTGGTTGTTAAGCTGTTTAATCCATGATGAAGTCAAACCTCAGTTTTTAGACGATTACTATAGGGTGCACTGGATTATAAGGTGCACTGTCAATGAATGGTCTATTCTCGATCATTTTTCATATATAAGGCGCACTGGACTATAAGGCACATTACACACAGTACGTATCACTC
>JBAJHX010000039.1:18590542-18618831 GCA_037176925.1 Amniataba percoides | reverse complement strand
CAAACGTAACAGCAATCTTGCAGGGTGGCGCACATAAAACCCTGTTTGCAGTCTGTTCATGCGTTCTGTAGCAGAAATCACACTTGGCTGCTTTAGTTGCCAAAGCTGTAATCTGACTGATGGCCAGTGATTTCACCAGGTGAAAGCATTTCTTTCACAACTGCCAACTTTCCTCTTGCCCCGCCCATAATCACACTGCTTATAGGACTTATATATATATAGAGGACTCCCAAGTGACTTGATTGGTCTTCTGCTGACAGGTGATAACTTTGTATTGATACATTTTGTATTTGATTATTATCTCTCTGATTTGTTTCTCAGTGTAGTCAGTAAGCGCAGCATATCTAACCAAGCGGGATCTGCACACTCTTCTATCGACTCCCCTGACCCTGTCACTGAACACAGACTGACATCAGTGCTCCGTGTTCACTCACCTTTTCTGGATGGAACCAATACATTTGCTGGAAGACTGCCAGGGCAGCAGTGCACTTGGAGTTCTGACAGTCGAAACTTAAACACATCATGAACCTGCTCACCTCTCAGTATACAGGACTGGCATGATTCAAAACAGGTCGTTCAGCCCTGTAAACCCTTTTGAGCCTTTTTCTGTTAACTCAGTTTTCATCATTTCATCATGTTCAAATTCAGATTAATTTGATATCTCCCAGCCCAGTGGTATGAGCATAAAAGTGCACTTCTCTTCATTTGATACATCCAAAGTGTTACTTTATCTAAAGTAGTTCAATCGGATATGATCCAAAATAACAGATGTGTCGATGTGAGAGGTTTTAACATGAAACAAAAGCATTTCTCCTACAGACAGCAGCGGACATTATCTAGAAACTAATGGAGAAGAAATTTTCCTGCGAGCCTCAAATGGTGCTGTTCAGAAATAATCAGCTTTCTGCTCCTTTTTTCTCTCCCCAAACCCTCCCCTCATCTTTCTGTCTCTTTACGTCCCTTCCTCCATCTCATCGTCTCATCTCCTCGTCCCTGAGGCTTTCCCTCCTTCGTCATTCCTTAACCACATCCTGACTGGCTCCAAAAGCTGCATAGGTTTTGTGTATGCATAGGTTGATATATGGAAGTGTGTGTGTGTGTGTGTGTCTGTGTGTGTTACACAAACGGGGGAGTTGTTCAGCTTGAGTGCTGGAAATGCAGAGTGTTACTTTTTTTCCCTCCTTTTTGGCAGATTGCACAGGGTTCAGTTTTCGTGACTTTCATGTGGTTGCTATGCAACCACTGGAAGATGTTTCCAGCTTATCCATATACATAGATTTTCACACCTCCACTCTCTTCCTCCGTGCTCTCCTTCCTCATCCTCTCGTCCTTCCCTCTCCTCCTCATGATTCATTCCTTCTCAACTTCCTCCTGCGTGATTTCTCCTTCCGATCTCTCCTTCCTCTCTTTTTTTTTTCTCCCTCTCCAAATGATATCTTCGTATGTTCTCCTCCCCTCTCTTCTGTCTGCCACGCTCCCCCCCTCTTGCCCTCCCCTCTATCCTGCTCTCGGCTCAGCTCCTGGCAAAGCTTACGGCATCCAAGGTCACCCATACTGTGCTGTCAGTCCGACGAGGGGCAGGTGTGTGTGTGTGTGTGAGTGGTTGAAGAATTCTGCATATATCCCCACCCAGTACTGAGTGCATGTGTGTGCACCCATGAATGTGTGTGTTGTTTTGACACATGCAAATGTCCTGATTTCTCTTATGCATTCTCTGCGTCAGTGCTTTCGTATGCGTATCTGTACATGTGCGTGTTTGCGCGGCGGTACTCGCGCTGTACATGTCTGTGTGTCCTCGCGTGGCCCGCTTTTGTAACTGTTCCCTGGGGTCCTTTAGGTGGTGATGTATGGGAGGCCGTGCTATGTGAAACACGCAGGACCTGCTGTCTGTCTGCAGTCACTTCACCCGGCAAATATTGACCCTCGTCTGTGAAATGTTTGTGTGCGAGAGTACGAGGAGAGATGAGCAACTTAAACCACGTCCCTGCTCTGCAATGACACAAGGCTACGATATAAATAACTGCCATTTGTTGAGTCTGCGTGTGAATATCTCTGCGTGGTAGACGTTATATAAGATACCTTCAGCTGTATGAAAAACTAACGCGGTTAGACAAGGCAAACTTACAGCCGTCGCCCAGCTGCAGGCCCATATGTGTGTGTGCAAACGCACATACAAGAGGCAATCCAATTAAACGTCACACTGTGTTACAGAAAACACACAGATGGACGAATCGGTTTATTGAACTGGCAACATGTTTTTTTTTTTTTTTTTAATGGAAAGCATCATACAACACTGTGGGGCAATGAATGGTGCCGTGGTGTGCTTGATTCCTTTTTTCTGTTCGTTGAGTGGATGGACTGACAAACACACAACAAAAAAATTCTGTTTATGCTCAAGCTAATTAAATGTCAGGTACAAAAGAAACGATTAGATTTTATTGATATCAGTACCATTATTGATTGTGCTTGTCAGTCCGATTCTTTATCAATTCCCTTATTGATGGGTCAGAAGCAGCAGGTCTACGCAGGTTTTTTAAATTATGACCATATAATCATGAACCATGAATTTATTACCTGACAGCAAATGGACAAATGAACTGTCCCTCCTTAAGTTCTCCCTTTGTGTTAAAGGCCGTTACCTTATGTAACTACTTTTCTATTGAGCAATTAGTAATGAATTTTTACAACGTCACAGCCTGCAGGTGTTACACTCACTTCGCAAAACTCCTGTGGGAAACATCTGGATTTTTAGCTGCTAAATGCTTCTCCGTGTTCACCAGCTAGTTGTCTGTCTGACCTTTTGACGGTGTCGGGTATCCCTTCACATTACACAGCCATTTTCAGCTTTGACTGTAAGTGCTCGTACGCCAGTCAGAGAAATGTGCTCTTATTAACTCACTGTAACTGATTCATAATCATAATACGAACATAAACATAGCTACAAGATTTAAATCCTTTATAAAGGACACTTTATTAAAAATGACATGTATTGTATTTTCAATGTTGGTGTTATTGTTTCCACTTCATCATCTTTTCAAACTGTTGTTCTATCTCCTCATTTAGTCCACAGGACTGACACAGCTGCTGTCATTGTGTTTTTTTACTGTTTGGTTTGACTGACTGTTTCCTGCTGTCTCCTGGCATATTCTTTCATTTAGACAGGTTATTATTCTTATTGTTAGCTGAGGATCAGCAACCCCCAACAGTCTTATTTTCCCAACTACATGAAAGAACAGTCCTGGGAAATGTGAATAGTAATATTCTGCATGCTTTGTTTCTCTTAGACTCCTCCCGTTGTCTGACAGTGAAGTCAAACCTGTCCCCATAATGCAACTGCAGGCACCCGTTGACCTCTCTGTCACTCCCCCCAAGTCTCGTCTTTTGTGCCGCGCAGTAAATGCAGTTGATGATTTGCATACTGTTTTTTCTCTCTGTTTCATTATTTATCTGACACGGCGTCGGCTGCTCACATTGCCCTCTGATGCATTTTCAGTTCTCACCTGCAGATGTATACACTGTACAGTAAAGTTAACTATCCTTCTGTATCTTGTCATTCAACCATGGTCAAGTTGTTATATGTGAATTATTTCAAAGAGAAAACTGGCGGGTTAGCTGTTTTATGAATAATCTCATCAACAAAGTATCGTGAGTGACTAGCTGGTGAACATTTAGCAGCTGAAGAGCCTCAAACCAGAGCTAAAAGGAGAGTCAGTGTCAGGCTGTTTGCACTCGTGTGCTTCACACGGTGATGACAAGTCACTGTTGTGGAGCTCACTCTGTAATCCAACTCTTGTCAGGTGGCCAGAAACACAAATGAATGCAGATTTTACTTCGTAGCGAACAGCTGTGTAAATAGGCAAATGTTCACTGAGGTTGAAGTCGCAGACTTGAGATGGCAATGATTTATTAGAGTTTTTCTGTTTACGGTGCTGCCCAAAGTAAAGAAAATCAATTACAGTAATGCAATTTTTATGGTTCACGTATTATTCACAGTTTATAACTTTGAACAAATAAGTAAAAATAAATATATAATACAAATAAATATACGTAGTCCTCTATTGTTCGGTGTACATTTCTGTGTAATTGGCTGTTGAGTGGAGTTAAAAAAGAAAGAAAAGCTGCATGCTAAAACAAACTGCACACAGTGTCCTACCCACTCTTTCAAAGTCATACTAGATAAGATTAGCGGTGATATTCAGTCTTTCTTTCAGTCGTTCATTGCAATTTAAGAAGCCGGAGCAGAATTGTAAATCAGGTCAGACTCTCGTTAATGGGCCTATTTTGTGTCATAGATCCATCATTTGCATGACATTACTGTAAAATTCAGATTCCAGCCACTGTGTGACTCACGCTCATCCTGACTGGACTGATAATCAGACGTCGTGCGGTCCGAACCGTCCCGCGGGTGGGCTCTCTGTTCCCATCGTTACTCAGCTCCTTCGCTCCTCCCTTTGTTTCAGTCGTGTCAGATCGCTCGTGTGTCATAACCTGCACACGGAGGGTTGCTGCCTCTTAATTACACGACCCGCGTGTGTCGCATCGCACGTACCGTTGAGTTCACTACCGAGCTCCAAATAGTCTGTCTGAATTACATGAGTGAGTGAGTCTTAATGAACTGCAGAGCTCACAGCGGGAGACAACCTCCAATTAATTCATATATAATGGAGATCTCCACATTAGACTCACGCCAGATTGGAATATTTTAGATTTATCATGCCCAACTCTGTGTAAATGTCTTTTCTTTTTGATTTTATTTCTTAGGTTGTCTGCTATCTATTTACTATCTAAAGCAGATGGCCAGGGCAGTCTATCATGTCCTTCTAGTCAAACACTTGTAAGTGGGGATGACTCACACACACCTTTCAGCTTAGATATATTCTACAGTGACATTTACCTAGAAAAATTCAGCTCAAAAATACAAATACAAGCATGGAGTCAGTGATTACAAAAACAAAAGGATACGCTGTGCTGCATTCAAGCTGCAGGTGTATCTTTTGTGAGGCGATCAAAAGGAGCTAGATGTGTTCGTGTCATTCTGCAAACTGTCTTTAACACACAGCTTTAATAACCCACTTTATTTTACAGAAAGTAAAGAGGCTACACTTTATCTTCATGGTGTGCCGGTTCATTATAATGATGGGAGGTGATAAGTGCCGCATTTTAAAAGCCATTTCCCCGGCACACTGAATTCACTCAGCTTCAAGCCCTGTGATGATATTCCCAGAGTCTTATTTTTATATGATTGGGTTTATTGACTTGAAAGATATTATGTTTTCTCAGCATCACATATCAGAACATTTTCCACCGTGCCTGCTTTTTGAAGCTAAAAAAACGACAGAATTCTTGTATTTAGTCTCAAAATGAGTTAAATTGGATGTTATTATATTAAGAGAACATCACTTAAACAAGAACGACATGTTTTCAGTTTTGCACTCAGTTTTCTTTCAGTTTTTCAGCAGTTTTGATGCAGTTTTTCTCTGAGTTTGCGTGCAGAATCTGGCTGTGGTTTGGTCCTGAGTTCACCTGTCCTCAAAGCGCCTGTTTTCAAGGTTTTTAGGCCCAAACATTCAAAGGTCTCTCCTCTTCTCCTGTTATACTGACTGTGAGGTTCAAGAAGATGTTTCTGTTTTCAGTTGTATTGTACAATTCTGTTCTCCTTCCAATCTCTCCATTTCTGTATTATCTTTTCTTATCATCTCTGCCACTGAAACTGTATGTAGTCCCATACATGGAAGAAGACATGTTCTCAGACTCAGAATTTAGTCACTTTAGCTTGTTGCGTAATTAATTGTTGTTACTGACTATGCCAAATTCCATTGTTCTTTCCAGGATGTCTTAGGGAATTTATAGGAAACAATTCAGAAAACAAGTCATTAACTTCCTTATGTTCTCACAAGAAACCTGTGCACCCTCATTTTAACTTTGCATGTTGTTTTACCGTCCGAATGCTACACACACTGATTCTTTTACTGTTGTAAAGAAAAAACAATATAATTTTTAGAATTTTCCACTAGTAATTTAGCTAATTTTCTCATTCAGTTATGTGTCTTTGTGTGGATCATATAGTTGCTGTACCAGTTTTGTTTTCATAACTCAACAGATTTTATTGGAGCTCCCTCTTCATGTCCTTTAGATAAAGGGGGGAGAGATTGCGTTGCAGACTAGATTGCTGTTACATGTGGGAACGCTCACACTGTCAGAGAAATATTCATCACACACCCATATCACCAACAACACACCCAACATGAAAAAAGAGCAGAGATGTATGGAGGGCATACTATACTGTTAAACAGGCTTCACCAGTTTCACAGGATCCTGTGCTTTCTAGTTTCATATGTTCTCTATAACCACCAGCCACAGACAGAGAATACACCTCTGACTCAGTGACTAACAAGCATGTAATCCTAATTCTACAGACGACATACTCACCAAATAAAAAAAAGCACAAATAGTGGTGCCTCAGAGCAAGGAAAGACATCTTCATCTTTATTCACACACTGTGCTCTTACTGTATCTGTTTTATAGTGTTTTGGAGCAAATGTGTTTCTCTTTGTGCTGCTGAGAAAGAAAGAAGACATCCAAAATCATGGCACTGAGCAGTCATGAAATAAACATAGACCTCGATGCTATATGACCTCACTGCTATCTCCTGCCAAATATTGAGACAGAAACTCAGCCAAGAGCCTGTGCTCATGGCAAACACTCTCACACACACACACACACACACACACACACACACACACACACACACACACACACACACACACGCCTACATGTGCACCTTTCCAAGTCAGTGTGCCAGTGTCCTAGTAGTAAAAGGGAGTCACCAGGTTCAGAGACAATGAAAACACAATGTGATCGTTTATTGATGCCTGGAGGATAACTTCCCCTTTTGGCTTCCAGCCAGGTGTCTGAGGTCAAAGGTCAGGGTCAGATACAGCACAGCAATAGACAGGCAGCCCTCTTGCTAACCAATCAGCCCTCAAATCCCACTCTGTGAATCCAAAAATCTTCAGTGCACAGTGAGAATGTGCAGAAATGTTCAGATAAATGTGTTTTTATTCAGGGGTAAAATTGGATTGGGGAGATTTTTTTTTTTTTGGCAGCAATCAGGAGAATGATTTTCTCATTCAGATGATTAATGTGTTTGCAGAGTGCTGCAGCCAGAAAAGACACAGAGCTGAAACTGGAGACGAAAAGAGAAATAAGGGGAAAACCAACAAAGTGTTCCCTGCACAGTGTGATGCACTCTGAGCACGTTCAGTCCCACTGAAGATAGAAATCTGCCAAAATATGTCCTGCGTAGTTTCAATGTGTTACAACAGAGACGGAAGACGTTTCTCTGAGGGAACAAAGGTCCTGAATTCAGGCTCCGGATCATTTTCATTGTATGTGTCCACATGAGACCACTGAGCCACCAGGTTTCCCCCCTCTCCCTCCCTGTCCTGTTCTTCATCCAAGCCCTCTCTCTCTCTCTCTCTCTCTCTCTCTCTCTCTCTCCTCAACAGCCAAATGGTTGTTAATTTTGGCGATAGATTTTTTTCCACGTTCACAGCCAGTTTGGCAGGCAACCATCCATGCAGGCGAGTTTTCTGTTGCATTCTGACACTTGTACTGTATTTCTGGTGAGCTACTGTTAGCAGCCTGCACAGTGCATCTGTCACTGTAGCACTGCACCCCTCCTCCTCCCTGCTTACAGAATGATGCATATTGTACAAAGTGGCTCTTTCCTCTCATCCCCGCTCTCTCTCTCCCTCCTTCCGTCTTCCTTCAGAAGATTAATCTTGATGTCTCTTTCATTTGGCGTTTCCTGCTGCTGGTTAATTAGCCGCTCTGCTGAGGTCTCATTTGTTTGCCTGGGAGACACCTGTGCATTATTGAAGGAGAGAGTGGCAGCGAAGGGCCTTCAGTTCTTGTTGTTTTTTACCGTTTTAAGATAAAAAGTGACCTCGACTTATCACATGAAGGTGTAATGCTGAACACACCCTCAGCTGAGGTTTTGATCAGGACCTCGTTAGAGTTTGGCCCCAACAAGAGCTGGCCTTTCAGAGTCATGGGTGAATTACTGAGCAGCCCCAGAGGGGAGAGACCCAGGGGCCCTCCGAACCAGAGCCTCTGAATGGAGTGACTCGTAACACTTCTCCTTGCAAAGTCAGCCAACCTTTCCTCCTGCTCAAGGGCAAGACACCCTCCTGTCCCCAAGCCAAGTCCTGAAAGAGCTACTGGTGCCCCTTTAGGGTGTCTTAGTCCAGCGTAGGAGGGATGGAGGGGGGTTTGCTTGTCTGTGTCCACGGGTCTGTTGTCTCATGATGTGTCTGTGGCACATTTGGAGTTTTAATTATCAGCTTTTCACATCATGTCATTTAAAACATTTAAAGTCGTTATCTGGGATTCATTCATTTACTGAACAAACATTTGTAGTTTATTATTGCAGAGAACTTAAAGTGAGTCTTAACACGTGTTTACTCATTTCAAATTACGATTTTTGAATCACAGATTTTCCAAAAAGGGAGGATTCTGTGACCTCCCCCAGTTAGCGAGTGTGTGAGTTTGTGTGTGTGTGCCTGTATCTTTCACTGGTACTGTATGAACAAGTGGTACTAACAGTGTTAGGAGCACTCGAGGTTCACTCAGGGAAACAGGGCAGGTAAAAAAAAAACCCAAAAGTTTCAAAAAAGGTTCCTAAAATGGAGGACAGACCTTGACTCTCATGGTTGCTTTGATTGTCACCATTTATCACAACGCAGCCGACACTCCACTTGTGTGTGTGTGTATGTGTGTTTGTCTTAAGAACGAATGCATCTTGTGTTTGTCTATATGATGAAGAGTCACACAAAGATGTGTGTATATGTGACAGCTTGGACAGATGGAGGAAGATTAACAGGGAATGTGTGTGTGTGTGTGTGTGTGTGTGTGTGTGTGTGTGTGTGTGTGTGTGTGTGTGTGTGTGTGTGTGTGTGTGTCTGTACATTGTGTGCATTCAAATGTGGGTTGCCAACAATAGATTTTCCACCGAGTAGCTGCTTTGCATACTGAACAAGTACCAAAGCTTTTGTTTTCGCAGAACTCTATGAACTCTGCACATTTTGTTGTTATTGCCTCCATCGACACTACAGAGCGGCTGTAATGTACAGAAACACAACGTTACTCACAGGTGCCTCATTTTAGCTCCTGTTTCATGTTTTCATGACGCACACAGTAAGCTCTCTCCACAGCTCATGTACCTTGCTGCTTCCATAATCAGAGTACAAATGGGAACCTTTTTGTGTTGAAATGTGTCCATCGAGAACAAAGACCCACCTCCCGACTCAATCTGAATGTTAAAAAAAGAAGACTGTTCAATTGTCTGCGTCCCTCAAGGTTCTGTATGCTTGTTCAGTGTTGTTGGGGGGGCTTGGGAGTGTTAACAAAAACACCTACAGGACTCCAAACTACATATTTATTTTGAAGCAAACAACATTTAGATTTCATAGATCTTTGGGGACTGAGGAGAATCCCAGCATGCACTGGGTATCAGCAAACAGACTCAAAATACATTCAGGTTTAATACACTGTTACAGGTACAGAGACTAAGTTTTTATGTTTTTAAATGTTTCCATCCGTCTACTTTGTGTCATTTATCTGGTTCTGCTCCACAGTGGTGGAGGTGGATTCAAAACAAGGAGCCTCTAATAAAAGCAATGATCGGTTTCTGGTGAGGTGGTACTCTAACCTCTTTGTGTTTTGTCCTCCGCAGGTGGAGACCCTGAAGAAAGCCCCCCATACATGTTAGGAGGCACAGCCAAGCATTTTCAGATGGACACTGGAAGACCACCAGCATTCTTTTACAAATGACATGAGATGGAAGATTACAACACAACACAGATTTACCTCCTGCTGCCCTCTCCTGTTCCTGCGAGCCAGTCAGAGACAAACCTCTTCTGCTTTCTACCTCCCATAGAACTAGACAAGAAAGAAAAAAACAGCAATTTATTATCTTTTATCAGTTCCTGTTATTCGTGCAACATTTCTCCATTTACCTCAGGGATTCTCTCCCACTGCCTACCTCCTCCACCAAAACAGCCAACCCAGTGACTGGAACACGGAGCAACAACACACCTCTCACTGCTGTTACCGTGACAACCTGTATTGCCTCTCAAGCTCTCCTCACTGCAACCGTGACAACCAGCAGTGACCTTGGACCTCTCACCACCTGCCAGCTCAGAACTGCCTAAATTCTGCTGCTCCACACTCGGAGCCTGGACCTCGGGCTAGTTATTACTGGAAGCAAAAGGGTCATACTGCCAAGAACGGCAGCTGCACATACACACACATAATAGCCTCACCCTTCTGTACAATACACCTGGCAGGCAACTATATACCTCAGCATACAGCGCTTAAGTCAAGGAAACAGAAGGGAAGTTGGTGCTCCAATCCACCCAGCAGGTAACACACACTCACTAACCCGGTGCTTCAGTCTGCCCAGTAGGCGACTCACTTCAGCATCTTCCATTTGCCTTAGAGGCAAGAGTATAGCAACAGTAGCCAGGGAGGCCTCCAGCGAAGCAGAGAGAGAGAGAGACTCAGGAGTACTGCCTGGCAGGCAACCTCACTTCATTTGCTTCTCTGCAAAGTCACATCACACACAAGCCTCACGATCTGAGCGGTAGCACTCATCAGCAGTCGCCCAAGAGGCCTTCAGAGATCACGAGAAAGAGACTCAAAAGTTCCTTCCCGCCTTGAGCTTCTCCTCTTAACGTTGCGAAGCCTCCAGAGAAGCAAAAGCTACCCACAGAGCAGCAGAAGTTCTTGGGAGCCTCATCAGCTTTTCTCACTCTGGAGGCAGGCCACAAAGAATAAAGAACTTCCTGGCAGATTTCACTCAGAGCATTATAAACCTGGGACAGAATGAAGCCTGTGTGACAGTGAAGACAAAGGGGAAAAGGCATTAAGAGTAAAGAGAAGAATGCAACGGTGAGTTTCTTTTTCCTGTGCTTGTTTATCAGCATGCTTTCTCATCAGCTCTCCTCTCGGTTCTGCAGGCGAGACTTTAAACAATCAGTCATTTAGTGCCTTTGACTTAAGTAAAATACACCTGATTTTTTTTTTCCATCTTGTGTATTTTCATTTCTTTGTGTCACTAACTGACATTTAAATGGCATTTCTGCCTTATGAGATGATTCAGAGTGGAGACAGACGGGGGATTTAGAGAGATGGAAAGAGCGCTTTGCAGTAAAGGTCACTCGCTGGATTTGAACTCTCCCACTATAACATGCATCCTGGCAAAAAAAAAAAAAAAAAAAACTCGTACAGAACATACTTTTCTTGATATAAAGGGAATTTTGTAGCTTGAAGCGTCTGAAAACTCATCAGTTACTGTTTTTAGTTTCAGTCAGGTCATTCATGTGAATCTTAATGATCCGGTGTAAAATGAGGTCTTTCTCATAAGTTGAGAAGTAAGCTTTTGTTATCACGTGCTGTCAAAGTGGCAAAGCTCATTTGGAGAATACTGCGAGTGCGTTTTGTGTGTGTGTGTGTGTGTGTGTGTGTGTTTGATCACCTGAGCAAGAGAAAGTGGCGGTAACGGCTCAGCAGACACTGTTTACAGTTCACTTCATATGTCATGTCAGTTTACTTCATGTTCTTTCTCAACTCAGTTACCAGGGGCGGAAACTCGTACCTTTACTCACGCACTACTCTTAAATACAAATCTCAGGTACTTGTACTTTACTTGAGTATTTCTATTGTCTCCCACTTTTGACTTTCTGCTACTCTCCAGTTCTACTCTACATCCCAGAGGTACATACTGTACTTGATACTGTGATCTGACAGCTGTAGTTACTTTGCAGTTTCAGATTAACAATGATGTGCACTAAAAAATGTGATGAAAAAAATATATTATTATATCAATAAGGCTTTATTGCCTCCCAAGAGGGAATTCACAAGCAACCCAACAGTATGTAAATGAAGTTGTATAATACATTAAAATGAGCTCCACGTTTAGTAGTTGCAACATTAAAGTGATGAGCACATAAAGACATCAATAATTATGATAAAATAAATAATTTACACTATTCTGAAACTGATTATTTGACTTTAACTTTTGCTACTTGAAGTCAATCTTGATGCTACTACTTCAATACTAAAGGAACATTTTTAATGCAGGACTTTTACTTGTACAGACGAAGACACTAACCAGAAAATAACCAGAAAGAAAAGCATGACGTTCTCTCCCTCCGTGCCTCTCTCTCTCTTCCTCCCTCCCTCTACTTTTTCCATTTCTCTCTCACCCCTTCTCAATCTCAACCTCTTCCAACGCTGTGCTCTCTCCTCCGTGTGTGTTTGTTCACCAATATGCCATCTTTAGTTGTTTTTTGTTATATTTTAATCTCAAGATACTCCAAAAGGTTTCATTTATAAAATAAAAAGTTTTCTCCCCTGGACCCCATACTTGATTTTTTTTTTTTTTTTTTTTTTTTGCATGATCAGCTTTCTCACTACTCCAGTT
Organism: Amniataba percoides; assembly: GCA_037176925.1. Lineage (NCBI taxonomy): Eukaryota > Metazoa > Chordata > Actinopteri > Centrarchiformes > Terapontidae > Amniataba > Amniataba percoides. Next base: position 18,606,344 of record JBAJHX010000039.1, on the reverse strand, counting down.
TGCACACCTCTTGCAACTTTTCCTGCAACACCACTGTAACTTTGAATTTCATATCACATCCAATACTAATGTAATACATAATTTTCTAATATATCTAAAAACTGGCCAGTTACCTGTTTACCTTTTTATCTGGGGCACAAACAAAAACTCAATGTGGTTCGGAAACACTCCTTGAGTTGCAGAAGACAGTGGCTGCTTATCAAGTTGTCCGTGACTCAATAACCTTGAAGCCATTGTGCAGAAAGGCTCTTAAGAGAGGAGTAGAGGAAAATTGCAGCAGAAAGGCCTGATGGTCTCACGGTCTGATGAGAATAAAGTGAAACAGTTTAACTCAGACACTTAACTCTCTGTGTGAGACGCTAATGATGCATGTCAGCTAGTAAACGCCTTGAACTCTGGGAGGTCTGGTGGTTGTAGCTTTGAGGAAGGATGGTTACAAAGAAAACGTCTTAAATATGTCCTGATCCTGAATGGTCAAGGTGAAATACCGACGTGTTCCTGTAGAAGTCATTGTTGTTATTGGTATGTGAGGGTCAGTGATTTCTTTCAGGTTTTCAGCGTGCTTACTGTAAAATGTAACTTTTGTCCATTTTAGTGTTGCTCAGATACATCAAAACAGCTGTAATATAGATTATGACACAGTGGAGTGGTAATTTGATGCAGCACTGAATAAGTGCATGAATCCTTATCAGATACTGATGTTTTTGAACATGGCTTTAGGTAAAGGGCTGCATTTATACAGCGTTTTTGTCCCACTCTCCCCTTTATTCACCCACTCAAACATGCAGCGAGCTACAGTTCAAAGTGCTCTGGGGTTCAGCATCTCCAACATGTAGGCGGGAGGAGATGGGGATTGGACCGCCAACCCTGTGATCAGTGGACGCCGCTCATCCTGAGCAATATGGGTCACTGTTCCAAAGTGTTCCTGAAACAGTGTGTTAGCATGCTTCTCTTAGTATTTAGTTTAAGCCTCCACAGCCACTTATGTTTATGATAATTCTGCATTACTAAAAGTTCTGTCAAATAGATTTTATATAATGGGTAAATATATGAACCTATACTGACTGTTACCTACCATGTTGATTAATACAACGTGGTAGGGAACCATATCTAGTTTAGTATGTAGTATTTAGTATGCTGAGTAATCATTTGGAAGAAACTGGCAACATTGTGCAGCCCATCTATTATTCACTGATTGTCGCTGCGTCATGCACCAAGAGCTGCAAACATCCGTCAGTCCAGTAAGAACATCGGGGCACCTTGCAGGGGATAAAGAGGAGAAACATGTTGAGAATTCCAAAATCATCTTTTTCAGTATGATGAATGTACAGTTTCTCTGAATATAGAACAACTTTTTGTTGTCCTCAGAAGACTGGCGAGATTCATGAATAGAATGCACAGCACTGCTGCTGCTTAGTAACTCTTATTTCTTTCAGAATTCACTGAAATCATACAGGACATTGGTAATGTGTCCACAAGCTCTTCCTTATCTGGGAAAGTAGGAAAAAAAGGAAAAAGTATAAAGGGAGAGTCTCAAAAGAAATGGAGAGATTACAAAGAGACCTGGTTTAGAGGTGGGTAGGTGGTAGGGAATGTGAACGAGAGAGGCTGACGTGGAGAGATGAAGATGAAAGTCCCTCCATCTACAAGGATGTCTGCGACTCACCTCAGACACCCTCTGTCCTCTCCCTCCATCCCTCCCCCCGCCTTTCGCAGGGAGTCACACATGCATTACCCTTCATCATTGATAGTCTCCTCACGTCACAGCGCCATAACTTGTTCCCGCCCTTTGCTTCGTGTTGCCACGGCAACGCACACCCTCAGATATGCGGTGATGTATAGAACGCAGAGCCCACATCAGCCAATTAAATCGGCCGTTTGTTTGAGTGCCACTACGTACTGGAGCATTAAATGAGTCATGATTGGGCTCTGCAGTCATGCTAGGAGTGTGTGTGTGTACATGCTGGCATGTGTTTATTCCACAGAGTGCATGCTGGGTTCAGTGAGGATTTCTCCACCCATAAAATCACAATGATACCAGAGGCTTGTTTTTGACATGACATGTCCACTGGAGAGGAGGAAAAACACTCTTCCAACAGTAATCTGTTTTTTGTAACTACCCACAAATACTCTTAAGTACTTTTATGTTTCAATCTTAGCAGTTTGCTTTTCTAACATCCAGATTGTGTGATGTTGTATGAGTGATGAGTGATTTGACATTTGCAGCTCTGACTGACAGTGGAACAGGGCAGCACGGGGAGACGAGCTGTGCATTGTTACTGTGATGGTGGCGATCATCGAATACATGGCGGCACATACCAGGACAAATGTAGAGAATACCAAGTTCTTTAGATTCTTCCTCAATTTTAAAAATCCTGGAGGAATTTCACAGCAGAAAGTATCGTGACCTCTGAGAAACTTTGACACTGAACCTCCTGGTTCTCGTTCTCTCTCCTTCACTCTTCCCTGTTTCAGCACACTGTTGCAGCTCTTTGTTTTGTAGCAGAGCCATCGCTCTCCTTTCCTCAGGTTGTACCTTTTATAATGAAGCTAGCCTTATTACCTGTTTAATTGCTAGTTGCACACAGAGCAATTTGGAAGCTTTTTAATTAGCTCTCCCCGGTTTCTTTCTCTCCCTCCTCACTCTTGCATCCCTGTTAAAACATGCATGATATAAAATAGGTCAGCCTATAAAAAAGTCTTTTTTTTTACTGCGGTTTAAGCGTAGGCTGGTTTTATGCAGGTCTTATGCTCCGTGTCACTGACCATTGGACCAGTGCAAAACAGAACTGTATATTGTTATTTTGTCGGGCTCGAGTAATGCCATCACTGCTCGTGTTAATGAACTATAGTCTTTATGTAAGATGAGAGTTTATGTTTGTGGGGGTTTAGCGTTCAAATGCACATGAACTTGTGATTTCATTTTTTCCCAGGACTTTTTTTGTCACATTATTCCTGCTTTTTTTCCTCAATTTAACATAAAATCTAATGAGGTGATAATATAATCCAGAGATAATGGTCATTAGCTAGATATATAAATGATGAAATGCAAGATAATCCACACCTCCACACCCGTGTCTGTTCATTTTTATTGGCCAGTAGTCCAATAAATGCTTCATTAATCTGTTATCAGTGTTTGTTTTTTAACAGCACTGAAACATGAACCATCACTGTTGGCTGTTGGCCAATTATTGGCAGATGCAGTGCAGCTTGAAGCAAGCGCAGTAAGCGCTGGTGCTGTTGTACCCAGTGTGATCAGTGAGAAACCTATCCGCAGTTTGACTCCTACCCTGGAAGCCATACTTTAACTTGTGAGCATTAGTGCTGACCTTGTAATCAGGAATGTCCTGAGACAACCTGCCAGATCAGTTTCCAACTGATTCATATTGTCTATATATAGTAAAGCCAGATACAACTTAAATCCTTTATCGTCCCTCATTCTGATGGTGGAACATTTCATCAGTTCTTAAAGCTTAGTGCTGCACATGTACTGTAGAGCAGCATATATGTGTGTGTGAGTGTGTGTATATATGTATGTATAGCAGCAGTTTCAGTGATTATATGGTTAGAATTTGTTCTTTGAGGAAGCCAGCCCACCGCCCCCCCACCCTGCCAAAACACGCATATACATTCGCTCATCTGCACCTGTAAGATTCAGAGGAAACTAAAGGTAGGCTGTAATGCTGTAACAGATTTTAATGCAAAGTTCTTTTCATCTTTTATTGGATCCTCAATTAAATCAATAACAAATATACATAACATGAGAATACTGTGGACATTTCACTAATCAGGCTCAGTCTACACGGAGAGCCCTGCAGTGCTGTGATCTGTATGTACCGAACATATGTTCACTTTTAGAATTCATACATAAGCGGTCATTTGAGGCTGTGGAATGTGTTGTTGACCTTTTACTAACATGTCGCCAACCCGCCTGTATGTGATATCACTCACAATCATGTATGTACAGACATAATATAACAGGGACACGTGCATACATTACGGACAGCACACCCTTTATCATCACAGTTTTCAGGCCATTCTTTCTTTTCTTTTTTGTAACAGTTTTTCCCATTCTTCATGCTCTTGGCCTGCATGCAGGCATGTTGACAGACTTGGATGGACACGGAGTCCTTGGCAGGCCTGGTTCCAGTATGTCAGCATGATCTGAGGCCACGCTGTCAGCTGTCCTCTTATAGATGTACTGCTATACAGCAAATACATCACGACTATCAGCTGCACCCAGGGCACTTATGTGACGGGTCTTGACTTCAAACTATGTTTGATGCAGGAGGAGGCAGAGCAGCTTTGGGATGTTTAATATATCCCTTGTTTAGGCAGTTAGCAATGGCTAAATTCACTTTTTCTTCTGAGAATCAACCCTACAGGAACCAGAGTTTTACTGTGAATACTTGTTTTTCTGTCTTCGTCTTTGTCTGATGAAAAATGACTTTATTAGTCCCCTTGGGAATTTTTTTTTCATTGCCATTTATTTGCACACACACACATGCATGCCCTGCATAAATACATGCACACTCAGGACCCACAGACATGCGATTGTTAGAGATACGGCAGAGAGATGAGGCTGCCACACAGTCACGCGCCCAGAGCAGCTTGGAGTTCGTACATTAGACTGTCATATACCGGAACAACGCGCCCTTTCAAACTTGATTAATGCAACTGTTGTAACCAAATACTACCAGTAAATGCACTAATATGTGATATGGAAAATGTTTTTTTGAAATAAGGAAGCTCAGAGATTCTCAGCATTTAGCCTCAGTGGACATGCACTCTCATATAACAACTCAGATGTAGGAAACTGATAAAAGTGATGTGCTTTAAATGAAAAAAAGACTCATCAAGTCATTCACTTTGATTTTTTTTTTCCATCTCAGAAAGTAATTTTAAAGAGTTCTCCTGTAGAGATGCTCCTCTTCATATCAGCCATACAAGGCTCGATTAGTGCATCTTCTGGCTGCTGATGTCACATGTCCCTGTTTCCATCAGCCAACCTGCTCCTCTCAGTCAAAGCAATATACCGTTATAGGCTTATGAATACCCATGTATGCCAATGCTGTCACTCATAGACAGCGCACCCACTGCCCATACTGTGCAAAACATAGAATCAAATGTCACCCTCAGTTTACCTTCAGCACATAATTCCCACGTAACATGAAGGTGTCCGTTTCGATATCAGTGGCCAAGCTTTACAATGATCAATAAAGATGTTTTCACAAAACATTCCTACAATCCTACGCTTTACTTCAGAGGCCTGAAACTACTGCACATGGGAATGTAATTGCATGATATAGCTTACTTGAGAAATTGGAGCCAGGGTAAATGTAAGCTTTTAAGTAACCGCAAGAGTACTAAAGGTTCAGTATGTTTAAAGTTAGGTAGAATCACTGTCATCATTAAAACTCAAGTTGACTGTGTGCCACTCCTGTCAAGCTCCCTTTCTTTCCTTTCTTTAAATATGCATGTGATGTCTCAGGAGTAGTCCCAGAGAAAAAGCCTGCATGTTGATGATCCATCAGGGCATGTAAATAAAGAAGAAGCACTGTTCTTGTATTACATGAGAGAGCATGTTCCTCGCAATATTAAATTTAACAAGAAAACACGTCATAGTGGTAAACGTCTGCAGAGCTGGGTTCTTATGTTTTTAACAGCAGGTCTGAAAAGTCTGACTGATGTGTGACAAACAGCGCTCTCTCAGGTGATGTTGGTTAAGGTTGCTACGGCGCCGACTTCCCCAAATCCAATAAAGAGCAGAACGCAGCCATTAATGTAACCCTGGCAGCATCCAGGACCAGCCACACACACACAGAGGGGAATTACTACTCTACTACTAATGCTGAGCTTTTTTAATGTAACTGTTGGCAGGTAAGCTCATTTGTACCAAACGCTAATGATTCAAAAAGCTTATTTTTTAGAGTTCAATCATTAAATGAGCAGTCCCTGAGGCCCCTCTTTACACTGTCAGTTCTCCTGTACGCAGTCCAGCTCAGAGCTCAGTTGCGCCTATTGGGTTTTGTTTTCCATCTCTCACAAAAAGTTGCTGTCTGCTCTCACAAATTAAGACAAACAACATCAGCAGTTGTTTAATTTAGTCAGGGCTGGATAATCCATCACAATTAACATGAAGCACTTTCTCGTAAGTCTTTATATAACTCTGCACAATTAAGTCTTTTAATGTCAGAAATTGAAATCTCTTGAGAAACTGTCCTTTTAAAATATGACATCCTGTGACTTACTTTCAGTCCTTTTTTTATCCTGAATGGCAGCTCATTTCCAATTAAGGGTAACGCTGGAAAGTTTAGTGTATAAAATCTGTGTTCAAAAGTGCAAATACGCCATATTACACCTATTCCACACTGCTAAATGATGGAAAATTTAAACCAGGCATACATGGAACAAATTGAGCCCTAACTTTAATTGATGTCCTCTTCCACTCAGTGCACCATGTATTGCTGTGAAATTTAACTGATAAAGTTCGATAATGTAAATTTTTGTTGAACACTTCAGTATGCACACACGCACACACTGACTGGTGGCGAGAGAGTGTGCAGAGTTTCATCTCCTCCCCAGTGTGAGAAAGGAGGAACAGAGAGATACTGATTCAAAAGAGCTGAGCGCAGAGCATCCATTGAAATGTACAGGATATCGCCAAAAATGAAACGAGCCATTGAAGATAAATAGATAACATATGAAAAAGAACCCGTGGTCTTGTTCTGTTGGGCTGCGACAGATTTACGAGCGAACAGATGTTCGACATTTATAATGCATAAATCCGCCGCATACTGCAAGACATAAGCAGGGTGAGCTGATGGGATGTAGAAATAAGTAAGGATTTGGAAACTGGAGAATGCAGATTTAGATAATAAATTGTGATACACAGTCATAACCACAAGGCCATTACAGCCAGAAGAGTAAGCTTTGTATCTCCTTAAGAAAGCTCGGCCGCCAGCTCGTGAACACTGACGCCATAGTTCAATCTGTCATGTGTTTTACTGAAAGGAAATTGAACAGTTGGGTCTCTCTGTGAGTTTCTCATTGTTACTCTGAATGTTCTGAATTTGAGTTGCTCCGGAGCTTTCACCTGCTCTCCTCCTGGTGAAGTCGTCTCCTTGCAGCGGGGAGTGAAGCGGAGGGAATATATAAGCTCATGTTTAGGTGAAGCACTACCGCCTTTATCCACAGAGACTGCCAAAATCAACACAAAAGAAAAAGTTTCATTGTGCTGCTTTAAGTAAGAGTTGGATTTATCCACAAGCATATAAATTTTTTAGATACAATCTAAAAGTGATGAATAATTTAGCTGTCGGTTAAATGTAGTGCAGTATTTAAAAGTAAAGTATGTCCCTCTGAATGTAGTGAAGAGTAATTAGCATGAATTAGAGCCAGGAAAGTACAAGTGCCTCAAACCCAGAGAAGCAGCACATCATATAATTCAGCAGCTGAGACAGCACTGCGTCCGTCTGTCCCCCTGTTGGTGCATGTTGGCGGTGACTGGACTGATTGCCTCCTGCAGTTTAACTGTTTATTTACCCCCTCCCACTCACTGTAGAGAGCCCTCCACAGCTGTGAGCCTGCCTTCATGCAGCTGACCCGGCGTAGTGAAGTGGTGGCAGGGAGGGATTGTTGGGAGGGGGTCTGCAGACAGATTGCTTTTGTCAAATCTGCAGCGCTGTCCATCTCCATTTCTTCACCTACCTCTGCCAAACAAACAAACCTCAACTTTCTGACAACCTATAACCATCACTGTGTCCCGTAACAACATTAAGTGTTGGTATTCAGGTTTGCTTCAGGTTTATTACTCCGGTAACTGTCACATTTTCAGAATGGCTCAAACTGATAATATCAAATATTCAAGTGGATGGCGAAGGTGTGGGAGAGGAACTGTAGGTCATATATAGGGGAAGGATTAGAGAAGGAAGGACGGTTAAGGGGAGCGAGGCTCAACCAGAGGTTATTGAGTCCATCCAATATCAGAATAGTCACAGGTTTTATCCTCAGCACCAGCGCCGTGTCCTCAGGGGTCACTGCACTGTTTATCCTCAGCAGGCTCCTAAATGAGATTCTGTTAAAGATACAGCAAAGAAAATGGACAACAGCATGAAGATTGTTTTCTTATAGCAGTGGTTGTGGAAGTTGGAGCTCTTGGATGATCTCCTATAGCTGCTTTAAACTGTGTTGCAGTTCAGTCACGAGCAGACTAATCGTTGGAAATTAGCTCAAACAAACAGGAAAATCACCAAGAGGACTGCCAGACTCTTTCTGCCATTTTGCATTGTCTTTTTCCACCTGCCCCACTGCTCAAAAGCAGAACCAGATTCCTATGATATGGAACATACCAGAATGTGTTCAGTAATACACTGTGTATGATATGATTTGTCCAGCACAAATAACTACTGTTTCTATTAACTTGTTAAAAAAAATCTAACCCTACTTCTTATTCCTCATTTATCAAACCAGAATCTAAAAATTTATGAATTTTTTACTTTTACGTTTATTTCAAAAGTTGAACTGCTGTACACATTTTTCTTCTTCACTGAAGTTCCTCACCGAATTTTCCATCCTGGTTTAAACTGGAACAAATCTTTTATTTTCATGTCTGCTCATTGACCCGACTCATGCCACGTGGGATTATTCAGACACATTATCGAACAACAGCCCAAACATTCTGGTGTGTTACACCTCCATCATCCAACAGCTTGGTGCATAAATATCAACTAAACATAAACATAAACCTCCTACAAATAATGCTCCCAGAGATATCCCACTATAGAATAACAGCAAATAAACAAACACACCAACACAGACCCCATATGCATAAGACACAAATCCGAGAGAAACTCTGCTTCCATTAGCACCAAACACTGGAGTATTTGATCCAGTTTACCAACCAGTAATCTTTAATCCATATAAAACAGTCAGAGGAATTTATCTCTCATGTTACTTTCCTCCTCCCATCTCATCCTTTAGAAAGATATTATCAATACAATAAAAATACCACTGTTCTGTGGTATCTGAGCTTTGATTGGTGATTTAGCTGTGGCTTCATGTTATCAGATTGAGGCAAACATATTTTTTCATTCTTATCTTTAAGACTTCTTTCAAAGTAAGGCAAACAAGCGTTCTCTTAAATCACTCAGTTGTGCCACTGAAGAATGAATCTCCTAATAAAAGTGAGGTGTACTGACTCCTGTATAATCATTCAAATTCTTTTTCTCCCTAACAACACGCAGGGTGAGTAGTTTTTTCAGTTCAAAAATAAATGAACATCAAAAACAAACAAAAAAAAAGCAGGAAAACAAAGCAGTTGAGCAAGCCCTTATTTTGTTCCTGCTTGGGCAACTGGACTGGGTATCAGATTGTGATTGTTCCTACATGTTTCCAGGGTCAAATATGCAGCTGCAGCGGGGCCGCAGTTTCTGCTGAATGAATAACAGCAACAGTGGCCAGAGAGATGAGAGGGAGTGCAGTCATTCTAACACATCCACATAAACAGGGAGAGGAGAGGCGAAGGGAAGGTCAACCATGGCAGACTTACATTCTTGGCAGCCCTCACACCGGCTGATGATTAGAGAGGGAGAGAGCAGGGAGGATGGAGTGGATGGAAACAAAGGAGAGGTGGAGGATGAGAGACTGCAGGGATACGGAGACGGAGGGGAGAGAAAGCTACAGAGCTTTGATTTCAGAAGGTCAGTCAACTCTTTTATGTTGCCTCGGGGCGCGTGTGAGCTCATTTTGCATCATTCAGTAAAAGACTAATGGCAAGAAAACATTTATTTTAACTGCAAAGAATGTAGTTATTGTGCTTGCCTTCTATTTATACATCATCTTGATTATTTGACCATAAGTAAATCTGTCTGTGGCTTCCTCGACTTGCCTCCCCACATTCCTGCGTGTGCACACTACAGCGCTGTCTTGTGCTTTCCTCACATACTGTTCTCTTAAACCGAAAAGGAGGGGCTCTGTCTGTGGTTTTGACAGCCAGAAGAAGAAAAAATTAAAGGTTCAGCAAACAGAGCATCCTGACACGTTTTTAGTCTGGCAGCTCTTAAGGCCACTTGCGGTCGATATGATTATCTGCTATATCCATCGCAAAAGAACACACAGTTTTCAACTTTTCTTCTAAATCACAGTAATCACTTTTCATACCTGGATACACTGTTAACCTGCTACTCACCAAACTTTTAATCAGTTTGACTAAATGTAAAAACAAGCTCATATTGTGGTCCATTGCGAACTCACTGACTCAGGGCACCTTCACACTTCTATACGGCCCCCCAAAGCCCCCAAACGTCACTTCAAAAACATGAGCGTGATCATCTCTTTGTCTGGGGGGGATTCACACTGTCAGACCTTGAAAAGCCCTGACGAGAGTTCAGTCACTTCAGAATTATATAAGACACATATGTACATACATAAAAGACAGAAAAGCAACAAACTCCCAACATTTGGCCAAGAAACTGTAACAGTTAATCATTGCTTCAGATAGTGTTTCTGTCATTTGAATTATTGAGTAACTCATTAAACAGCTAAGTGTTTTAAACTTTGATGAAACAGATCTAAAAAGCTATTCATTCAGTAGATAGAGGGCTAAATGATGCCTCGTTAGCAGGCTGACTCCACGCTGTGACTGGCCCGTGTGAGCTGTCACAGATGATTCTGCTGTGCGAGGCAGCGAGCAGACTGCCTGTAAAGGTTCATTAGATAGCCACTTGAGAAAGGATAAAAACCCGAGGACTCCTCCTTCATGGACTTTCGCTTGTTTTTCTTTCCCGCTGACAAATCTGACTCTGTGGTGCCGACTGATGTGAGAAGTGGATGAACATAAACACACCAGCTCAGGCAGTGAACCAACAGTCTACAGCAATCCTGCCGTCACAGCAGCAAGTGGTAGCTATTGAGTTCATTAACACAATACAGTTTTTATATTTGGGTCTTTTGTCACAATGTTACAAGTGTGTTAAATAAGTCACTGTAGTGGAATATTGTTACTGTGTGTAGTTTTAGAGGAAATGATGGTAAATGGTGAAAGTAAATGGAGTCTGATACCATAAATGTACTGTTCTAGACTGTTGGAAACAATTTGTAGACTCAATAATCAATCAAAAAACTTTTCTGTGTCGCTGAGCAGATGGGCTGAGGTTAACCGCGTCCGGATGGTTCGGATTAGAATCAGAACAGGAGCCAGCGCCCTCAACAGCTCGTGTTAACGTCCCAACCATTTAAGCGTCAGCTTAAAGAGCAACTTACCACAAAATCCGCTGACACACAGTGACTGTATCAGCACAATTTCGTCCAATAAAAAAACATTACTCTTCTATCTGCATAGAAGCTGGATAAATATTGGATATATAAATATGTAATATTTCAACATTTCAAAGTAATTATCTGTTTACAACTTCAAGTGAGCCCTAAAATATTACCTTCACTTGTTCAGTGGTAATAATTTCCTCTTATTTTTTCACATGGATTCCCATTTTTCTTTTCATTTCTTATTCATGATGCTGATCTATTCCCTTCAGCCGGTCTTAGAGAAATACATTTAAATCACATTTTATTGCTGACAGAATGTCACATTTACCATACTGCAGCTCCGTTGTCTCCACCTGTCACCACACAGGTACTTTATAGCACCCAACAGAGATGGGTGGAGGAAAAAATAGGGGGAGCAAGTGAGGCTCAATTTGACAGGAGGAAGATACAAAACGGACATTAATGCACAGAAGAAAGTTTTTATAATGCCAAAGAGATAAGCAGCGGCACAGTGCTCACTCACATGCCCATTAAGTGCACACACACGTGCAAAGCAGAGGGATATGCGTGCTTTCTCACTCCTCGGTGCATGCACAGTGTGCGCAGGCAGACACCCACAGACTCACATAAATGTACTTATATATGCACACTTGCTGAAAAATGCACTCATGAATGTGTACACGCAAGCGCCCACACATTGGCGCACGCATACACACACACACACAGACTCTCTCTCTCTTGTCGGTCGGTAATTACGGTCACTGGCAGAGAAACAGCAGCCATACATAGTCAATGAGAGCGGGGAAAACAATGAACACACAGTGCAGATGATTGCTGTAAATAAAAGAATGAAAGTGGAGCGAGGGAGGAACGGAGGAGGACACGGCGTGGCTGGCACAGTTCGAAATGGGGATTGGAAAGAAGCAGGATGACGGAAGAGAAGGGAGAGACGGTCGCAGGGGAGAACAGAGGCTGGAGGGATGGCATGGATATGGAATTAAGTTGAATAAGAATATATGAATAAGTGAATTTGGACTAACTGTTCCACCATATGCACAGAGCAGTTTGGCAGCAGGAGGAACTTTGTCTTTATATAAAATGTCAGAGGGACTGTGGTAATTCCATCAGGGAGGTGCAGGAAGAGTGGGAGGAGACGAGGGGAAGAATACAAAGGTTGACAGCAGTAATAATTCCAAAATGATATTCAACCACTTAACTGTGATCTCTGCCTGGACTGTCTGACACAGTGTCCCGTTCTGTTGCTTCAAAATGCTTCAAAATGGCACAGGCAACATATACGTACTTGTGGAATCCACTTACTCTTTCCAACCAGATGACCTTTAATGCTTAATTGGATTTTTTTGGCCACTGGTGTGCAGGGGGACGAGCGGTAAACACCGACATACTGTATATCACTTTATGAGGTCACTCTGGTGAAATGGGTCTCTCCTATGTGCACATCTAGTGAATTCAGAGAAGCATTAGCAGTCATTTAGTCTTCTTCCCCTCCGCCTGATGAATGTAAATCCAGAATCCTTTTATCTCCATTACACCAACTCCTGCGGGAAATATCTGTCTGTTTAGCTGCGAAGTGTTCACCAGCTGGTTACTAACTTGATGAATCTGCTGCTTGGTGCTGAGTACACAGTGCACAAAGTCTACCAGAGCCTCATTTTGCTTTTTGCTGAAGACAGCAGCCTGCTGTTGTTAAACAGGACACTCATGAGAGCTGTGAGAGTCAACCAAAAATGGGTTATAAAACTAAAATAATGAGCTGAGACACTGTGTGGGCTCATCCCTTCAGTTGACCCACTTTACTTAATAAATGGTCATTTGATCCATTGTTGAAGTTATTGATTTGTGCAGCTCTAACTTGTAGGGAAGTGCAGTGCGTGAAGTCAAGTACATTCCCATCAGCCTCTGCTTTTAGTGCTAATTTTCAAAAGTTAGTTAAGACGCGGAAGTCAGAATGCATTGACGGTAAAATAAAATATACGCCAGCTTATTGTGAGAGTGTTGGCATTATTAGCATGATTATTAGCATGGTGAAGTTAGCATTTAGCTCAGAGTGCCACAGAGCTGTCGGTTCAAAGTGATCGGCTGGCCTAACGACCTAAGACAGATCAGGCTAAGTACTTCCTTGTCCTGTGTGACCCAGTGTCTGGCTAAAGAAGCAGGCTGGGACTTCACAACAGTCATTAACTCGTTTGTGCTGATAAAATCATCTTAGCCCAGGACATCCTAATCGTTTTACCCTTGTTTTTACCCCACTAAGTCCAGCCTCGAGCCTGCTGATCTGTCAGACTTTAGCTCCAGAGATAAAGCAGCAGCTGATGCAGTTCTACATGACATATGACTAGATACACATCAGATAATATGGGCTGTGTACAGTCCTCGCAGCTCTTTCATATCATGGATCATCCAAGGCCACCCATGTTTAACACGCACCCAGTGAACTTTCAGGCATCTAAATGTCAGCTGTCACAATGTTAGAAAGCTACAGACTCTGGCTCAGTGTGAAATGTGCATACACTTTGCATTTGTTGTTTTGGCAAGCTCTTATTTGATGATACATTTCAAGTGTATTGTGCCTTTCAAAAGATGCTATCACATTTTGACACAATATTTAAGTGTTTCATATTCTTAAAAAGTTTAGGCTGTATAAGACACTGGACAACAGACAACTCCTCACTTGAAGCAGCTCGTAGAAATGGAAACGATGTATTTACATGGTCATGACAACTGGGCGAGCTGCAGCTTCAGCTTCAGAAGAGCTGAGGAGTGTGACTGCTTTCATTTCTTTTCTATAACACAATTTCTTTGCCGATTTGACTCAGGGTGGTGCGCCGTAACACCCAAAATGCTTACTTTCCTTGGCAAAAACAAGTCCTGTTTGTTGTGTTGTGAATTTCAGTAAACACCAAGAACACGCACTCATGTATAGCGACCCCCCCATGGACTGAAAAATATGGCCGGTGTTTTTTTAGCTCCCCTCCTGAGCTGCAGCACCTCGTTTTTGTGTGTGCTGGCATGTGATTTTGCCAGAGTGATTATAGGAGAAAGGGGGAGTGATATAGTGAGAGAAAGTGGAGGGAGAGAGGTGATTTGGAGGAAACGGAGAGAATGAGATGGAGATGGAGAAGGGAGCACAACAGACAGTCTATCTTTGATCACGCTGTGCTGCCTCTTCTCTCCATCTAATCAGCTTGGGCGCCATCCAAGTCCTCCCTACAGACGAGAGTTGTGAGTGTGTGTGTGTGTGTGTGTGTGTGTGTGTGTGTATGTGTGTTTGTCTATACCCATGGCTTTGACTTAGAGAGTTTCACAAAGACTGAGGTGATAAATAGACCAAGAGTGAGTGTGTGAGTGTGTGTGTGTGCGTGTGTTGTCTGTGTGTGTGTTTTGTAATACCCCTCTATGATCTCTTAATTGCCATGTCCTGTTTCCAGACACTCGTACAGTGTGTTCCAGTGGAGCTGTGTGTTAATGCACAGAGAATTGATTGGTATGTCCCATATGTTTACACCACATCTGCGTGTGTGCATGTGCGTGTGTGGAGTTAAATAGGCTCGGGCTGACTTTCTCAGAACCTCTTATCTCCTGTAAGCAATTCTCTTTATTCCATGGCATCCTGTGATTTCTCTGTATTTCCCCCTCTTTCAACTTAATGTTGTATGTTGCAGTTTCCAAAAGAATCAAGTTCCTATTGCAGTGCAGGAATACAGTTTAAAAAAACAAAAAAAAAAGCTTATAAAGGAAATCAGATCTAATACAGTAAACTGTGAGCAGACAGTGTAGTGTGCTTAAAAAAAAGAAGTTTGCTCTGTTTTGCAGCACATTTGTCAGTTTTAGTATTTACCGTACAGGCATTCTTCATCTTGTTTGTCTTGAGTCCAGAACATGCTCATAAGTTAAGCAACTGTTTCACATTAACATAAAAATCCTGTCATCGGCCTGTTAAATGAATCACTCTGTGGAACTGTAACATCTTCCTGTAATCCTCCGAACTCACCTTCAGTCGGGAAGGAATGTCTGAATTAGTGCAACGTGGCTTTTTTTAAACAGGAGAGTCTTCAAAGACGACCACCCCACTCCGACAAAATTCATTTGTAATTGCAGTCTAAAGATATTGTTTATTCATTTCATAGGCTTACTTTAATCTGCTTGTCTATTCTCATGCATCCATCATTTCGTAAATTAAATTTGCGTTGTTTATTACATTTACAAAAGTAATGGTATGGACTTTCATATAAATTTCATTACACATTTAAGTTTGACGTTCAGATTTTTATTACACTGTCTTGTGACATAGTGGTAGCCTAATATCATTCAAACGATTACTCAAACTGATAATAATTGACACAAGTGGCAATCATATAATATCAAATCTCTGCTGTGTTTGTTTTGGCTGTGTTATGTATGGCCTATCTAGTCTGTCACACTCTGATGCCATCTACTGTCATATCAGGTGAAGTGGAGCTCAGCTGCTCAGCCCTGTGTATTTTCATCGGGTTGATTGCCAGGCAGCCTTAAAGCA
>JBAJHX010000039.1:18575764-18589246 GCA_037176925.1 Amniataba percoides | reverse complement strand
GTTGACTCTGGTGCCCTCATCTGGCACTCGCTGCTCCTCGCATGCTAATATGCACACAGCATGAGCACAAAACGTAATGGATTAGTGGTCATTCATACATGACGAATGAAAGGCTCTTTATTATTCACTGAGTTATAGTTTAGCTGTACTGAAAGTAATAGTTGACACATTTATAGGATTCTCTTACGCACACACAGTAGCTCTCTGAAAGGATCACGAGGGGCCCCCCAAACTAGGAGTAGACAGTAATATTTTAATCTCTGACAAGTGTCCATGGTATTAGTAGGATAATCCACTCTGAACCCTGCAGTCATAGAAACATGACACAGTTAATAACGATAATGACCAGGAGTGTGTTATTATCTGACCACGTCAAACTTTGGAAACACACACGAGAGAGGCCTGTCGTGTGAGAGGCAAAATATCAAGCATGCCAGAAGAAGCTTGGGCAAGTATTCTCTCTGGTCAAGGTATAAAGACAAACACTGATTATTGAGTCATTATAAGATCTTAACTATTGAATATTGTCTTTCTCATTACATCCACATTGACCGTTTGTTTGTATGCAATCCCAATAAAAGTGAATCCTGTCAGTACTGACAAGAGTTACTGTGAGTAAATAGAATATATGAAACTTTGTATGTGCTGTTGTTTGCCTTCATTTTTACAGGTGTACCATCCACTCTGTGCACTCAATGAATATGTTTTCCTCCTAAAGGTGTCAACAATGAGTTTTCTTTTAAACTAACCAAAACCTATGTTTATATTCAGTCTTTCTTACTACACACAAGAGAATGGCATTAGTTTCCAGGTGTTGGACACGTTAAAAGTTCGACCTGATGATGCAGTCAAAGGTACCTCACCTCATGGTGGTGCTAGAAGGAAAGTGGGGGAGGTCACCAAAGTCAGTGTCTTTTGGGGAATGTCAGATGTGCAGAGTTTCACAGCAGTACATCCAGTAGTTGTGAAATCAATTCAGTGTGGATCAAAGTGTTGGAGCTATCCACAGAGTCACCAACAGACATTGATATTCCTAGAGACGTATGAAAAATATAAAAATCATATCTCAAAATCCCTTTAAATGTCATTGTGCTTACAGATTATTACACTGATATTTCTTAAGGTCAGTTTCATCAGTCCATGAAGGGAAAACATTTTTCTCAAATTGACAGAAAGTATGTGCACTGGTTTGAGCGTACCTGGCTGATAAGAACTGGGTTTTTCCTCACACTATGTTTTTGTCATGATGCCTTACTGTTTGTCTATATGGTGTATCTGTGGCTGTAAAAACTGGAAAAAAACACCCATGAAAACTGTGGAGTGCAATTTACCCCAAATTCCTTTCAGAGGACTTGTAAGTAGCTTATAGTAAATTAGATTTGGCTGGAGTCTGTTTCCTCTAATAGATGCAGGATTGTAGTGGTGAGTGGAGCACAGTAAACACAGGCTGTATTGTGAATGCAGGAAATTGTTAAAGGGTCTGACCTCTGGATTGTGGTATCTTTAAGATGAAGATGATTCCTGTGTCTCTGGGAGCAGTGTGCTAAAACATGTCTAAATGGGATACCTTCATAGCTAGAGATTACTGTTATACAAAGTCTTTAAATATAGTTAAGACATTTGTGTCCTTTAGTAGCCCTGCGACTGACTGGCGTCCAGTCCAGGGTGAACCCTGCCTTCACCCTAAGATAGCTGGGATATGCTCCAGCACCCCTGTGACCCTGAGTGCAGGATAAAGCTGGTTAGAAGATGAATGAATGAATGTCCTTCAATAAATCATTTCAAAAGGTTGTAGAAGTTGTTGAAAAGGCTTTTCACAAACCGAAAACAACAAACAAACTGGACTTCTTTATCCATGGATTTTTTTTTTCTTATCTAATACTGGGTTAATCCTGTTGAGTTTCCACTGATCTGGATATGTACTTATACTTGGCTTCTAGGTCAGATGTATGGAGGACCAAAAATGACTTAATCATCAATAATTGAATAAATATATTCATTATTAAATCAATAAATACATGAATAGTTAAATATGACATATCATAAAGAAAACTATAAATATATGCATACATATTCAAATACAAAAAGAAATGTATAAATAAAATATAAAGAAAAGAAATATTAAATAATAGATAAAGAAATTAATTAATGTAGATCATTAAATCAGGACATGAGAACATGTGTTGGATTGAAACTAATTTGTAATCTGAGGGTGACTCACCTACCTCAAGATGAAATGTAACACCTAATGGTGACTGTCTGCGCAACTAGGTCACTGTTATTTCATCAAACCTTTAATATGAATAACTGAGTAGTAAAAAACAATGACCCTAGCATCAGCCTGACATTATTATCAGTCCCAGCTGGACTTCTGTTTAGAAACGGAAAGTCCAGTTGGGGCTAATTCTTCATATTAGCAAATGCTAGCATCCTAGCATGCTAAACTGATTGGTAAACATTATACCTGCCTAGCATGAGTGTGTTAGCATTGTCACTGTGAGCACATTAACAGCCTAGCTGATAGCTGTAGACTGAAAGTTTTGCATGTCAGTCCACAGCAGAAGTTCAGCAAAATGCCAAACATTTGTAGCTTCTCCGCTTAGCTGTTTTTCTTTGTTTTATATTGTTGTTAGTGAATATCATCAGGTTTTGGACTTGTAGATATGATATATGATGGGCCTTTTTGACTACTGTCATGCATTTTATGAACCAAATAATTTAGCAAAAATAAGTTGAATATGATCAAAGTAATTTCAGAATTGTTCTCCAGTCTTAATTAATTCAAACTTAATTACATACTTAGATGAACATTCAACGCACAAATAAATGTTTTTAACAGTTAGACAGTTAAAAAATGATAGGATTCTGAAATATAAAATATTTTCTTCCATGTAAACATACAGGATGTGTATTGTGTATTTTCAGGGTAAACAAAGAAACTGTATGCGTAACACTGACATAACATCACTCTGCCTGTTTCTTACTTTGTCTCCTGTCTCTGCCCCTCCAGCTTTCTTTTGCTTCCACTGATGTCCCGCCCACCATGCTCCTTCCAGCCTATCACCGCCCTGATTCTCAGATGGCTTTCTATTGAAGGGGCTGCCGGCGAATGCTGAGCAGGCTGGCGTGGTCGAAGTCCGCCTCGTTGTCCTGTGATTGGCTGCTGGAAGGGACTGAGGCTACATGGAGCCAATGTCCAACAAGCAGGATAGCAACTCATCAGAGGGAGATGAAAAAGGGTGAGACAGTGTGTGTGTGTGTGTGTGTGTGTGTGTGTGTGCACATACACATGTGTGTTGACTGAAATTTGATGGATTGGGGTGTGTGTGTGTTTGTGTGCATGTTCATCTTTGATGTAAACATGAAAGGAAAGCAGAGATTAACTGTGGATTTGACAGAAGTGACAGATGAAAGAATAGCTGCAGGCACGGATGGATTGATGGATGGATGAAAGTGTACACCGATGCAGAGGTGCACCAACACACTAACAATCATCCAGTCCAGACACAAGAACTTCACTTCATACATCTGGATCATTACTTTATGGAGAGGCAGAGCTATAGATCCATTTGAGAGAAGAAAAAAAGACAAATTATTAATAGGAATGTGCAGCATAAGCTCTATAGATAAATAAAGAAAAGGCTGTTGTTGGGCTGGATGGAGGGGGAGAGGCGGGGGTGGATACAGTGTGTGTTTCGTGTTTTTTGGGAGAGGTAAAAGGGGAAGGCAGAACAATCCGTCACGCAGCCATCTGTGCTCTCGCTTCCTTCAGCACGTGCAGCCGTGCACACAAACACAAGCGCACACACACACACTGCCCTCTTTGCTTCATTAAATAAATTCACAGAGACTCAGTTCAGAGCCCATGAAGACATGAACACTGACACTTAGCAAGTTAAATTACACGTCGCAGGGATATATAAACTGTACAATTTTTTTTTTAAAAAGTGTGATATTATGTAAGAACTTACTGAGACTTGAATCATTATTTTAAAAATGTATTTCATCCACATTGTTTTTACTATAACAATATAGGACTTCTTTTCAATTTCACAATAGATATTTTTCATGTCTTCAGATTCTTCATTATCTACATGATTCCTACTCTGGTGGATGCTTTGTCCCGTGTCTGACTCATTCAAGAATTTAAAGGAGACCTCTGTAGTAGAACTGTAATTGAACTGAAACGATACTTTCTTAGTCCTCAGGTTGTTTCCCATGATCATTTTTATATAAATATGTTTATGAAGGTTCACTTTGACTTAGATGTGTAACATTTACAATGAATGACTTACAGTATACATACAGTAGAATATACATTGGTATAAATGGTAAATAATTGGACCTTACAGTTCCTCACTAATTACTGAAGTTGATGTGAAACTCCAGTATTGTCATAGCTGATGATACTGATGATGTGCTGAGCACTCATATCCAGAAGAGGGTGTAAAAGAATACATTTGGGCTGCTGTTGTTTTTGTTGTTGTCCCTCTTCTTAAGGAGTCTCGTGTTTCATTAGTAAGCTGAGGCACGTTTCAGGTTTCAGGTTGTTTTGGCCTCGATTCTTCCTGAGAACAGTTGTTTACTTGTTGTGCATACTTCTGTATTCTCATGTATTAGCAAACTCTACCCGCGAAGTTAAAGTTTATATTGACATGGAGCTGACTCTGCACGCTCACACACATCAGTTTCGGTGCTCTTGAGACCGTTCACCTCTTTCACCTCCAGCAGACCGGCCTTTTGGTTTTCTCCTGACCAATCCAAACCGCATGTGCAGTCATTTTTTCAGCAGAGAGAGAGGTTTTCATTTTGGTCAGCCCTTGACCTTTGGTGTGCCTATCACCATGGTTACTCATGTGCAGGCAGCATGTGAAGCAGCCGTCTCAATGATCTCAATGCAAAAGAAGCATCTACCTGGGGAGATAATTAGGCTTTGGCAGAGGCCTCTCATAGTTCGAGTGTGCGCCATCTGCATGTGTGTATCCTCATGTGAGCAGATGGGTTTGTATTATTGAACGTATGTGTGTGTACATGCAGGTGTGTTGGTCTTTTTTGCTAACAGATATGTTTATGCAGCTATGTGTGTGTGTGTGTGTGTGTGTGTGTGTGTGCGTGTGCGTGTGCGTGTGTGTGTGCGTGTGTGGATTAGTGGAGAGAGCTGGATTAGGAGCAGTGAGGGCAGATGGAGCCACAGAAAGCAGAGGACAGCTCAGGACGCCTCAATATGTGACAACAACAGGGGATTGTCGCTTTGTGTTTGTGCGCATGTGCGTGTGTGTGTGTGTGTTCCTCACGGTGTCATTGAGCACGCACGTGTTCTTGCGAGCGCTGCCTCATGCCCTGACCCCTCCCCTTTGTGATTTCTGAGTCACAGAGTATTCTCAATACACACCCACACACACACACACACACAGATGCTGATGAAAAACTTCACATAGCCTGGAGTAGAGGATGCTGAAATAGAATTTGGTGCGTGTCAGTGTGTGTGTGAGTGTGTCTGTGCGTGTGTGTGCGTCAGAATTAACTGCCGTGTGAAGCCTTTAAATATCAGAGAAGGAGGTTGGCTCTCTGCATTTCAATTCAATTAACGTCTAAATAGAATAGGACTGTTACTGTAAGTGTGTGTGTGTGTGTGCTTGTGTGCGTGTGTGCATAAGCATGTATCTGTCTGTTGAAGCTTAATTTTTTTATTGCAAATGAGAGGGGTCGTTTTTTTGTGTGTGCTTAGAGTATCCCTGTATATTTACAAAGCAGTCATTGGTTTTGGGGCATCATCTCGTTTCAAAATAGCACATTCATCTAAATCATCTGAGGGGATGAATTCTTTTAGCAGGGTTGGAGTTTCGAGCATTTCATCGATTATTAATCTGACATCAAACCCGAATCCTTTTGAATCCCTTATGGAGTCCGCTCAAGTTTAGCTTTCAGCATTTGTAAGCACTGGGATCAATAGAGGAAGGTTTTGAATGGTGATTAAAACTGAAGTAATGGCTGTACCAGAGCCCCCAGTGTAAAACTATGAAGTTGTTCAATTTAAATTATTGATAGTATATGTATGAAAGTTTAACCAACAATTCTGACCACTGACATTGACAGGATGGGATCAGATCATTTCACTCTTTTACACTCTGAGCAATTCTGCTGCTTGCACATGAAACTCTCCCAGTGCAATCATCAAAAGATGAGCAGCTTCGTTAGAGAGCGTCTTGCTCTTTGAATTTCTTCAAGAATCACCCATTCACAAAGCTCAGAATTCTCTCACATGTACCACTGTTGGCAAGCGAAAGCCAAAGATTACCCTGTTGAGAGAAGTCATAACAGAATCTGCAGCCTAAATGAACTCACTTTCAGATTCTCGATCAATTTTGGATGAATCCAACAACTGTGAGGCTGCACTTTGTTCACAGCAGCACCAGTGAAGTGTTTTGAACTTTCAACTCTGATTCACGGCTCTGATGCGGACAGTCAGCAGTCCTCTCATGAACTGATTTTTACCCGAGCGCCAGCATGAGGTTGACATTTGTTTGCTGTGAGTCAAATGTCAAACTATTTTATGGATTGCCCTGAAATCTGGTAGAGATCCTCATGTCTCCCTCATCATGAATTCTAATGACTTTGGTGATCCCTTCACTTTTCATCCAGCACCGCCATCAGGTCACAGTTGTATCAGTCCAATCTTTTATGACCAAATACCTTCAAAACTAATGACAATGCCATCAGGCTTGGCTGTATAGCACAAACTAGGAGGATGAAACAGTGAAACAAAAGCAAGGCCCTGTTTTAAATACAGGTTGCTACAGATTACAAAGGAGCTGATTTCAGTGCTGTTAAGGAGCCATAACACATTATTCTCCAGGGTACTTAAGCTGGAAATCAGCACTGATGGTGGCAGTTGCTCAGTGCTCTTGTACCTTCAATCTGCTATTGGCATACAGACTTATAATCATGCTAAAGAGCGCTGGCATGGAGGTTCTTATAGCCATGGAAACATTGGATTGCATTTTTATTCAGCCCCTTCTCATACACTGAACTCATGTGTAAAAGCTACGTACATAAGTACATTTGTGATTTATCAAAGAAAAGCATTACATGTTAAGGAATTCTTACCTCCTGCTTTTACTACGGACAAATGTCAGGAACAGCATGGCTCTCGAGGTAAACAGGGTTTTTCCCTCCTCCACTCCCTTTCAAAGAGCCATTCTCCCTCTCTTAGCGAGGCCTTGTCCTCAGATAACCCTTCTGTAGTTGTACATTGAGTTTATTAGCTGAAGCAGCGCAACCAAACACAACAACAGCTGTGTATTAATTCTCAAGCCTCTTTTGACCTGCTGAAGTGTGTGACACAGGCAAATAATGAAGGAAATATCAAGATATTTAGAAATATTAAAAGTTTTCGTCATGATTTCAGGTTTATCTTATAGCTTTTATACACATGTAATCTAGGAATGAAAATCTGAAGACAGTGATGTGCTGCTCTGGTGTCCTTATTAGCTGTGACATGTTGTAAAGAGAGTAAATGTCACCCGTGTCCGCTGTGATAGTGGAACCAGCCAGTTGTCTCCCACTAAGAAGGAATAAAATGAAAATCTGTCACGGCCCATCCCCGTATTTGGCTGAAACCCCTTGTAGTAGTATGACCCAAACCTTGTGGCAAGGTGACACTTCTCAGGTCAACTCTCTGCTGTACTCAACGTTCAGTCATTTTCAACTTTTCTATAAGCGTCACATTAGGTGGCTGTGACATAACCTGAACGTACCTTTACAAAACTGTCAGACACACGATGAAAAGTATCAAACCAGAGATTACTTACCCACGATGCATTTAGACAGTTCAGGGATTCGGGTGTGTTATTCTGGTAGCAGCTAATGTAGCCGTTTGCCTCAAACAGTGACGAAGAGTGGGCTACTCCACACCCTGGATTTTAAAAACTTCACGTGAAATAATTCATCACATCCCTCTGCAGCCCTGAACTCTTATGCAACTTTTTTTTTTTTTCACACATCGCGCTCATACTCTCCAGGAGCTTCCAGAACTGAGCTGCACACCACGATCCAGAAGACAGCAGCCTACAAGTCAGGGTTGTGTATAGATAATACACAGCATGGTACTCTGATGCTGCCTGAGGTGCCATGGCAATTCAAACCTACGCTACACCTTGCCATTGCACTGTGCTTTGAGCCACCCTCTGTGCTGACGATGTGTAATACACCGCTGTCAACACCACACCACAGGACCAGCACCCCAGCAGGCACACACATGAACACACCCTGCATCCCTGGCCTCATGTGACAGGATGACGCAACACAGACATGGCTGTAGGCGAGGTTTCTCCACTGTTAGACAGTTATCCATCACATGAGCTCAACTTTACGGAGAATCAGTTTTTTTGTTCCCCCCTTGTCCTCTGTTTGGACCCATGACTCCGACCACACACGTCTGCAGATTCACCCTGAAGCACCAACAGCACAACAGTTGCTGGCTTGATCTCCTGTGGCAACGTATCCGCCTAAAGAGATCCGTCGCAGCGGTGCCAGCCAGATAACGTCTCCCTTAACATCGGTAAGACCAAGCAGGTGGTGGGGGATTACAGGGCGAGCATTCCTCCATTAACAGAGGCAGAAAGAGAAAGTCAGCGCTTTTCAGCTCCTCGCCATGCACAAATCAGAGAACCTGTCACGGGATGCGCTCAGGAGCCGCTCTTAAGATGACACAGCTGTGGGTTTATTATCGAAGGCAGCTCAGGAAGTTTGGTGCAGGCGCGACAGAGTGTCAGGAAGCTCTACAGCTGAACCGTGGAGAACATCCTGAGTGGCTGCGTCGCTATCTCCTAAGACAAAATCACACACCAAGACCAGGAGGACCAACAGTGCAGGCTCTCTTTGAGCCAGGACATGTCAGCATCATGTGAGCGTCCATCACTCTGCTCACATGATCAAACTTCAGCAGCCCCTGAACCAAACTGCCATCTTTGTGACACAGCTACCACACATCAGCCTGTCAGGGTTGCCGCATGATTTGCTGCGAGATCTCTTCAGTCTGGACGTAGCAGTCGTGTTCACATTGATTTTCTCAGCCATTGGGGATTAGTCTCCTCTTGCAGACTTTCTTGAATTTGGCCCACTGTTCGGCCGGTGTTTCAGGACAAAGACGAGGCTGGGCGCTCTTGCTGATGAGATCCTGTTGATTGACAGAAAGACGGGTATTTTAAAAGCTGGAGGCTTTAGAGACGGGCCACTCAAATTTGAGCTTAACATATGAAAGTGGATTTTTAAAGACTCCCCTGCCCTGTGCCTCACTGATCGCCCTGCTCATGCAGTGCTCTACCTGTGGAGCTCTGCTTCCTCTGAGAATCTGGGGATGGTTTTATAAAACTACTGACAGTTACATAAGCAGTTCTCCAGCAATTCAGTATTAGACTTTTGTAAAAGTATGAAGCGAACTCACAGGGGACATGAAAACATGGTCAAAAATCAAAGTTGCAGTCCACATATTCTGACTCCGTTACGAATTTCCCACAATGCAACTTAATCATGTCACACATATTCTGCACACCCTCACAGGCAGAGGAGTAAACTCAGCTTCAAGTGTAACATATCAAAGATAACAAACAGAAGCAACTTATGGGACACTGGAGTGCAGAGGAGTGACCTTGAATAGTGAACAGAGTCTCTGTGGTATTTATTTACAACAGCTGTGACTACTGCAAACTGAAGGTGACATCACATGACAGATCACATGTCTGTTCAGAGGGAAAGAGCTAATCAGACACAAGGATTTGGTAAAAAGAACTCCTAAAAAAAGCTAAACTGATTGATACGCATCTCATGTTTGTATGATATGAAGCTATTTCAGCGTATTTAGCTTGTGCTAAGATAAACTAAGCAGATGCTGCTGGTACCGTCATACTTTCCATACAGACGTGGGAGTGGCTTCGGCATCCATCTTTTTGTCTGGCAAGAAAGTGTTTAAACACACAAACAAAAGATTGACCTGAGAGTATTTTGAGTGTTTGCTGTGGTGGCAGATGTTCTTTAGATTATGGATTATTTGTTATACTTGCTGTAGATTATAATTGTAGTCCACTAAGGGCCTCTAGGAAAACAACTGTCAGGACACCAGCACACTGCAACGTGAATGTGCCAGCGCTGATAGTGACATAACAACGTGTGTGTGTGTGTATTTGTGGGCACGCATTACTCATGTTGTGGGGACAAAAATGTGTTAATCTGTGGGATCTCTCTTCTTTTTGCCATCATGTAAAAGTAAAGTTTCAGAGAAAAGAATTAGTTTGAGGTTCAGGCAAGTAGCAGTTGTGGTTAGGGTAACAGTCACAGAAATGAATGTAAGTCAATGTAATGTCCTCTAAAGTGATGGAAACACAACTCTGTGTGTGTGTGTGTTTGAGCAATCACCAGAGGAAAGAAACTGTACAAACTCATTCAGAATCACAGAGGTCAGACCCGACATAACCTGCAGTTGTTGTTGCTTTTTTGAAGCCAACAATGCTGCTGACAGTGACGCTCAGAAGCTCCTCACGGCCTCACTGACCCGACCAGGCCGGGCTCAACACCACCGATCAGAAAGCGTCTCTGCATCTTTCAATACAATGCGATCGGTGCTGCTTCCTCTTCAGTCAGTGAGGCATCTGACAGAGAGCTGACACCGTGGATTTTACCTTGAGGTGCTGCTAAAACTGTCAGTGCGTGGTTGAGGCCTGACAAAAGGGCGGCATTGTCTGTGAAATGGAAGAGACGTTAGCGGAAGTGAGGGGTGGAGAGGAAATAAAGGAGTGCTCTATGAAAAGAGACAAAGAAGAGAGGGAAGATGAAATGAAATATTCAGAGTTAAAGTAAAAGCAACACGTTGTCCTTACACTTAAACTGTTCTGACAGCACACTCATACAAAACATCCTGGAATATTTAGTAATGACTTTTATTTTATATGCGCTGTAAAATTCTGGAAATATTATTTAATGATCCAGGAACCTTTATTCAGGAAGAACGAATGAGCAGGGCTTTTTATATTCTATATTTATTATTATTTCTTATTTTATTCTATGCCTTCCATTACTGACTGTCTATTTTTCCTCTGTGTGTTTCCGCAGCTGTTGCCCCACTGTGGGACACATAAAGGAATCTTGAATCTTGAAGATGTTGAGACTGTTGAGCAAATCTAACGCTAAAGGGATTAATGTTACAAATCTGTGCTTTGCTTTGCTACTGCTGCACTTTCGGTCGAGTTCTTTCTTTGGCGTAGCTCTTCCTCATCAAGGATCTTGTGTCCTGTAAATACACTCACTGGACCACTCCGACATCCTTGTGTTCCCTCTTGCCATTTCAGTGGCAGTAAAGCCGACTATAAATGTGCAATAGATTGTTTTGTTTTGTTTTTCTTCATGTTTCAAGCTAATCTGTTTGAAGAAGAGATTGTATTTATTTCATTTATGTCACTCAGAGCTGTTTGGCTGGATCCCAGTCAGGTTATATTAGTAATTATGTGTGCGATTTTGTCCTTGAAGGGCAGGTTAATGACTCAGGTTAATACTGGCAATTCAGGCAATGTTTCCAATATTTCTCAGGTAATTTATCAGCTCAGTTGCAGAGAAAACTCAGTGTAGCCACGTGCAGAAAAACGTTGGATGGATTTTCATGGAATTTCATACTGACGTCCCTCACAGGATTAAGTGTAATAACTTGCCCAGACTTTTTTTATCTAGCACCATCATCAGCTCAAAATATCAATTTACTTTGGTTTATGAGCAGATACTTGCAAAAGATTTCCAGTGTTCAGCACATGTTATTGTGCTAGCAAATTTGTAAATTCTAAATTCTAAAGACAGATGTTGAACATGGTTATGATGAGTAACATGATTACACCAGCCGAATATCAACATGTTTGCACTGCCATTGTGAGCATGTTGGCAGTAGACCACAGTGCTACATCCATCAGCACAACAACAGTCACACCCACCACTGTCTTTCTCAGAGAATCTCTTTTTTACAGCACAAATACGTTCCTCCCGTAATTTCCACTTTTACACTTTTTATAAAGTTTCTCTCAGTGAAATTCAATAATCAATGCATGGATGTTTCACAGCAGGAAGCAGGTGGCTCACATTGACAGTCATTGGTAGTAGCAATTCCATGAGAATAAAATCATTTTTAAAAAGAAAAGAAAAGTAACAGGAAATAATGAAAGAAAGAAAACAGTGAGCGTTTCGAATTGAAAGCAGAGAGAGCATGTCATAACTTCATTGACTTTTTCTTTTTTTTTTAGGCAACAAACCTTTTTTTCTTTTTACCAGCCACATGCCAACAGCTACAGTTTGTTCTTCTTTTTTTTCAAGAATTCACAGTGTTTGAGGGTGGCATGCAGCCTTCATGTCTGTAGTTAACTCTGCTGGTCAGTCATTCAGCTCCACTTCTTTAAGCTGTGTTAGATCCACCTGGAAGTGTGGCCCTCACAATAGCTGGGTATGATTGCACTTGGAGCAAAAAGAGATCATAGAGCAGTCTAATTCAATTGATGAGATATCAAGCATCCTCTTTGTCCTCATAAGACTTCACTCAGCTGTACTGGGGAGACTGCATCAGCCTGTTATGTAATCAAGTTAGCATTAAAGCTCAACTGAGTTTGGATGTAGAGAGGCAACTTGGGGTTGTTTTTTTTATTTTTTTTGTTTTCTCCAGGGGGACAAAATGAAAAGAGCAAAATAGAAACAGAGAGGGCGCGGAGGGAGAAAGTGACGGGATTAAAAATGTAAAAATAACATGACAGGTGACAGGTGAAAGGGAGAGAGGGCGACACGGTGACAGAGGGAGGAAAAAGTCAGAAAGATCAAATGAATGCAAAAAAAAAAGTGGCGGTACAAGGTAGACCAGAGCATGACAGGGTGTATTGTGATGACAGAGAGCATGTCACCAGGGGAGGAATTACACATGCACACACACACACAGACTGACAGGGAGGGAGGGAGGGAGAGACAGGGAGGTGGAGTGGGGGGAGGCTGGACCAGAACAACTCGATGGGAGGGAGGGAGGGAAAGAAAGGAGGAGGCGGGGGAGAAGAGGGAAATAAACAGAGTAGCCATTCCTCAGAGCAGTAAGTCTGAGGCAGAGAGCTCCAGTTGCCTCAGATATCACATCCGGCAGCAGCAGCTCGAGGCTCTGCTCGACTCCGCCGCACTTCACTGGCATCCACTTGAGAGCTCAGGTCACTGGGAGGTTGGCTCGGCGCGGCGGCGGCAGGGGATTTAAGCAGCTCCTCTCGCAGAGGTTTTTGTAGATCGACAAAAGCTGACGTTGGTCACACTCAGACTCAGCAGACTTCAGTAGTTTTTCATGTAAACAAGGCTGAACGGGACACGTGTGCTGACTCAACGGGACTGCTGCGAGGCTGAAACAGCAGAGAGAGCTGCTGGGTCATATTTTGTTCCCTCTGATATTCCTACAAAAGTGGGCACCATGCATATCTTACAGCC
>JBAJHX010000039.1:18560746-18572212 GCA_037176925.1 Amniataba percoides | reverse complement strand
AGAACACAAACTATTGCACCTAATGCTCAAAGTCCAAATGAAAGTAGTTTGAGCTGTAGACAGGTGTCAGAGCAGTATCTTAAATATCTCCAGGTGCAATTAACACATAAAATGATGCAACATGTCGCAAAGCATCCAACTATTAAAAACAGAGGCAAGAAATTAACTGAAATAAAAATGACTAAAATGCTGAAAAATACTAATTGCTATCTATCACTGCAGCAAGGAACCTCTTCAGTGACTGTTATGCAACTTGTGTATTTTTAACTCAAAGGAATTTTTATAAACATGTGGTTTTATTACGTTAGCTGGTAGAAGTTAAAGTGAAGGATTTTTTTCTTTTATCTCCAACTGATGTAAAATTCTACTTTTCAAAGCTTCAGATATGCAGCTGCAGTTTTTTAAGTAAAAATAAATTCATTTTTTCAGACAGGCGCTCTTTCAGAGGTCTAGTTTGACACAATGGATGTGCTTTCTCTGTGGTTTTAGCAACATGAGGCACACAATAAATCTCCACTCACTTGGAGTGCTCTTAGAGCTTTTTCTTCCAAAAATGTGCATGTGTTTGTGGGACTGGGAGCACCTGTGATGTGGTGGCTGAGTTGTTTGTGCGTCAAAGTGTGTGTGAAGGTGGAAGAGGTGCTGAGGCATTTCAGTGAATGGCTCGTAAGTGTGCAAATGCATGTCTGCGCTCCTCAAAATCTGTGAGGTTTGCGGCCTTTTTGAGGAGAACGCCCTGCCTGAGCATGCCCGTACGACCGTCAGTCCTTGTGCATGACAGCTCAGAGGTTCGAGTTCTGAAGAGAATTTCGCTCATATGAGTGGGAGGGGAAAGGTTCAAGAGGCTGAGGGAAACGTCGCACCTCTCAAGAGAAATGAAGACGCAAATGAAAAGACAAGATGAAAAGCATATTTCATGAATTCTGGGAGTGTGACTGCAAACCTCATAAGCTGGCATGAGATCAAGTCTGTGTGTGTGTGCAGGAACGACTGCCGGTCCTTTCTGTTCCATCCTGTATCACAGTCTCCTGGGGCCCCACTCTATACACAGGAGCTTCATTGAGGCCTCTGTGATAACGCTCAGTCCCCTCCTCCCTATCCTATTCCTTCTCCTCCCTCTCTTCATCTCCTCTGCTCCTCATCACCACCACTCTCCCTCTCTCCCTCCCCTCCCACATTGCCCAACTCTCGGCCTCACGCCATTGTCCTCACTGTCCGCCGGGACCTCCCTTGCTCGTCACTCATCGCTCACTCCCCCTCTCTCATTCCACCCTGTCCTCCTCTTCAACCTCCTCCTCCTCCTCCTCCTCCTCCTCCTCCTCCTTTCCTATAGCTCTTAGTGTCTCTGTTCCAGGGTACATCCCCAGCTACTTGGAGAAGGATGAGCCGTGTGTCGTGTGCGGGGACAAGGCCACTGGTTACCACTACCGCTGCATCACCTGCGAGGGTTGCAAGGTACAGCAGAGTCTCCCTCTTAATAAATGATGCTTGGAGGGCGGGCAGGTGAGAGTGAAACTAAATGTTCAATAAATTCCTCATGTGAATGTTGACTGACCATCTATGCAATCGCAGTATCTATAAACGTCATATCTACCAGTTAGCTAAAGAGTTCGTCTTTGTAGCCTTTGTTGTTTATTCAGAATGATCTCACAGAACATCTGAGCAGCTTCCCTTAAACTGCTGCCCTTCCCCCCCCAAAAAAATAAAATCCTGTCTTTGTAAATGACCTCCAGAGTGTGATTCTAATCAGACAGCTCGCACAAAAGCGGTTACTGAGAGATGCTCAGTCAGCCATTGCTTGATTACCTCACCATCCCGAGCAGGATCCTGTCATGCAATCATCATCCTGCCATGTGATATGACCCATTTAATGCACTTGTTTTATGCTAATCAATACACAAGAAGGTTTAATTGGTGGAATTAATTTTGAGGTTGTGCAGTTGCATATTTTCCTCAGTTACTGAATGCTCGTTCTATCTCTGTGGGGAATTCTTGTGTGCTTTTTTTCTGTCTTCATTCTACTGTCTCACAATTTTTCTTTTCTTTTCTATGCCTTCTTTTCCTCTCCTCAGGGTTTCTTCCGCAGGACCATCCAGAAGAATCTCCATCCATCTTACTCTTGTAAATATGAAGGCTGCTGCATCATCGACAAGATCACCCGCAACCAGTGCCAGCTGTGCCGCTTTAAGAAGTGCATCTCAGTGGGCATGGCCATGGACTGTGAGTTATTCCGAACAATATGCCATGTGTTCTTATCACTGTCCGCATTTAGAGAGAGATCCACAAGGTTAAGGGTACTAGCATGCTAAAAGTGTCCGTCTGTCCGTCACTTTCATGCTCCCCAAAGGTTGAATCCTTCTCTTTTCCCCTGAAGTTTCCACTTGCGGCACCATGAGGCTGACGTTCGTGTCTTCAAGTGAAATGTTTCAGTAATCACTGGATATATTGTCTTGAACTTTGGCCGTTCCCCTCAGAAATTGTTGAAACTTTTCATCTGGCTTATAAGAAAGTACTTGCAAAACTAATGACATTCCCAACAGCCTCATCTCTACTTTGTACTTAATGTTGCTAACACACTGCTAAAGGCTATAAAGATGCAGCTGCACACACAGAAAAAAACGCATTGTATTGTATTGTAATATGCAATATGTACTACATGTGCCTGCATTAAGTCGACTCCAAAGTGTACACACTGCTTTGTGGTAGTTAAGCAGACGAATAATGGAGCACACACAGCTGTGTGGGCAGCTCTTCAGTTCACTAAGTCCTTTTATATTGTTTTAGATTAGGTACATCTGACATTTCATTCTGACTTGTTTCCATTATTGCGCTGGATGGTTTGAATGTCATCCAGCGATCCAATAACAGTTTCTTTTCGATTCATCTGTTCTTCTGTTGTCATATCAGGCACAGAGTCGCGCATATAGTCCATGTCCCTGCAGGAAATGATAGGTGCAAGCAAATAGTTTTTTTGTGTGTTGTGAGGCTTAGACAAAGCAAAGCGATACCATTCAGGTACTCAGATAACAGAGCTCTGCGATAAAAGACGGTCACAGAATGAGTCATCCAGTCAAGGTGCAGAGAGAAATAATTAGTCTGTTTTTTAAAGGCCGGTTACAACGGCCAAAATTTACGGTTGCTGTTGCTGAAAAAACGACAGTTTAACAGAGGTTCGAATGCTTGTGTTTCCTTAAATTAACAGCTATTTCATTTCAGTTTTATTTTTAGTCTTTAGTCCAGTCTAGCCGCGTGTCTCTGTGGGTGGTAGTGTCAGTCAGTCAGTCCACCACTCCAGACGGAAATACTGCTTGATGGTTTGGCACAGAGCGTGGTACACACATTCATGACCCCTCAAGAGGAATCTGTCTTCATTATCATTGTCATTGTGAGCATGTTGGCTTGCTGAAGTTCGTATTTAGCTCGAGGCACCACTGTCAAGTGCTGTACACCCTCACAGAGCCTCAAGCATCGCCGCAGACTCAAAGTCCTGTTAGTCAGCATCCAGAGGACGGTTCTGCCTCAAGATGACTTGTTCTAACTTTGGTAATCCCTCAACTCTTTAGATTAAAACATGTCCAGTATTTTGGTTTACGGTCAAATACCTGAATAACACGTGGCAGCTGCACACCATCACAGAGTACAAACAGAGACAACCAAACCAGCACTTTACAGTGTTTATTTAAAACCTGCCGGCTTCCATTGCTCACTTAGTTTTTCATTCCCCCCCTGCCAGTGGTGTTGGACGAGTCAAAGCGCGTGGCCAAGCGGCGTCTGATCGAGGAGAACCGTCAGAGGAGGAAGAGGGAGGAGATGGTGCGGACGCTGCAGACCAAGCCAGAGCCCAACACAGCGGAGTGGGAGCTGATCAGGATGGCGACCGAGGCCCACCGGCACACTAACTCCCAGGGCTCCAGCTGGAAACAGAAGCGCAAGTTCCTGGTAAGCTTTTAGTCCTGAGCGGAGAGGAAAGAGCCTTCAGGGAAAGAGGTATTTTTACATCCAAAGATGTTCTATTTTAAATCATTTTGAAATACCTCAAACCTGCACTATGAAAGGGCTGTTTGAAAGCATTAATTTGCTGGAGACGGTGTTTCTAATTTAAAGAGAGTTGTGGGTGGTCTTACAGAACACAAGGCAGAGACAGTGTGTGAGATGAAAGAGGCAGGTGCCTGTTCTGAAAACAGCAAGAAGTCATTGTAGGTGATTTAACTCACTCAACAACATCTGCAACAGCAAAGGCGTAATGTGTGTAAAAAAATACAGATTCAGTGTGACTTACACTCTCTGAGGATATCATTACATCCGCTTGTCCATTTGCAAATAAAGCTGAACCACTGCTCTGCAGTCACATTTTCTTTATGTGATAGTGAACACCTCCTGTTGCCAACAGGATCAACTGAGAGTTAGTTTGACATTTTTGTAATTGTTCCTATTTGCCCACATGTAAAGTTGTAGCTCACACAATGTAACTCCAAAACTTACAATAACTAAGTAATAGTAGAGTAGATATAATACAGTTCTTTTTTATTTTACTTTGAAAACCTTTGTTAGTGATTCAGGCTGATTTATAAAATTTGAACTGCTGCATAATATCATATACATCATGATGTTTATCCACTTGTAAACCAAGAAAGATATATAATATCTAGTTATTGGATGAAAGCATAACAGAACTATTTCATATCTTCTTTACTGAACATCTCCATCAGGATACTCCTCAGGATTACAGCATTCATCACCTTGGTTTAACCTGTCATTCTGATTTTTCTTCATTTCTTGCAGTAGTTTATTCCTTCTTTTAAGTAGCTCATTATTCCAAAATGTTCCACCCACCGTATTTTTTGAAAGTTGCCTCCACTTGAAAAATCTCAGCCCAAGTGATGAAAGAAAGCAACTTCTTTTTCATTTTCAAAAGAAACCGATGTGACAGCGCTCCTTTTCATCTGCAAACTCGCTCTGTGCCGTCCCATGTGATCTGTGCCACGTGCACACATGTCTCTACACAGCCAATGGCTACCTTAAGGCAAAGGTCACATCACAGTTACCAGGCAACCATCTCAGGAAGGCAAAGATGTACACTTTACAGTCGAAAACAGTTTTTGAAGGTCTGCTGGTAAAAGGAGAGGGGGTGTTCAAGGTGAATAAAGAAGAGACAGAAAGACAAAAGAAAGACAGAATTTATCATTTGGTGTGACACAGCAAGCGAATTCAGTGTGCTCAGATTTACTGTTACAGGGACATCACAGCTTTATACTGCTGTCGTCCACTGAAAACAAACTCCGAAATGTTCTGCGACAGGAAGATGAAATCACACAACACGAAGACCACAAACAAATAAAGAACAAGAGTCACTAAGCTCCCAGTGATTGTAATAAAAACTCAGCATAACGTACGTTTCTGCAGCTTAAATTTGATAAATTCAATAATATATGTACACCATTTACTCGTCTTAACTGTTATTGTTGCATTTCAGTTACTGCAGATGTGTGTGTGTGTGTGTGTTTGTGTTTGTGTGTTTTGTGTTTGAGTGTTAATGTGTTAGCCAAACTTTTGTAAAACTGTTAGCTAAATGCAGCTACATCATACAACTCGCTGAACTTTCCTTAATAAGGTCCACCAAATTTGTCACAATAAAAGCTTTGTTAAGGATTTGCTAGGACACTTTTAAGTGGAAACCAAAGTTGACAGGGAAAAATAATTCCCAGGAAAACCAAATATACTCAAAACAATGAATTAGAAATAAAATGCCTCTCTAATATGATTCTATTTCAAATAAAGACCTCTGTAGGGGTTAATAAAGGCATTTATACATGACTGTTTTAAAAAACATTAATGACAGCAGCTAATATGGAAAAGTAACTTCCCATCCATAATTTTAAAAACACTACGTCACTGTTTAATGTCGGGACACGATTTTATAGATTTTGCCGTTGTTTTTATATTTCAGTGGTTTCCTCATCCTTCATCCTCACATCCTCCTGATGACCCTCAAGTTTCTCTCCAGTGATTAATAAAGTCTTTCTGTTGATGTGTCGCCCGAAGCTGTTTCCCGTCTGTTATAGCTCTCAAGTTCCCATTACATCAAAACATCAAAACAGGATAGAGGTCGGCCGTGTAGACATGAATGTGTTCGCTGTTGACAACAGTCTCCCAATCAGTTAGGTAACTTCTTAGCACGGCGCCGATGCTAAATCCAGTGTAGCGCGGATAAGTTGCTAAGATGCTAAATGCCTTTAAATTGGTGATCCTCTTTGTGTTCCTCATCATGTCCTAAGACTTTGCTGTATTCAAGTCTCTCTGAGTAGATTAAGCTGTCACACTACCGATCAGAATGTGCTGTATACCTCCATTCATATTTTACTGAATTATATTGATGCAGTTCACAACTACCACATTACAATTTTAGGATTTTCTCATATTTGTATTTTTTACTATTTTAACTGTAAAATATGAAGAATGTAATGTTAAAACTGTAATCCCAGTCTAACTTTTAAGTTATCTTTGCTTTCAACCACAGCTTATGGTCTTCAATCAGCAAATGCTCAAATATTATTACCCACATGATGTTTCATTTTCAGTCAGATGAGATCGGCCAGGGTCCGATGGCGCCCACCTCTGACGGAGATAAGGTGGACCTGGAAGCCTTCAGCGAGTTCACCAAGATCATGACCCCCGCCATCACGCGTGTTGTCGACTTTGCCAAGAAGTTGCCCATGTTCTCAGAGGTAGGTTCAGTGTGTGTGTTTAAATCTGAAGCGGTAAAACATATGGAGGCTCTCAACCAGTCTGTCCTTCCAATATTATCGGTGTTTACACTTTTGGCATGTGTGGCCTCTGCAGTCATTCAATCTTAGAGCTGGCACTGCTGCTCCCTGTATATAAATTGAATCACTTCCTCTGCACCATAGCATATTATTCGGCATGGTGAACATGACATGCTGTGTCTGCACTGGGTCATTTTTAAGGCACTTTATCTAAAAGACTTAACTAAAAGAGGATTTTCTGTTTGACCCTTTACTTACATGTGACCGCTTCTCCTCGTTAACCCCAGGATGAACTCTGTTCACCAAATTACAACGAACAAATTACAAAATTACAATAAACCTTTTTTGTATCCATCTTTTACACAAGAAATGCATCTCGAATAGCTTTCAATAAAGAAATGACAAATACTGCTTCACATTAGAAATACAAAATACACACAGTGCATGACATGAAATGGACACTGAAATCAAACACACTCAATAATGAAAGAATTCAAGGTAAAAGCAAAAGCAAAACTTCTAATAAAATACACAACATCCAGTAAAACAACATTTTAAAAGAAGTGCAGCAGTGCATAATGGGCTTGTTAACCTAAATGATGTCTGGTGATGAGGAGCTTCCTCTGTCTGCAGCTTTTTTTCATGCTGCATGTCAGCTCTTATTAATAGTCAACCCCTCCCTCCCTCCCTCTCCTCCTCCCTCCCTCTCCCCCTCCCTCCCTCTCTCCTCTCTGGATGATGTGTTGACTCACCACTGACTGATATTGCTCTGCTCTCCACGGAGACGATCCGTGTGCCCTCGCCTGGGTTCCACCTCACTGAGTGCAGCCTTCATACATATTGTAGGGGCTTCCCGGTTACATAAAGTGTGGCGGGGGATTTGTTGTGAATAGAAAATGATAGGCCTTACTCTGCAAGGAAGCACTCCACAATAATTATGTTTGGGGTTGAAGTACAGCTATGATACTTCATCTAACTGCATTTCAGAAGGAGATTTTTCTTCAGCTTCTGCTGAGGACTAATTAATGCTACATTTGAAGTGTTGCCAGTCAGCACAACAGTCCACACAGTCCACAATAAAATAACCAAATACCTTCCTTCAGTATCAATCTACATCCATCACACTGGGCTATTATTTGCAGCTTACACTCACAAATAATATGGATGATGACTTAGTTATCTTACTTAAAGTGTAACTTAAAGCCATACTCATTTATTTATTTTTTTATCATTATTTATCAGCCACTAGAGGTCAGCATACAAAGCTGTAAATGAAACATGTAGATACAGTCTTTGTGGCAAATAGGTTGACAAACGTGTTGCCGTTAGCAGCATTTCTTTGGAGTCATATTTGTGATGACCTCAATCCAATATACGCCACGCTGTATGCTTTGTTTTGGGTTTTAAGACATGCTGAGGGGAATATGTGTGTACGGTTTGGTGCTGGAGACTTTTAGACTTTAATTCTCTGTAAACAGCTGACTGCAGCTGCCTGACTGGAACAGAGTTTGTGGGCCGTAAAAGGAAAACAATGTTGGATTAAAAGTGTGTAAGCTGCTTTGGTCTGATTCCTCCAAGGCGGTGTGATGAACAGAGTTAGGTGTGGACTTCCACCAGAAAAGCTGCCAAGTCCTCTTAAAGTCCTTCAAATTGCCCTTTAAAGAAATTTTTTTTTGTTGTTGTTTTTTTAAAGTGGAGAGTATCAGACAAGCCATTCAGCCAAGGCGTCACTCTTCGAGGCACCCTTAATGTGTTGAGTCTCTCTGTTGTGCCAAGGATGATCAGCTGTCACACCAACCACTTTGGAAAAAGCTTTTGAAGATGTCCTCATAATATTAGGCCAGGTTCTGACAGCAAGGCCAAGCTACTTGTCAAGGTGCCCTGAGCAGGTGAAGCCTCAGGAAAGAAATGGTGTATAAGAAAGCTGTCATTCTTTAAGCGCCCAAAATAGGCGTAAGGCAAAGCTCTATTTTATCCAGTTAACTGGTAAAGTCAGGTAAGTGCTGTTTGATATCATTTCTGACTTGTAGGTTTGTGAAGAAATTGCTTGTAAGTAGGTGGTGTTTCAATTAATACAATTAAATTTCTATTGTAACAAAGCACTTCCTGATTATTGATATAAAAGTTTTGATTAGTGTTGCTTTAATAATCACAAGGTTTTTTTTCAGTAGCAAGGTTTTGAATCATTATAACAACTTGACTGCTTCATTCATTCATTCTGAGCAGATCTGACGATGAAGTTTAAGTATTAGCCATAACACGCTTTACACTTTTCTCAGGTATTTTGTAAAAGTAGATGAGAACTGTTTTCGAATAGTGGACCGAAATTCCCGAAATTATTTCCTGATGACGGAACATGTGTTTTTTTCCCAGCTGCCTTGTGAAGACCAGATCATCCTGCTGAAAGGCTGCTGCATGGAGATCATGTCGCTGCGCGCCGCCGTACGCTACGACCCGGACAGCGAGACTCTGACACTAAACGGCGAGATGGCCGTGAAGCGCGAGCAGCTGAAGAACGGCGGGTTGGGCGTGGTGTCGGACGCCATTTTTGATTTGGGCAAGAGCCTGGCTCAGTTTGACCTGGATGACTCAGAGGTGGCTCTCATGCAGGCCGTGCTGCTCATGAGCTCAGGTGAGGAATAACTTATTCTGCTTATGCAGACTTTAAATATGTAAAAACGTCTGAGTTCGATATTCAGGTGTTTTTTAATCTGACTTTACTATCGTTGTTATCGTTGGTGTTATTAAAGTTTCCATGATTCTCACCTGTTTTCTCTTAAAAAGCTTAAAATGAACGTCACTGGCAAAAAGAGAATAAAATATTTAATAACTGACACATGAATAATTCAGCGAGTGAAAGCTTTGCTGCTTCTGAGCTCAGATCACTTAACTGTTTCACAGAATTCAATTTTTACCTTTTCAACATAACAAAATTTGTCTTTT
Source organism: Amniataba percoides (assembly GCA_037176925.1). Taxonomy (NCBI): domain Eukaryota; kingdom Metazoa; phylum Chordata; class Actinopteri; order Centrarchiformes; family Terapontidae; genus Amniataba; species Amniataba percoides. Next base: position 18,562,505 of record JBAJHX010000039.1, on the reverse strand, counting down.
CTCTAAACCGTGTTGTACCTTCTGTGAGAACAAGTTATGTGTCGCGCTACATCAAAGGAGAGCAGCAGTTTTACACATACAGTGTGATGACAGCTCTATAATCTTTACTGGAGGAGCTTTGTCAAGTCACATAACATCATCACCAGTTCAGGTTTTATTCTACTTTGAAGGTTATCTCAAATTCTCACATTTAAATTCTTAGCAGAATATTGGATTTTTAATTATTTATTATCTGTTGCATTTTACACTTCCTCTATTACTTTGACAAACAATTTGTTGGGCTACACACTGAGGTAGAAAGTGGAAAATATCGAAGCGGAACACAAACACTTTCACAGTCCAGACACTGGTGTTACATTGTATTCAGTATGGCATCAGTGTGGTCTGAAACAATACCCACACTTATAATCTGTAAGACTGTCTGAGCTCATCTCCCATACCTCTGAAACAATCTGAATGAGAATAATCTTGTCTAAGCTGCCTTTAATCCCGTCACTGCACAAATTCCTAGACAGTCAATGTCCCTGGTATCATCTAGTGGTATGCTGCTGCCAGTGTTGTCTCTTTTTGGATCAGGTATTTGGTTAAGCAGCACACTTTCAGTTCAGACAGGTTTTCTACAGCTTCATTTCAGTTTGATCCATAATATTAGACCTGTTAAGAAAACACAAACTTGCAAACATTGGAGAAGAAGAGGGATAATATGAGTCGTGATAGTTGTTATTATTTGCTGCTCTAGCCTCAGGGTGTGTCATTCTTTCTCTGTTCTTTCTCGCTCCAGACCGCTCAGGGCTGACCAGTGTGGAGAAGATCGAGCAGTGCCAAGAGGCCTACCTGCTGGCGTTTGAGCACTACATCAACTACCGCAAGCACAACATTCCCCACTTCTGGCCCAAGCTGCTGATGAAGGTGACGGACCTGCGCATGATCGGAACTTGCCACGCCAGCCGCTTCCTCCACATGAAGGTGGAGTGTCCCAATGAACTCTTCCCTCCGCTCTTCCTGGAGGTCTTTGAGGACCAGGACGTGTGACTTAAAGAGCGCTGAGCCCCCCCTAAGAGAACTCTGGACACAGAAGGAAAGAGACGGGGCGGCTTTGGTGGAAGAGGAAGTGGTATGGGACAAGAGTAGAAGAAAAACTGGATTTTTTTCCTTTTCTTTTTTTTTCTTTAGTGGGAATGTGCCCTGAAAACTATTTTTTGTCCCTTTTTTGTCAACCACATGGCCCATCACCTGCCACCAGCAAACACACGTCAACATCACCAGAGAAGCACCCTGATAACATGGTTCTACTTTTTCTCATTCTGAGCGGTACACACCACGAGACACAGAATACAAAGTTATATATATATTCACAGATTTCAATTCAGTACACTGCCATGAACGTACAGTATACCTATATGCAAACACAAACCTCAGCAATTAACTCCTTTTGCACCTGACTGGACAAACAGCTGTACTCTAACACTAATGCAAACTGAGGGGCGTGGTCAAGGCTCGACTCCCTGCACACCCAGCCCTCGTCTCAGAAAACGTCTTCTCTTATTTTCATCTGTGGGACCTGACCGTTAGCTCCTCAGGCAACCCGCTCCCCCGCCACCACACGCCCATCCCCCACGCGTCTCCTTAACTGCAGTGGCGTCCTCCGTCCCCTCAGTCCACCGAGCGCCCTGTGAGTGTTTGTCGACCTACCTCCCTCACGTACCGACCTCTCCGCCTCTCTCTGTCTCACGTACACATAGAGACTCACGTACACACG
>JBAJHX010000039.1:18529662-18541598 GCA_037176925.1 Amniataba percoides | reverse complement strand
GTGCATTTCTACCAAAGTTCCCCTCTGTACTCTCTATGTCATTTAAACTGAGGGTAAGTGCATCAGCTCTGTGCTATCCCCTCATATAGAGCATATGCATATCCTCCATTGAACCAACATAATTCAGCATTACTGTCTTACAGTTCAGTGTCTTGATGGGATAAACACTATTTCATTTTCAACAAAGTTGCTCAGAGCACAATTTATAATTGCCTTCATATGATTGATTATCTTTAATTTTAAAGGTATAATCTAGTTTATTTTCTCCTCAGTCACTCTGACAAAATGCATCATACTAACCTGTAAAATAAATAAATAAGTTGCAGGATTATAGGAGATATTTTTATGCTGTTTTTCTTGCTGAGACTTAGCTAAACTTAAGCTAAGCTAAGCTAAGCAAACCAACGGCTGGTTGCAGCGTCATGTTAGCAAATTCTGTAAGCTGCACACAGAGTGAGGCGTTTCTCTCTGTTTCCGGTCTTTGCTCAGAAATGGAATATAATAATCATATTATATTGTTTCTGGAAGGGCAGGAAGATCATTGATTAGCAGTCACTAATTATCTATTACTGATTGGGCCAGCTTGTACGGGCAGTATAATGCTTAGTTTGGCTTTACTGTTGTACAGTGTGAGGAAGTAGAGATATACAGAACCATCTTGATGTACAGTCTACAGCTGCAATCTGCAACCTCACTACTAGATGCCACTGAATCCTGAAATCCACACTGTTCCTTTAAATGGGCCAGACGGTGAAATCCAGACGGTGAGAGAGATGAACAGTTGACATACTGAAGCCTCTTGTGTCACAGCGGATGGAGTCAGTATTTGTGAGTGACTCAGACATAATGCATAATCAGACACTTTGGTAAATTTACCTGCAGAGATCAGAAATGTGGAGCACTCGGTGTATTTTTCACTCAGCGGGGCACTAACAGGTTAAACACTCGAGCTATTTTCAAATCCTCCATCCCTGCCTCCTCCCGTTCTCTGCTCCATTTTGCCTTTTCATAACACTCCTCCACCTCTTCAAAAATTCAACAAGCTCCTGTCTGATACAGCGCTGGCCGCTTTGTGAAGCCAGGAAATAACAACATATTTTCACACGCAAACTAGATCCATAAGACACAAGCCTCTGATTGTGCCTAATTATAGATCAGCTGTGAATGTCTAATGACCTCAGTGGGAGGTATGGCATTCATTTTCCAGATCATTCCAGAACACATACAGGATCCTGTGATGATCTCCTAAACAGACACAGCATAATGGGGTTTAAAGGGGCTGATCCTTTAACAGCTGATCCATCTACTTTGTACCAATAATAATAATCCTAATCCAACACATAATTATGCTGCCACTGTTTCATATCAGTGCATTAAAAAGATATAGAGTATAATAATAACAATAATAGTGATAATAATAATAACAATAATAATAACAATAACAATAATTACGATAATAACAATAACAATAATAGTTATGGTGATACTAATAATAATAACAATAATAATAACAATAACAATAATAGTGATAATAATAGTAATAATAATAATAATAATAATAATAATAATAATAACAATAATAGTTGTTGTGATACTAATAATAACAACAATAATTACGATAATAACAACAATAATAATAATAATAATAATAATAATAATAATAACAATATCAATAATAGTTATGGTGATACTAATAATAACAACAATAATTACGATAATAACAATAACAATAATAGCAGGTGATGTGTTTGCTTTAGATGGAACAGATCTGAATGAATCTGGACTGTGGATCAGGGCAGATGGAGGATGGAGGACCTTCACAGGGACTCACGCGTTGCCGACGTAGATCCTCGGGCAGACCTCGTGGAAGTGTTTGGTGGGCCAGCTGTAGAAGCCGCTGTCGTCCGTCAGCAGGTCGTTGAGCTGCTGCAGAGTCACCTCGAAGCCCGACATGTCGGCGCGCTCCGCCGCCGCCCGCACCTGTTGGCTGTGCTTGTTCTTCATGCTGACACACACTCTGCACACGGAGGAGAGCAGCTCAATGTGGCGGACAGGTGTTGGTTTACCAGCCTGATGTAGAGAGAGAGAGAGAGAGAGAGAGAGAGAGAGAGAGAGCCGCGTGCGCCCCCTGCGCGCCCAAACAGCCGCTCACTGATGAGGAAGCTGAAGAGCACACGCAGGGCCGGAGAGGGGCTTTGTGGGGGCCCAACCAAAGGGGGCCACAACACAGATAAAGAGATAATTAAAGAACACTGGAGTGTGAATTAACCCTCACGCTGTGTTCATTTCATGTTAAACTATTGTGTGCTCACAGTCAAAAATGAAGACTCATCATAAAAACTATAATACATATATTATCACTATTTATTGTGTTTGATTTTTTTATCAACTTATTTTCTTGTGAACATTACAAGCTTTGAATTTCTATTTGTTATTCATGGTGTGTATGCCTTATTGATCTTGATCATATACATGTTCAATTCAAGCTCTAAAAAAGATCATTTCTGGATTATCTGGACTTCAGATGAAACACAGAATGCTGTTTATCACAGACGACTTTGGGCCAAAGTTACCAACGACAATTGTTTTGAAACCATTTAAAAATTTTAAACAGTCACATAAAGTAACACCTTTTGTGCTCCTGGTCAAAAGTGAACAGGATGATTTTATTTGTGATCAAAAAATGATCAAAAAAAAAGATCAACACAACACTTAACAATTTCACAATATTCCAAGATCAATATCTTAACACATTAAAGAACAACTGTTGTAATGTGAGCACGATAAAGTGGTGTAATACTTTGTTTGTAAGAGGTGCTTTTTCCCTGGGGTTTTCCCTCTCGCGTTGTTTTGCCTCCGTGTTTCACATTTGGAGCAGTGTATGCCTCGCTGTACAAGAGAAAGTTAGAGATAAAGCTCATATAAGCAGCAGCAAGTTGTCGACTCTTTTTCAAAGCAAGTTACCACAACAAGTAACAAGAACCATGACATTACAGTGTTCATCAGTCTATGGTTTTTTTCTCTGATAATGTGCATTTATGGCACTACGTTTGTTTTCACATCACTCATGTCTTGCTCTGTTTTATAGTCTGTGTTATCTTCAGCTTCTGACACTTCCTGCTCTAATCCATCCTCACTGCCAGTTTCCTGACCTCTCTCCTCCTCACTGGTGTGGTGATCAAACATGTAATTAAGAGCATCACTTACTGTATATCGGCCTGCCATGGTGCTGCCACATAATGAACTGTGGGCAAGGCCTCATAAAAGCAATAAATACCAACGCTGCGAGAAAACTTTGGGTTAGGGAAGCTTAAATATTTTAATGCACAGACACAAAGAGAAAAATGACTACCAGATTCAGCAAAAATGAGCACCCAAACAAGAGAGGAGGCTCCATGATGTTAAATTTCACACTGACACATTGAAGTCAGAGGTTCTTCGACCTAAAAAAAAAAAAAAGAAAGAAAGAAAAAAAAGAAAGAAAGCATTTCTTTTCATTGGTACAGCAGGCAGGACACTGATCTTCTTTTATCGCACTCCTCCATACAAACCAACCAAACATGCCATAGTTATTGTACTGTATGGATATGATATATAATATTAACAGCGGATAAACATTAAGCATGTTAACTGGTTAAATATAGGCTATTTAAAAAAAATGAGTCAAGAAAGTCAATGAAAAGTTGCAAATAAAAATGTAATTAGAAACAAAGACGTGCGCAAAAGTTCCAGACATTTAATTTGTGGCTTTTTCTGCTTCATAAATACGACAATGAGCTGACCAGCTCTTGTGTGAGTGTTGTGCTAAGGGAGTGCTTCATAAATATGCAGACCAGAGAAATAAGGCCAGAGACTGTGATGAAAGAGCTGGAGTTAGTGAGAGGCTGAGGTGAAAACACACAGGGTCGCTGTTTCCATTAATAGTCAGAGACAGATGGCAAATTAAAGAAAAACCAACATAAAGTGTGTCAGTAAGGTGCTGATCCACCGTGTCCCTCCAGACCAGCTGCAGTGCTCCTTGGCATTGATTCTCCAAGTCTCTGAACTCTCCTGGAGGGATGAACACCATTCTTCAAAAGATGTTCCCTCATTTGGTCTTTTGATGACGGTGATGGAGAGTTCTGTCTGACATGTTGCTCTATAATGGTAATAATAATCCATCAGGATCAAGTGACTGTGAAGGCCCCAGCACATTATTCACCTCATTTTCATCCTCATCAAACCATTCAGTGACAGGAACTTTGTTTGTCAGTAAACTTCATATAAATGATGTCAGTTGTGCTTCCTTTAGTATTCAGCATCTTTATTAGCTAAGCAGCCTTCTTATGTCTCCAGATGTCTTCACCTCATTCAGCAGTTTTGCTGCATTTGATTAGTTTTTCCACCTTGTGGGACGATCAGCTTCACCCCCCGCAAAACCTCCAAAACCCTGAAGCCGTGTAGCTTTGACTTTATAGTCTTATTTTTAGTTTTTCTACTACTACTACTCATTACTTCTTTGAGCTCTGTCACACTGACACATCTTAACATCAGTACACTGTCCCCATCTTACTACTGAGCATCTTGAAAAGTCATATTTTGCAACTATGTAAACTGATGTAAATGTCATCCTGAATGTTACGTAGTGCAAAATTAAAACTGGTTTGGTTTAAAGAGCATGACAGAGTATGGTTAATGAGCTTCATTAGTTTAAGTCAATATTTTACTACTTCCTCCTTTGCTCAAAGGAAAAAACTGAGAGGAAACAACATTTTACTGTGCAAGAGATGATTTTTATTCATACAAGCTTTTAAGAGATTTCTGAATTGATATGGATCACATTCAAAATGCTTTAAAGAGTGTAATTAAATCTAAAGTGCAAATGCTGCAGTTTGTCATCAGACGAAGCAGAGGGAAAAGACAAGGAGGAGTCACAGGCAAGAGGACCATTGTTTGTGGACAGTTCATAATGCCAGACCAGCTGGAAACATCTGGAGCTATGCTGTGTCTGACTATCAGGACAGGACAACATCATAAACATTAAAAACTTACTGGGCTGTTCACCTGAAACATCTTAACCTGTTCAAACCTTTACGTTGATAAAGAAACAAAATGTTTGTCCCTTTGGCAAACTACAATTTGTTCTTAATCGATCAAATTCAACAGGGCTTACACCACCAATTTCACTGTTTTTAACATTTTAGCATCTATACACTCAGTGAGGTTCATGTTTTGTGCACCGTAACGATTTAGAGGTGTCACTTCAAACAAAAGTTGTGTGTGCCATGTAACCACTCCTTGTCTTCACCTTCTAAAAGTTCACAACGCCAACTACTTAGGAATTAGGATATTAGCTCACATAGACGATTCTTTATAGGTGCTGATCTACGTTTGGTAGCAAACAAGCTTTGACATCAGTTGGAGAGTCAGGCCGGCTGTCCGGCTCTTCAGCACATCTCAGGCTGCGGTTTGGCTGCACGGCACCGGAGGACTTTGAGGAAGCTGTCAATCTTGTTGGAGTCCCGGCGGAAGCAGGACAGGAGGAAGTGGAAGTTGGTCAGTTTGGTAATCTTGTCCTGGCCGATGTCATTGCCACCTCTGTAAGGCAGGGAGGAGATGGTCTGAGCCGCCGGACCCATCTGAGAGAGAACAGAGGAGGTGAAAGGAAGGAAAGATGTTTTTAATACACCTTTTATAATCTAAATGAGCACAGAAGCTTGCAGGCTTCTTCCTCCTGCTCTTACACACCCTGTCAGATATGATGTTGAGCCCGTCTCCCAGGTTCTTGGAGTGCTCCTGCAGCTCCTGGATCTTGTTGGATATGCTGCTCTGTGCAGGGTGAGGCAGGGTGGGAGCAGAGGCAGACAGGACTGACAGGGGGTCTACCCAGGCCTGAAGGAGGGAGCGGGCCAAGGACATCAGGTCGGCCTCCTGGAGAGGAAGTCAAACCGCAGACCAGCAGACTTTTAAACTCCATCACAATAAAAGCACCACTTCCATTGCACTGTATATTCTGTTGTATATTTGTACTTCTATTTGTTTTTATCTCTTATAGTTGTATTATTATCATTTTATCATGTTATTGTTGTGCAATTATTGTAGTTGACACATAAATGCTTGAATCAAACAGATAATAATGAGATGATACAAGAAGCTGAAGGGCAACCGAGGAGAAAAGATGCCAAAATGATGTATTATGAGTACAGACAAAGTGAATTTGAATTTTTTTTACTAAACTGCTGTGTAACTAGCTGTAACTAAAGCGCAACAGTCTGTGCAGATACTCGTTGGCCAGCAGAGATCAGTAAATATTACTGAGTGAAATAGAAATACCTGTTCCCTCATTGGCTAAATTTCAAGTCATATCCGTCCAATAATTGCTCATTTCTTTTAAAATGTCCATTTTGAGCTATCAGAGCTGCGATCCAATTGTTTGGCTTTGAATGGCTTAAAGTTAACTCCTCTTTAGAACTTTTACAATGCTCGCTTCAGATTGTGTATAAAAGTTTGTTTGTAGTCAGATATTTCTGTCAATTCCTAACTAATTTCACAATGGCAGTCTAATGACAGTGGCAAGAAGTTTAATTTGTGATAGAAACCTGTCTTTTAGAGAAGAAACATTAATATGATCAATCATCTGAGGAAATATGATCTGATGGTGGCGCAGAGAAGCAAAGTGTAAGGAAGAAATGAGAAACATAAAGAGTCACAGTCACTTACTGATATTTGTAGAGCCTGCGCCTTGTCATTGGGCGTCTGTAGAGAGGAAGTGTGGCACATTGAGGGCCGGGGCATGATCACCCGGCCAATCGGGGGGAAATGAGTGTCCTGGGAAGGAGAGAGGATTATTTGGGTTATTTAGGAGTCTGGTTGCTTAATTTTACTGAGATGGAAAGCAAGTTTTATAATTCTGACACATAAATTGAAGGAAGTTTATAGGCAGTTTATGGGGCTGAAAATGTAAATTTAGTCATGCAAAACCTTGGTCTTTTAATTGTTATTTTAACAGTGACTATTACTTTGAGATAACACTGAATAGTTTATCCAAATTTACATCTAAAAAATTCACAGTAATGGCTTTCTGCATTTTATTCTCACTGTGCTGGATGCATGAGAAAAGTAGACCTGGAGCACTGGGAGGCCCGAGAGCACAGCTGAATGAGGTTTAACATGAACAGGCGGTTTAACATGTATATCCAGGAAGGCTCTGACACCTGAGACAATGCAAACACAGACAGATAAAACAGGCTCTGACCAGCTCTCGTGTGAGTGTTGTGCTGAGGGAGTGCAGGATGTCGGAGCGCTGAGAGGCTCGGTCCAGCAAGTCACTGATGGGGATGGCGGTGCACGTTGCCGCCACAAACAACACTGCAGAGCATGAGGGAATGACAGAGATGATACCGAGTTGATTTTTTTTTCTTTTCTTTTTTTCATTTTAATCAAGTCAACTTTCTTCATAAAGTCAAATGTCCCATAATGTTTCCTCAGCAGGCCTTAAAAATCTCACCCTCTCAGTGGGAACTCAAACACACCACCGAGTGTCTATTTTATTAAAGGCTGTGAAATAAGTTTGAGTAACAAGCAGCTTGATTTCCAATCTGATAAAATATTTTACACTCAGTATTTCAGTTTCTTTTATGAAGATATTGTATTTCTGATTTTATTTTTTTTACATCAACAAAAAATATTACCAAATATTTGTAATAGAGATCCCTTAAATTTGGTTAGCCAGTAAAATAATAAAAATATATTTGATATTTTCCCCTGCATTGTCTTCTTACTTATCAAGCCACATATTTACCATTATACTGCATCTGTGAGGAGTTAGTATCCACAGAACATGCAGGATCATTTGTGTCTGTAGCTCTGATATTTTACACATTTTTTAACACAGGTTTGACAGATTTGCATCTTTTCCATTAATTTAAAAAATATTTTAACATTATGAAATAGATCAACGTAGTCTGACTGTGTTGAATAGCAGATCCCTGACAGACACATGAAAATCGTTGCAGTGTCAAACAAGTGCATCAACAGATCAAACAGACGAGCTGTCCTCACCCATCACGAAGAGTTTGCTTCCATCAGTATTTCTGTGAGCCATCTCTCTTCTTTACTTCTTTTTCTCCTCGATGCTTCTCTCTCTTTCTCCATTTTGCCTCCGTTATATAGTCCCTTAGAAGGTGAGTGTGCGCTGATTGTCTGGAGCTTGATTGGTTCCGCTTCATAATGAGAAACATGGTCAAGGAGAATTGAATGGATGCAACAGGACGCAGTCGCAGGTCGGTGACGGTGTGTGTGTGTGTGTGTGTGCGCGCGCGCGTGCGTGTGAGGCACAAATGTGGAAAAAGTTCGTCCCAGATCTTAATTATATGAATGAATTAAAAACACTGATGTTCACTCTGAGTTTTGTAATAACGTAACGCCACGTGTCCTCATGAACATCACTAGATGGTTAAATCACTGTCAGTCCTTCACTCACCTGCTGCCTGATCCTCCAAGCTCAGAACAATCACAGCATCTCAACATAGACATCTCACTGTCCGTTGTCTTTGATTTAAATCCATGTTATATTTAAAAGTTTAGCAGTTTCATTTGTCTGTTTGTTTGTTTGTTTGTGTTATATTGATATAAGGTGCAAACCTTATCATCAAATCATCCAGATGTGGGAGTAGTCTCAATCTGAATGTTGTTTGTCTTTATGTCCAAAAACTTCATGAAGCCTCCTCCTCTCACTCTTTGAGAGTGAAAAGAAATACACAGATCTAATACAGACTATGTTTTTTTTTTTCATATATAGTTTGGTACATAACAGGACTCCATTGATTGATCTTTGATTGAAACATATTTTTGTGGAGAGAGTCAAAACATGAAGGACATCTGTGAATCCTTCCACGCCCATTCATCAATATCAATTTCTTCTTGTGGGTAAAACCACATCTTATGACTTAAAAACTGATTTAAAATAATAATGTACACAATTTTACTGGATAATGTCGTCATATCCACTCAGCATAGAGTTTCACATATATATAAACTACTGATCAAAAAAATGGACACACTTTCTCATTCAATGTTTTTTTTTTAATGAATTAAAAACACTGATGTTCACAGAGTTTTGTAATAATGCTGTGCCACGTGTCTTCATGAACATCACTGGATGGTTAAATCATTGTCAGTCCTTCACTCACCTGCTGCCTGATCCTCCAAGCTCAGGCTGAACATGCTGTGTGAAGAGAATCAATTAATCAATACAATAGTTTTTTTAATTATTTCTTATTATTATTACATATTATGTATATATACTAACTTTCTTTGGCAAAAATAGGTACATAAATAAAGTAATCCTTCATAGGTAGCTTTATAGTGATGGTCGCTAAACCTCTTCGTGAACAAGCTAATATAAAGCCTCAATAATCAATAACAGAAATCTAATATATTTATTTGGTAACATTTATGCTGTATAAAATCAAAATGTACTTTATCAATGTTTTACAGCTGTCTTTTTCTTCAGCAAACTTCTGAATTATGTTGTCAAATCGACATCCTGTTTCTAAATAATTCTCATAGAAATTTGCACAGTCATGAAGGATAAAGCTGATAAAATTATATTAAATATGTTTTTTGAGCTGTTTTAGAGGGGATCCAATCAGATCAGGAGCTTTAGGAGGAGCTTTACCTCTTCAGAAAGTTACACATCAACTCTCCGCTCACGGATATCACACACACAAAGTGCCAACACATTCCTTCAGCAGCCTTTGGCAGCCCCCTGCCCCCTTCATGGACACAGGTAACCTTTGTACTCTGTTTCTCTTCCTGTGTCAGACTGCCAGCCTGGAGTCCACCACACATGATGCACAGTACGTGCGCAAACACACATGCGCAGCAGGTCTCCCACAGGTGACCTACAGACTGACTTTGAAGGCTCCTCTGATTTTATCACCTGCAAGTGATAATATTCACACACACACATTTGTATTTTTAGGTCTCTCCACTTGTTGTCAGAAAACAGGTTTATGTTGCTGGTTTTGCTGTACAAAGAAAAAAGGGGGTGTGTGTTGTGGATATAGAAGTACCTGGTGTTATTTGTGCAAATTTAGCACACAGCCCGAGGGTCTTGCCGTGCATATGAGTGAGAAACGTGCACAGAGACAGATAACAAGGAAATGGCATGAAGAAAGGTCTGCAGGGAAGCTGCGAGAACCACAGGAGCCATATTTCTCTCTGGATGAGATGTCGACCTTGCCGCAGTACACCATGTCCATGCAGACATAAATGTTACACGTGTGCAGAGCCACCCCCACCCCCGACCCCCCACCGCTATAGCTACGTTTAACCCTCATGGAATCTCAAACAGGCACTTCTTTTTTTCAGTCTGTTGGGCTTTCTTTCTTTTCCCCCCTCTTTCTTTCTCTCCTCTCCCCTCCCCCCTTTGTCTTTCAGCCCCTGCCATCGGCACATACCATGAGACACACATGCACACACATGCACACACATACACACATGCACACGGTCGTAAAGCTACACACCCCCTTTCAATGAGATCACATTCACTACAGAGCAGTTGCAGCGCAGCAAAGCCCCCCTTGGCATTTTCTGCTGATTCCTGCACTCACTTTTTGCAGTCTAACTCAGGACCAGGACATCCCGTCTGCAGATAGGTAGGTATTAATGACATTGTTTGATCAATTCAGTCTTATGTGGTGGGTTTCTGCACAGGAAGCCCTTTATGATACTTAAAGAACATGGTGTTCCTTCCAGTCTCTGTGCACATGGTCTCACAGGGAGGTGTGGAATGAGCTTCCCATTTCTAACTTCTCAAAGAAGCTTTTTTGTTGCTCAAAAAAAGTTTTTGTGTGTGTGATTTGGAGACAATGTACTTTACTGAAAAGTAAAACTATTGCTTTATAATATAAAATCACAATACAATATGATATCACTTTTACATTTTTTTCCTACTATATAGTGCCATTTGTTCATCATTTCTGTGACCTGTGTCCTTGTGCCAGTGAATTTATGCATGAGAGAGCATTATTTCTGTTTGGGGAGGTGAGCAGACGAGGTTTTTCCATGCAGGGAGTTAATTGGTTGACATTTGATGCAAATGCAATTTAGACACTGCACACTTTTTCTTCCCCTCTTTGTGGAATATGAATGAGTAGGCACGGTTTAGGGGAGAGTTAATGTGGTCTTTGTCTTTGATGTTTCACACATGTTGAGAAGAAAATAAGACTTTTTTAAAATAAAAAAATAAGAACAAGAAGAAGAAGAAGAAGAAGAAGAAGAAGAAGAAGAAGAAGAAGAAGAAGTGGAAAAGCTTCTGTTGGCTGCAACTATTCAGTAGTATTTCTTTGGAGGCAGCTTGAGGCTGGGGCGATCACACACTGTGACTACATATCCCATGATTCATAGGCTCTTGTAAAAGTTTTAGAGCCTCACCAGGTGTGCGGAGGACAAAGATCACAAACCTGCAAGAGGTGTGGAGACGAGCAGACCAGGTGAGACACATGGAAGGCCTCTTAGTTAAATTATACAAAATGATTTAATAATCGACGTAGTGTTTAATGCGTTTAAAAGTGTGTGTGTGTGTTGGGGGCTACATGTGGTTATCGCTATCGGAAGCGTTTGATAGTGAGCATGCTGACTTTGCAGGAGTCAGATCAGCTGCAGGTTGTTGCGTAACGCAGCGCTGCGTCATGATGATGATGATGATAAGCTTTGATCATTATTTGATCATCGCTCTGTTATAGGGGCAGTTCACCAAAATCACCAGAAAGACGTGGCGTTTATTTAGATAGTTTGGAGGTAAAGAGGAGTGTGTCCGACAAGAAATTCAACTTGCGACTCAGGCGTGGAAAAACGAAAAATAAAATAAAATAAAATAAAATAAAATAAAATAAAATAAAGCTAATACAACGCCCGGGTTACCAAAGCATTCAACACAACCCCCCCCCCTT
>JBAJHX010000039.1:18508239-18521147 GCA_037176925.1 Amniataba percoides | reverse complement strand
TATGTATGTATATATATATCGGGGTTTTCCTGTATGTATATATATATATACATACACATACACATACATACATACATACATACATACATACACGTCTGTATTTATTTAGATCTTTCTGCCACAATAGTCTGCGCATGAAACAAGAGTCTGTCTTGTCAACAGAATTAGTTGGACTCGGGCTGAGTTGAGTCCCCGACTGCTGACACAAGCTAGACTAAAGCTCTGTGTCAGTCCTCCTTCCATTTCCAACCCGCATGCCATCTGTGTGAAAAGGTGACATTTAAAGGGGACAACTATTGGTGAAATGAAAAACTCCGGTGCTGAAGTGCGCGTTGGCTCGACTGTGATCTTGTCATTAACTGTGTCGTTCATTTTTCCAGTGTGGCAGACAAGGGAGGCGAGGGCTGCAAAGATCTGATGGAGGCCTTTGCCGCTTGTGTGAAGAGTGCAGCTGAGGGGACGTCATGAGGAGTCGTCCTCCAACCTCAAATGTAAGGATGCCTTATAATGTGCTGATCCGTTCATCAGAGCAGTTCAGGGTGTCTGGTTGATTGGCAGTCGATGCCGTTTTCTTCATTTGCTGCATCAAATTTCCAGCAGAGTTGAATCTTTTCAGAGCAGCAGGGCCTTTTGACATGTCACAGTGGGAAGAGTGCAGGTGAAGATAAAATGAATGATGGATGAATCCCATTCAGCTGCTTCAGTTTCAGGGTCCCGGTGTTGTGCATGCTGGCACACTGTCGCAGCTTACTGGGATACGTGACTGTTATTAGGAACACCTGCAGCTTTACTACCTGACTTATTCTGTGTCATTGCAAGACATGCAGTATGATCAATATCCAATGAGCTAGTTGAAAGGTCTTGTAACTCCACCTCTTCCTGGCTGCTCAAACAAGCCCTGCAAAAGCTACAAGTAGCAGCAGTTCCTAGCAAGCGCTCCTTCTCTAAAAGTGATTATCCTAACCCCATCTAACTGATCTAATCATAATGCAGGCAAACAAAAATGCTAATCAGTGTCAGGTGAAAACACAAAGACCTGTTCATTAGGTGTCTTTACCCAGATTAGGGCGTCAACTGACTATTTACTGGCAATGAATCTGCTGATTATATTTAGCTCAACTCTGACATCTTAAAATGACTACGAGTACTAAATAAGTTTACTGTTCTATATGACAAAGAGGCGTAACATTTAAGAAACTGAGATTGTTAAATTTCCTCTATTTTTGCTGGAAAATGAATAAAATTGTTTATAAAAACACAGTTTAAAGTGTTTATAAAAATAGTTGCTCATAGTCGGTCCACTAATTGATCAGTCAGCTTTCTGGTTTCAGCTCTTATACAGATAATGTATTCACTTTTTATCAAAGTTTATCACATAATAAAACTGTTGTAAATGATTTTCCCTCATTCAGTCCCACACTCATTTCTCTCTTTGCTCTTCCAGGTCCACTGCACTGAGTCCTCCAAGTTCCCAGCATTCCCTTCTGCACAACAGCACTGGACTTGAATGATGACAACAATGATGATGATGGTGATCATGGCGTGACATTGTGTTGATTCTGGCTGAATTTGGGATCTGGCGGCAGCAACCACAGTTTCCACCCCCTGTCCCCCCCCCTGTTTTAGGCTTATCTGGTGTCCCTCAGTCTTACCGCCATTCCCCTTCTCCCTCTATGACTGACATGCAGCGCATCGACTTGTAGACAATTCCATAGAGCAGATGGGCTGTAATGTAAATTGTCGACTTGAGATGAATACTTATAAATGGAAATAAAAGTATCAAATAATTGGTATAAAAAGTGTGAGTTTGTCCTCTTGTGTTTCATTTGGAATAGTGTCTTTGTGCATCTGTAATCCTAGTTTTGTGTGTCTGTACCATGTCAGTGTATGAGGAGTAAGGATATATTTCTTTCCACAGAAAATGAACCCAAAGGAAAAAACATCTGAGGTTAAAGTAGAGAAGTTAGACTGAGGAGACATGACACCACGCAGACTGCTGAAGACATACTGGAGAGCCTCAAGCTATTCAGCAAGTTACCTGAAGCTAACTGTTGGCATTAAACTAAAGCAGTCAGCTGTGTAATCCAAACATTTACTGATATACATTCTGCTGCTAATCATCTAAATGACCTGTTTTGACATGAATAACCATTTTAAATAGAAATCTGCACATTTTTTACAGTAGCATTTAGTATACCATCTCATGTTCAGATATCCATTAACATAAACAAACAGGGGTTAATTTACTTTGCAAATCAGTCTGTTCTACGGTTGGAAATAGAAGGAAATTCAACAATGTGTATAGACAAGACACTGCTGAAAGGCATTCAAAGTATTTAAAAATATAAAATATTTCCTAAAGAAACCCATGTAAGAGGTAATGCTCAGGCCACGCACACACACAAACGTGCACTCACAAACAGATATCAGCACTGTCAGCTGTCTGGCTGGCTGTCCTAATCCAGTTCCAGAGGGTAAATTTGAACTCCTTTTGGCATTGCAACCACACATTCCCAGATTAGCCTGTCCTCTCCTTTCAGTCAGAGCCCGGCTGTATAGATTTAAAGCCACTATAAGCATGTGTGTAACACTTTAAAGCTTTATGTATAAAACTGTACAAAAAGGAGTGAGTGTATATTACAGTCAGTGACCAATTTCAAAATACATCTTCATATAAATATTGGTTATAGTTTCAGGAGGTAGGATTAATCTCATTTTTAAATGGCCTATAAGTAACACAAGAGGGAGCTCATAGTATATTTGGTAAGTTTTAGTTAAAATGACCTGCACTAGACAAAAAGAGACCAGAATGGTATGAGACAGTCAAGGTGTTCACATGTGATGTAATGTGTGCACACAATGTATGGGACCTGTGTAAACAGGCGAGCTACGTTTCCAGGAATGTCCCCTTAGCATAAACATGTGAAAGAACAAACCACACACGCACACACACAGGCATGCACATACTTGCGAGGACACTTTGACTCCGAACAATTCAACCAAACACTGTAATCTTTAGCTTTCTCTAAGGATGCCCTGTAGAGTACAACAAACTGCATCATTAACCATTAGTTTACACACACACACACACACTTTACACAACATAGCAGCACATGTTGCAGTCACATGAACACACTGACAAACTGCACCGCTCAGATATATCTTGTCCAACCACCTCAGCGGTGGGGGCGTCAGGCTAAAGGCCTGATCGAGATTCCACTGAGGGGGGAGGAGATACAATATCTGTCTGACACAGCAGAGCGGAGCCTAAAGGGCAAAGGGTAAAGGGTGAGCGGAGGTATGGCGGTGCATGTTTGTCTGTGCATGTGAAAGAGGAGTGACTTGTGTGCAAGTTCTACACAGAAGAAATCTCCATGAATAAATGCCACAGTGGATCGTTAACCAAATTACCACAAAAACAAGCAAAATACTGAAATAATATGATAAGCTCCTATCTTTTTTTTTTTTTAACAATGCAGCTACTGAAGACATTTATTTGCAGTTTCAGCCTTTGTTGAGGTCAGATCAGGGGTCACTTCAAAATAAGTACTCTTAGAGTTGGTGGGGGAGGGAGTTAAACCTGTTTGACCCTCCAAACATGCTGTCTTGAGCCATCAACTAATGACCCTGACAAGAATCTCACCCCTCACCCCTCACTCACCTCACAGTGGCCCGTGGACCTTTTTAAAAGCAAAGAAAATCTTAAAAATGTAAATGTCACACGAATATAAAAATACATGTAAAAATGTTTTATTAACACCTCAACAAACTCAAACCCCTTAATGAACCACACAGCTCATTTTTGTTTCACAGGTCTCACTTGATACAGGAATAAAGATAAGAAATCTGAACACTATCAGAAATCATATGATTATGTTCAGAATATTTTATAACAAAAAAGACCATCACCTCAGCTAGAGCCGCCACACCTCAGCATTATTCAACTTTTTTGGTTGTTATATTTGCATATTCTCTTGTTGAGGTGACGCAGTGACAATTTGTGAACCGCCATCATTGGAGGCGCACTTTTCTGTCATAATAGCTCCCACTGTTTCTTTCTTTTTCCCCTCCTCTCTTCTGTGTACTTCTTCCAGGCATTTTGTTTGTCATTGTACTGTTTCATTCAATATTTTTTTATTGAAGAGTGAAAATAAAGTTATATGAGCAAACAAGCTTGTTAAGGTTAGATAGCAAATTTATGAGCTCAATAACTTGGCTTGAATAGGAAAGGTCCTATAAACATGTTTCATGCAAAATATGTATTTGTACCATTTATTCCCATCTCATGACTGTTATTAAGCCCATGAAAATTTTCTTTTGTGGAGCAGTTTACACTCTGAGAGGAGGTAAAGTCTAATTGATGGTACACAGCTAATAAGCCACAACAGCTTTCTCTGTGGAGAGGTCAGCAAATGTTGCAAAGATTTAGGACACCTGCTTATCCAAACATCAACTTCACACTCAACACTGCACATCCTTGAGTCCTTAGAAATACACCCATCCTGTGTGATATAGTTTGGATGAACAGTTATTGAGATAATGGAAGGACAGACAGACAGAAAAAATGTTTACCCTTTAGTTTAGAGTAAAGGATTTGGACTAAATATTTGAAGCAGCCAACTTCTGTTGTCATTGAGCAATAGATATCTGACAGTTGTAAAAATGCTTTTTTTTATGCCATGACTCACACGTCACTGTGCTCATAAAAATGTGTAACTCCCTTTAGCTGTCCATCACCCACAATGCTTAGCTGAGGATGCGTCACTTTAGTTGTCCATGAATAAAAAACAGAGTAAGGAGCACATAGTATGAATATAAGTACATCATCTTCTCCTGTCATTCTAAACTTCAATCACTACATCTCCATCTTATGGCTAAAAAATACCCGTACCCAGTGAAAAAATGGTAGGTAATAAAAAGCATAACAGCACCATCCTGTGGTTAGAAAATGTAATTACATCAGTTAGTGCCACTTCACTGATTCATCCATCCATTTTCTAAGCATATTCTTGTTCACATTATGTTTCTGACTGACCCACAGACATTTTTATTGATATTGTGATGCTTATAGACATTTTTGTTTCCAGTGCATGTAGAGATAGAATATGCATCATGCTTGATAAGAAGTATAGGAAGTATATTTCTGTGACACAAAAGTACGTTTATGACTTTTCACTTATTTTGGCATGCTCATACAGAAAACCATCCATCATACAGAGATCGACTCACAGGCATGAATTCACACAGTCACCATCAACAACGGCACCATTAGATAATCTGAGCTACATCAACCTGACTGCATCGAGAGATTAAGATTAAAAAGGGATTAAGATTTGGGAACGAGCGTCATGCAGACATGACAATGTGAACCTTAATCACAGCATTCAGTGATGCAGCACCCAGTGATTTTAAGTACACACTGTGATCTGTCCCAGGGATATAGTTCATCGGTTAAGTGTTTTTAATCTATATTTTCATGGAACCTTTTTGGAAAAAATTACAAAGAAAAAAATCTCCACCCTCTGATATCCAAATCCAGGCCGTAAAATTAGTCAGCAATTTCATAGAAATATATAAAAGGGAGAAAATGAAACAAGAACAAAATCAAGTATTGTTATATGAGTAGGCAGTGTTTTAATTTAGCTTGATAGAGTAAATTGTTCACCTTGGAAGCAGCTGAAAACAGTCTCACACACACATATCTCTGTAAGTTAGGCTACAAAAAATGACGTGTCTCAGTCTGTATATAAACAAACACAGCTACACAAGACAAATAAATAATTATTTTTGGGTGTAAGAATGTTAAAATATTCCCTTTAAAATTCACTTGTTGTACTATATTATAATTTAATCAATTTGATTTTTATGTAGACATCCCTTATAAATTCACTACATTTGTTGAAGGATTATCAGTGATGCTGCTGCTTGATGCAATGGTGCTTCATTTCTGAGATAGTCAGATGACAGCTGAGTAAACTGCATCTGCAGATGAAGTCTATAAGATCATCTAAATTCCCAATAAGTGAATGAATGAATGAAAAAGCAAATGGCCCTTGAATGGAAATTTCTTTGCCGAGTGTTTTAATGATTCTCCCTGTGAGAATGTAATGACGAAGCACTTAGCCTTGGTGGAAAACCCAATAATATCCTCACATAAGATAAGATATGAGATACTGTACTGTGCCTTTTTGTGTTTCCAGCTCCTGATAGACTATCATATTCATTATATCCTGTTCTATCCCCCCCCCCAAGTTTAAATGTCCCATAAAGACAACAAAGGCGTGTAGCAACATGTAGATGTCTGCTGAAGTGACTGTGGATTAACATTTATGAACTGACCTGTCAAAGTATGGACTAATCACATCAGGTCACAGCTGTGAGGAGCAGACATTCAGAACAGGCCCTGCATTAATTCACACATTAAATTCTAATGAGTCATGCATTAGTTAAAGATTGCTTAAGCACATTTGGTGCCTTTTTTTTTTATAAAATATTAGGACAGCGTTCCTATTCGTGTTCTTACCCTCTTTTGTATGAATCTAATATTTTATTTTGACGTAGAGAGCAGCTGTGATGCTGACCTGGTCCATGTGGTGCTTGATATTCTTCACATCCTCACAGCTCCTCTGCTGCTGCTGCTGCAGCCAATCACATGGTGAGCAACTTTGCTGTAGTAAAAAAAAAAGGGTGGGGGTGAGAGAGACAGTCGGAGGGGAGGGTGGGGAGGGAGGAGCGGAACCCGGATGCTGATGCTGACCGACGAGGAGAAGGAAGAGAGAGAGAAGCAGCAGCAGGAGGAGGAGGAGGAGAGCAGGAGGAGGAGAGACAAGAGAAAGGGAATACGGGGGAGATCACAGCATCCCGTGGACGGTGGACACTCACTGTGGATGCAACATCTGACAGCCTGAGAGATTCATTTTAGCATTTAAAAGAAAAAAAAGAAAAAGAAAAGAAAGAGCGAGAGCTGCGCGCCGGCTGAGGGAGGAGATGCGGTGATATCATGAGCATAGCTGGCCGGGGAGAGAAAGAGAGACAGAGAGAGGAAGAGAGAGAGAGAGAGAGAGAGAGAGAGAGAGAGAGAGAGGGAGGGAGAGGCCGGCTGAGGATGCGCGTCGTGTGGAGCAGCAGGGCTGATCCGCGGGCTGCGCGCTGATCCGGCTCCGGCGCAGGGCGCGTCTCCGGCCCGGCCTGTCCGAGCCTGCTGTGGATGCTCCCCCCCGCCCCACCGGCACCACCACCACCCCCTCCTCCTCCTCCTCCTCTCTCCCTCTGCCTCCTGATGCAGGGCCGGGGAGGGGTGAGTCAAAGTGTGCACCGGATATTGGAAAACCCATTCTTCTTGCTGATGCTGTTGTGATAATAGATTATTATCCGGACAACGCCGCATCTGCACACACACACACACTCACACACACAGGCAGAGGCACATCCTGAGCAAACGAGGCCTGTATCGAGAAGAAGCAGAAGAAGAAGAAGAAGAAGTAAAAAAAAATCCAACAGGGGGACGTGTGAGCTGGGGAGGATGGTGGAAGCAGAGGAGGGGGGTCCCTGATATCGATCAGAGAATGGATTCAATCAGGGCTTTCTGACTCGGGATATCTGAGCCTCTGCTCTTCCAGAAATCAATCCGTGGCAAATGTAGCCTTTCCTGCCCGCGTCTGAATGACATCTTTCTTCTCTGCTCCACTTTTGGCCAGCTGCGCGAGCTACGAGGGATCAATCAGCTTTAAACTGCTGTTATTTATAGCCGGCTGTGTGGGGGGGTAGGTGGTGGTGGTGGTGGTGGGTTGGATGTGGACCTCTCCCAGCACCGGCACCGGGCAGACCTCTGTAGCGCGCTCCTGGAGGCTGGGCCGGTTCTCTCTCTGCCCGCAGGACAAACAAGTGTATGGGAGTATCCTGCGGGGCCCGGCTGTAGATCACGACCAGCCCCCCCGCACCTCCTCTCTCCTCCTCTCTCCTCTCCTCTCCTCTCCTCGTCCAGCCCGCCGGGGATGTGCGTCGGGGCTTTACGCACGGAGCGGGAGCGACTTGATCTGCGTTGATCTGCCTTATATCGGGAGGAGAGTTCCGTTTGAAGGATGAGCAGCAAGGAGCTGACGGTGGGCCAGTCCAGCCAGTATGTGGGGCCTTACCGGCTGGAGAAGACCCTGGGGAAGGGACAGACAGGTAGGAGCCTCCTGAATGATCCTGAAACAGGACGTGTGTGAGGGCCATCAGTCCACAATTCACAATCACTGTAACACGTTTAATACTGCTTCTTTTCCATGGATTTGTTCTGCTACACTGTTCTTAGGTTGGGTAGGGCCTGTATGTAGAGATAGATAGATAGATAGATAGATAGATAGATAGATAGATAGATAGATAGATAGATAGATAGTGCTTGTTTTGTGGGCTGAGAAGATGCCAGCAGGTCTTCAGTATTTTTGTGTGCTGACTTTTGGTCGGTGTTTGTGTGTCAGTGACAATGTCAGAAAAAGCTTTTTGAATTATTTATGCCATCCCCTCCTTCCTGTTTTCACACTGCATGGTGATGTCTCGTCCTCAAACCTTTTCTTCCTGTCTCCACGCGTGTGTGTGTGTGTGTCTGCCTCAGGCCTGGTGAAGTTGGGCGTCCACTGTATAACCGGGCAGAAGGTGGCCATAAAGATCGTCAACAGGGAGAAACTCTCCGAATCAGTTCTGATGAAGGTACAGTACCTCGGCTCATCTGTCTGTCTGTCTGTCTGTCTGTCCTGTCCGTCCATGTGCTGAGTCTGCCCCGCTCACTCTCACTGTGACTGTGGTGGCCGCTGAGCTCGGGTCATGCGAGCTTTAACTCGCCAACCTGCAGAAATAGCAACAGAGATGGAGTCTTTATTTTCATCCAGGAAAGCTCGTCTGTGTGTTGTAACGTGGAGCTGGCGGGGGTGTGTGGGCACTGCCTCTGTGTGCCGAACAATGGAGATGATTTGGTTCTGCTAATTAAGCCCTCTGATGAAAGCTGCCGCAGCTCAAACTCACGGGGCTCGACTGGAATTGAAATAGCTTTTTTCACGTTGGTTTCCAATGCAACCAATTACGTGCACCTTTGTACAGTTTATCTTTTCAAAATTCATCCGGTTGCACAGGGAAAACTTTAGGCACGCGTTAGTGCTGTGGTGCCATATGCAAGAGGACACACACATATCTCAGTCTCTTAATTAACACTGAGTTTGAAAGGGTAGAGAGCCATGTTCTGTATAAGACCAGACACTTGAGGAAGGTCAGCAAACAGCATATATGTGTGTGTGTTTTGGACCAGAATTCTCTCTCTAGCCAGATGACAAATACAAGGGCAGAAGTAAATGTCTTTTGCACCAAAGCCAAAGAGCCACCCATCATCCCCCTGCAAATGCCACCGGTCCCCAGTCCTCAGTGCTGCTCATTTGTATTGCTTTGGAAAGTTGCCCATTGCCTAGGCAGGCCAGCGAAAGCACATTTAACTACGAGGAACTGAAGTAGCTTTTTCATGCTGACACTCCAAATAGGGCTTTACACTTTTAGCTTCCTGCTCCGGGGCTACAACATGACACAGAGTTGTTGCCCACTTTTTTATCCTCTCCTGTGCACTCAGAGCCACTTTATTAGCACCAGTCTAATGCGACGCAGCGCTGCCACGAAAGTCTGCTTTTATGGTGCCTGTAATGTTCTGTTTGTGTTTTTTCAACACCGTTGACGCTGTTAATTTAATCACGTTTGAGCACTGAAGTCAGTTAGTGGTGCTGCACGGCATTACATCCAGAGGTACCTCTAATATTCTTACCTGCTCCTGTATTTGAATAGGAAGGACAGATAATTAGAAACAACACTGCCTTTATCAGTAACCCGAGTAATAAAATGTATACTTTTAACATAATGAGCTTCATAAAGTTAAAGGGGTTCATCTGACCTTTTAGGCATGGCTCAAATTCCACAACGAGAATTACTTTTACGAGGAAAGTACCATCCAATAATCAATCCCCCCACGTGGAGAGCGAACCGACGCTGTGCCTCATTCTGTGCCACGCCTGCGGCTGTTTAATAGGTCACACTATGGAGAGCTGCAGGTGCTGAAATGAGATCTGATAAACTTCAGTTCTTACTTTTGAAACACAGGTTTGGATATTTCCAACTCGCTACAGAGCGGACAACGGCCTTATGTGGGTTACAGGGTCACTGTAATCTTTCCTCCTCATGCTAAGCCTGAAGAGATCTCATCCTCCACTGTAAAAGATTGGCAATACCAATGTCCTTAGTCAAAACACTTGTAATCCATCTGTGCATTAAGCTATGACACATACGCCGGTGTGATCAAAGACCTAGAGGGGTTAAGACTCGTAACACACAGACATTAGAATTCAGTTGCAGTCGTGTTTCCACCCTCTTGGCGAGTAAATGCGACAGCCTCTCTCTCTTTTAGCTCTGTTTTGGTCTCCTGAGGGAAAGATCTGTCTCCTTGTTTGCCAAATGCTTTTCTACTTTTAAAAAACCTTTCACCATAGTCAATGCTTATTTCCTTTTTCTGCCCCCTCGCTGTCTGCAACTGGAACTCCTTTTTCTTTTTTTTTACCACAACTGCAGCCATGTATTTGTCTGAAAATGAGAACTAAAGAATTTACTACAGCATTTAACAGTCTCCTTTTGCCTTTATACTTTCTCCCTCCGTCTCTCTCTCTCTTTCTCTCAATCTTACGTAATGTTTACCATCCTCTTCCTTCTGACATTACAACCTCCATCACATTTAACCTTACCCCCCTCTTTTCTCTCTCCCTCCCTCTGTCCATCTAGGTGGAGAGAGAAATAGCTATTCTTAAACTAATAGAGCACCCTCACGTTCTGAAGCTGCATGATGTCTATGAGAATAACAAATACCTGTGAGTATCTCTTTATCTTTCTCCTTTCCGCCGACTCTCTTTTTTTTTTATATCTCCCCTCTGGATCTTTGCCAGAGCAGAGACAACCTTGAATCTGAAAGGGAGAAAATTTTCTGTAAGACAAAGCTGTGATAAATAACCACATGACGTGGAAGATATAGAGGGCTATAAATGTGTGTGTGACTGTGTATCTATGGAAGAAGAGCCTGTGACTAGTGTGCATGAATTTGAATTTTTTACTTATTACCCAGGATCCTCTGTTTCCTCACCTGTTTTCATCCCTGGTGTGTGGCAGGTACCTGGTGTTGGAGCACGTGTCCGGTGGAGAGTTATTTGACTACCTGGTGAAGAAGGGCAGGCTCACCCCCAAAGAGGCCAGGAAGTTCTTCAGACAAATCATCTCCGCCCTTGACTTCTGCCACAGTCACTCCATATGGTCTGTGAGAGGCTGTTTCACTTGTTTTATTTACATTTTTAAGGCTGATGTTTTCTGCTGTGCTTGACCTCAACCCAAACCTGAGCCCTGACACCAAGAGAGGGGAAACACACTACATCTCTCCTCGCTATAAAAATGTCCATGAGATGTTAAAAATATGGGTTAAATAAACACAAGTCAACACAGTAATATAAAGTTAAAAGCACAAATCTAAATTAACGAGGTGGCACTGCAGATGTTAGATTAAAAAGACTATTTGAGAAGTCGGAGGATTTCCTTTTTCTGAACCACAGAGGGTCAATAGGAAACTTTTTTTCTTCTTCTTTCTTCTTTTTTTCCTGTATGTTTACTTTGTTCTGCAGTTTTGCATGTTGAATTTGCTGTCTCATTACATTTGTGTGTGCTGATTAAAGGCTTTTACACAAACCTTTTCATAACCCCATGCACACAGTTTGAAATGTAATCACAGGATCATCAAGTTAATAGTAGTTCCTGAAAAGCAGACAGCAGCATTTTTCACATCAGAGGTTCCAATGACAACTGAAAAATCCTCCGGCAGTGTTTAACCAAACTCCCCATTCAAACCAGGACGCACACACACCCTCAAGATCACTGTGCTTTCATAAACAGTAGCTCCCTCTCTCTCTCTCTCTCTCTCTCTCTCTCTCTCTCTCTCTCTCTCTCGCTCTCTCTGTATAAATGTTAATGTGGCATTTAGAAGTCACAAACATGGTTAGCCTAGCTTTAGTTGCTGTTTATGGTCTGGAAAAAGACTTCTTTCATTGAGCGTGTGTGTGTGTGTGTGTGCAGTCACAGAGACTTGAAGCCAGAGAATCTTCTCCTGGATGAGAAGAACAACATCAGGATAGCAGACTTCGGCATGGCCTCGCTCCAGGTGGGGGACAGCCTGTTGGAGACCAGCTGTGGGTGAGTGCTGGGTTAGATTATATGATTATTATAAAACATACTATCTGTAAATGTCTTGTTTTATTACTGTACTGTATTGTCAGTTAACTACCAAGAAGATACGTATGTTCTTAAAATGTGAGTTATTTTACACGAGACCTTTCATTTTTTAATACTTTAATAGATGGCTGCATTCATTTGAATCTCATTACAGGATATGATTATAGCATTTAATGGACTTCAGTCAAACTTGGTGATACAGATGAGGTGTCCACTCAAGTGCTCTGTTGCGCTCCTTTTTACAAAATCGATGGCTTTGTTCATTAAGAGCTAAAGATTTTAAACCTGCCACCCGTCAGGAGGAAGGTTTATCAGATAAAACGAGTGTTTGGGGATCGTTATTTTCACCTGGATTCACCTGTTCAGTCTAATGAAAGGATAAAAGAGCAGTAAATACATAAAACACTCTGGCTTTTTTTTTCACAAACTCATTGGTGCCTTAAACTGTGTGTATATTTGGATCTGGATCATTTAATAATTGCCTCTTCTGCATTTATAGATCTCCACATTATGCTTGCCCAGAGGTCATAAGGGTAAGTTACTTCCCTCTCAGTGTGTGTGTATGTGTGTTTGTGTGTGTGTGTGTGTGTGTGTGTGTGTGTGTGTGTGTGTGTGTGTGTGTGTGTGTGTGT
>JBAJHX010000039.1:18491300-18508139 GCA_037176925.1 Amniataba percoides | reverse complement strand
TGTGTGTGTGTGTGTGTGTGTGTGTGTGTGTGTGTGTGTGTGTGTGTGTGTGTGTGTGTGTGTGTGTGTGTCTAACGCTACCCTGTCCCCGCATTTGTGTTTCAGGGGGAGAAGTACGATGGCCGCAGGGCAGACGTGTGGAGTTGTGGAGTCATCCTCTTTGCTCTTCTTGTGGTAAGCAGATCCTCCTTCTCCTCTATTAGATTTCCTTTTTTTCTTTCAGTATTTAGTTGCTTTCTTATTCACCTCATGGTGAAACATAATCACACTGAATCTCATGCACGATATGCTCTCAAGCCTGACTGTCAGCCTGTCAGTATTAAGTCTTAAAGGTACCCTGTGAAGTTTTTTCCACTAGCGGTGGCCTAGAGGAATGCTGTGATGAGCTGGTCACCATTTTGTTTATATCGAGCGCTCTACTAGCAAAGTAGTAGGATGCGCACGTCTGCCAACGGCCTTACACTTTTCCGCAGACTGACAGCTGGTGGCAGTAACCTGCCAAGAAATGTAGCAAAGTGGCAGCTAAAAGCAGGCAGAAAAATGCTGCCAGCGAACATGGATGTAAAAAAACACACTTGTGAAGCCTTAAATGTGCACGTCGAGCATTGGTGGGAGAAAATAACAGAGACGTAGCTGTGTTTGTCTGCAGGAAAACTCCACAGGGGAGTCGTCTAAGGAATAGTCAGACAAAAGGAATCTAACCCCCCCCAACTAATTAACACATTATGTCCTGCTTAATCTACAAACATAGAACATGGGGGGGTAGTGATTTGTAATTTCACACTTAAATTATTGTTAATATTACACCAACAAGATATAACGTGTTAATTATTGAGCTACAGAGCAGATTTTGTTACCTTTGAAGAGATGCAGGACGCCTGTTTCTCCCTCTTTCCAGACTCTGAGCAAAGATACTTAAGACAGCGATATGTTGACTTGTTCTTTAAATGTAATGTTTAGTATGACTCTTTTTTTTTGACACACAAAACAATCAGCACAGACATGTTTCTCACTTACACATACTATTACAGAGTTTTTATCTTTTCCCTCCTCCTGTTATTTCTCTTTCATTTCCATTCCTCGCCTCTTTTTATCTGCTCTCTGTCTCTTGCCATCTCCTCCCATCCTGCTCCCTTCCCAGGGTGCCTTGCCCTTTGACCACGATAACCTGCGGCAGCTTCTGGAGAAAGTGAAGAGCGGAGTGTTCCACATGCCCCACTTTATACCTCCCGACTGCCAGGCTTTGCTCAAAGGAATGATCGAAGTCAACGCCGACAAGAGGCTCACGGTGAGGAGGGAGCAACCACGGGGCTTTTACAGGGAGGAGAACGAGTGAATTATTAACTGTAATTAGGGTTAGGGTTAACTGGCGATAGAATATATATGGAGAAATAGATGGTTTTCCTGCTGAAACATCAGTTTGGGATCAGACAGCAGTGGTTTCCTCTGGATGCATCATAGAACAACATTATGCCAGGTCAGTCAGGAGAGAAGAGGAAAGGTAGTAGTAGTAATAGTTTCGTTAGCAGAGTGCGACTTCCGGTGCAGAGGAGGACATCATTAGTTAGTGCTGTGTATCAAATGAATAAAAGCCTCATTCCCGACCTGCACATCAGCTGTAGTATTTCCACGCTGCGTAGAAGCTGGTCTCTGCCCTGCAGCTGCACCGCTTTGAAACAGCAGCTCTGTCCTGCTTTGGATTTGGGGGACAGTTCACACTCCTGCAACCTCAACCAGCGTTACCCCACTTTACCTTTACATCTGCGACACAACAGTTATTCATCACTCTAAAAGCCCCCTCTCTTATTACTTTAAAAGAGCAGACTCTTTGAAAATATTAACAGTTATTTTAAGCAGCCAAACAGGGTTTGATTTTATGTTCAGCTCTGAACAAGAGCAACAAGATGTTTGCCTTTTCTCCAAAGTGTGTAGCTTTAGCCTCATTGCTTTAGCAGATATCATGTATGTAGACACCAAGTTCATATAATCGAGATTAGTTTTTATATAGTTTTTATAGTTATAGTTTTTAAAAATTCAGCTGAACAGAGGCAAATCTGATAAAACGTGCCAAAAGCTGTCAGTTCAACCACAAAATCATTGGCTGCTGTCTAGAAATGAGAGTTCTGCTTTTGATGCCTCTGTTAGAAATAATGCATCTACTGTTTCCAAACTTATTTCGAGCAGTGAGTCTGCTTTCTTTATATTCACATAAACTGCATATGAAGGCAGGGCTCGACAGGAGGGAGAGCCAGAATAACTGAGAAAGGCTGGACTTCTCCACCTCGTCACATCGCACCACGTCGGTTTCTGCATCACCTGAAGCGTGAATCAGACATTTAGGAGAGAGAGGACGAAAAGAAAAGGAAAGGCAGGACCCAGCCTCGGGCTTCGCTTCAAGATGTGACAGAAATCGACGCTGACACAAGACCTCACAGAGAGAGGAGGCAGGAGATGAGGGAGGTGGCCCTAGGTGTTGCTTACAGGCAGGAGCAGAGTCAGCCATGACGGGATCGCCATGAATTTTTATTTCTGCCCTTCAGGGCGACCCAGCACTTTATTTGGAGACGAGACTCGTGTAAGCCAATGAGCCAATGAATGTGCAATGTGGATGAATAGATGGATCAAGTGGCTCCATCAGTGACTTGAAAAGAGACTCACCGCGAGATAGAGGAGAGAGAGTGAGCGAAGGAATAAATGAGGGACGGAGCGAAAGAAATTCCACCACACTCTGGTTATAAATTGAGGCTGGCATAAAGCAGGCACGTGGGGTGAAAATGATTCATGCTCGAGAGGCAGGAAGACGGAGACAGCTGCGACGCAATGCTGTAAAAGAAAGACGGGGAGAAAGAGCCTGGTCAGTTAGTCATTCAGATACAACGGAGCAGATTTAATCAAAGCTGTGGCTTCGTCTGATGAGCTGTTGATTAATGGAGCCTGAAACCAGGTCAGACCGTCTCTGCCTCTGTCTGTCTGCTCGTCGCCTCCATGGAAACCGCCCACACGATGAGATATCAGTCCGGTTTAAAAGTCGCTAGAATGAACCCACACATCTTCCATTTTGCCCTCCCTTTTATTATTTTTTTTATCATCTTCATATTGGTTAGGAAGCAGGAGCACTTTGCAGGCAAGTTAACAGATGCAGAGCTCTGACTCTATGCAGCTGCAGATGTACAAACACAGCGTTCACAGCAGGCCCACTTCTGACTTTGTACATGCTTGCAGAAGTGCAGCTGCTCTATTACTCCAACCCCAGGAGACGCTTTGCTGTATTGACGTGATGGCTACCGCTGTATGCAGTCCTAATGCAGAGATGGGACCTCTACAGAGTATAAAGTACAGAGGGGGTTAGGAGTGGATTGCAGGGAGACAATCTACAGCCATGCTAGCTGCAGCTGTACTGATGCTCATTTTAAAATGTTAGCACATTAATATTGGCTGTTGAGAGCTCAATTCAAAGCACACCCGAGGCTGAATAAATGTTATTAGTTGTGAACTTTTTTTTAGTTAAAAACCAAAGTAATGAAGTTTACTATCCCTAACCCATTTTTATCTTATAATGATGGATTAAAAGTTCAAGTACTGCAGTTCACCCTGACTGAGGCGTTTGCACCAAATGTCGTGTTAATGCATTCAATAGTTGTGTTTAATTTGTGTTCTGAGTGGATGTGCTGACAAAGTCAGACTCAAGTCACACAGAAGTTACACTCCAGTGTTCAGTTGGGCAGCAGATGGTTCATTTCTTTTTCTTGATGCTTCATTGTAGCATTAAATCAACTGTAAAAATAGGAAAACATGCTGTGATCAAAGCTGTAATATTCTCCTCTGTTTTTGTTGATTACAGCTAGAAGCAATACAGAAACATGCCTGGTACCAGTAAGTATATTTTTCTTCCTTTTTAACTTCTGTCCATCTGGCCTCTTCTGCGTTTCACCTTTCCACACTACCACTACCCACACCAACACCTGCTCTATGGGAGTAATCTATTACAGTTAAAGAGTGGAGGTACCATCTCTGTTTAAATGGTGTGAGTTTAGGAGAACTGATCTACATGAACAAAACCCGGATCCTAAAAATCAAAGCTAAAATACAGGAAGTGACTAAAGGAACCGTTTGTATGTTTGACACCATAGTATCAAACCAGGAAAATGTCACCTCTGTGTAATGTTGGACCTCGTGGTGTATCTGTGCTTGCTGTAAACCTTCTATTTGTACATGCTGACTACATACACTGACATTTCCTTTTCAGGGGTGGCCGTAACGAGCCTTGCCCAGAGCAGCCGCCGCCTCGCCGCGTGTGCGTGAAGAGGATCGTGTCTTTAACAGAGCTGGACCCTGACGTCCTGGAAAGCATGTACTCCTTAGGCTGCTTCAGAGACCGGGTCAAACTCACACAGGACCTTACAAGTGAGGAGTGAGTAAATATAACCCATCAAACATTTCCACTTTGAAAAGATGGCAAAATCCTGAACAGACGTCTCAAGGCCTGCGTGCAGTTTACGAGTGTGCTTGGATGCATGCTGGAAAGAATAATTGTATAAACGTGTGTACTTAATTTCTCGCTCACAATGTCTCCCTCTCTCTCATTGTTTTTTCGTTTTTTTTGTCTCATTGTGGCCAGTCATTTACTTACACCATTAATCTGCCTGGCATGGCAGGAACAAGAGCAACAATGTCTCTTTTATCTCTCTCTCTCTCTCTCTCTCTCTCTCTCTCTGCCACACTGATGTAGGATCACTCTGCTGGAATCCTGTTAAACCATTCACATTAAATCTACTCTGATCAATGTTTTTATTTTAATGATAAGTCAAGTGATGCCTTATTGTTAAAATGGGGTCTTAGTGATAAGCCCGCACAGGTCTCCTCAGCTCTGTGAAACTTTTCAGCCTCTTTAAGGACATTGTTTTGGATTTCTGGCGACTGTTGCTCTGACCTAGTCCCACAGCTCCCATCAGCTTTCGGCTCTGTCCTTTCCTGCGTTCTCCCACTTTTGCTGTCTTGCACTCTGCTGGCTTAAAGCTATCTGTCTCTTCTCTTCCTGACCTTTGGTTTCTGTGTGTCTCTGCATCTTTTTTCTGCAGGGAGAACCAGGAGAAAATGATCTACTACCTCCTGTTGGACAGGAAGGAACGCTACCCCAGCTGTGAAGACGAGGACCTGCCGCCCAGAAACGACATCGGTGAGAGCGCTCGCTCTTTAACCCTTTGACCGTTCAATCAACGACCACAACGTCCCAGTGTCTTTAAAGTTTCTGAAGTTAAAATCTCTGTTTTCATTTTTGTCATCCAAGACCCACCCAGGAAGCGTGTGGACTCCCCGATGCTGACGCGTCATGGCCGCTGTCGTCCAGAGAGGAAGAGCCTGGAGGTCCTCAGTGTCACAGAACAGGGGTCTCCCACCCCACCTCGCAGGGCCTTGGACACTAATGCACACAGCCAGAGGTACGAACCAGCACTGGTGTATTTTGATTGTGGAAAACAGCCAATATCACTATCACTGGTAACATCAGTTACAAGTGTGACTAAGTGTGGATTTAGGACAGATTAGAAATATGAAATATCTTCTGATTGTTCCACCTCAAAGTCCCGTTCCATCATGACGCCTCTCGTTGTTTGTTGCTGTCTTCAAAAGGTCTCGCTCAGTCAGTGGAGCGTCCACAGGTCTGTCCTCCAGTCCTCTCAGCAGTCCCAGGGTAAGGCCTTTGTCATTACTTCATAACAAGCTCCAAATGAAGCTCTTCATTCTTGTGCCTCTGTTTTTTTTATTGTGCACAATGAATGTTGCGCACCCAGAACTCTCCAGGGTGCATTATTTAATGTTATCATGCATACACTCATGACACCGATGGTACAGAACTGTTTGTTGCCTCTGACATAGCTGCCTTAGCATCCATAAAGCTTGTGAAAATAAAGAGTTTGACTTTGAGAGTTTGACAGAGAGTCCAACCTTTCAGACTCCAAAGCAAATTCAATTATTTTAACAGAGGAACCCACATGCTTGTATTTTAATGAACCATCTGTATGTTGTTAGAACATTACACACTTTCTCCAAAATGATCTCACCCATTGTAACCTCCCTTTGTACGGTATGAAGATCCTCACCTGGTCTGTAAAATGTGCTGTTCTGTACTTTACATCACATAATCTGACTAAATGAGGAGAGTGGGGATTGGCACAGAAGCCCGGTCAGTGTGCACGAGTGTGCTCGTTTACTCAGTTTAATCATCTGGTGATTAAAACTAGATCAAATATTGAACTCTGCAGAGAAAGCAAAGTTAACTCAGTATCTTTATACAATTAGTTATTTGCATTGTGACAGTAAATAACCCCCTCCCCTTTTTTCAGTCAGATAAGAATTTCAATACCACTCACAAAGGGAAACAGCTAGCCAGGCTCTGTCCAAATATAACACAGTCTGTACAAAGTGTGAAAACAACAGGTTGTGATTTTGCGAGGATGTATGTACCCGACTATTTCCTGGAGTCCGTGGTGTTAGTGTGAGGTTGCCAGCAACCAGCAGACTGAAGGTTAAGTGTGGGTTAGTGAGCTTTTGTGGGCTTTTTACCTAAGGACAGAGTCAGACTAGCTGTTTCTCCCAGTTAACAGTCTTGCTACCTGCTATGTTTGAAAATGCCAGCTGTACCTTCATAGTTGAGATGATTTCATGCATATTTTCTAAAATGTTACCAATAAGCAAAAGAACAATGAGAAATTTGGCTCTGGGTGACCCAAACAGACCCTACAACATCAAATATTTTTATACTTGCAGTAAGACACAGTATGGAAGTCAGATAGTATAAGGATCAGGTTTGTCTATACTTTGTAATTGTTGAGTATTACTATATTACTATAACTTTAAACAAAGTCTCCATTTATAAGTTTCATTCAATCCGTCCTCTGTGCTGTTGAGTGTTTAAAATGTCAAATGTATCAATCAGAAAGTTGCCGTATGTCTTTCCAGGATTTTCCCATTGAACTCAGTATATATGGTGAACATATGTGGGGTTAATTAAAAGCACAAAACACATTTCCTGTGATGTTTCTTCTGGTAACTCTTTCTCAGACCGTCACTGTCAGCCATATGTTTCCATCATACTGTCACATTCTCAGTCTTATATGTCCTCATTTCATGGACATGCCATGCTGCCTCATACAAAAGTCACTGCTGATATGGACAAAAAAAAGACAGTCAAATACACACATAACCATACCTGAGAGTAAAGATCACCAGATCCATCTTGTTGAACAGTCGTTTCCATGAACCATAATTCATGACCATTGGTCTCTCTCATCTGTCCATCCCTCTTTCCCTCCTTCTCCCCATCTCTCTCTGTCTACCCATCAGAGCCCGGTCTTCACTTTCAGCCAATCAGAAGTCACACCCACCTCCACTTCCTCTTCCAAAGACCCCAAACCAGGAAGTGCGACCACCTCTCGGCCCGCCCGCCCAGCGCCTGACCCAAAAACCCAGACCCTGCCCTCAAAGGGCCCCACTGACCGACCCCAGCTTCACTCCATGAAGTCCCTCCCTCTCCAGACTCCCCGCTCCCCCTCTCCATCCCCCTCCCCACTCCTCTCCCCCATCCCACGCTTCTTCAACTTCCCCTCTCCATCTGTCTTCAAGTCCAAGAACGTCCACTCGTCCTCTAACTCCTCTGCCACCCCTCCTCCTGTGTCGCAGGTCACGCCGCAGGGCTCACCGCTGCCCACCCCACTGGGCACGCCTGTGCACCAAATCCAACACCCTTCCTCCACCACCCCTCCTTCCTCTTCCTCTTCGTCTTCTTCTTCCAGAGCGGACGGAGCCGGTGGGGCCTCGCTGTCGCTGACACCGCCCTCCAGCCCGGGCGGCAGTGGCGGTCTGGCCGCCTCGAGCTCCGCCCACTGGAGAACGAGGCTCAACTCATTCAAAAACAACCTTCTGGGCTCGCCGCGCTTCCACCGGCGCAAGCTGCAAGGTGAGTGGAGGTGGAGAATTCAAACCAGCACAAAGTGAATGATGATGGTGTGAATCCTCCCCCGCTGACATCACACCTCCTGAAGGATGAATGAACATTTCTCTCCATCAGTGCAAACCTTTAACAGTTTAAACAATCTCCTGCTCTGCTGCTCTGCATTTACGTCCACGATAGGATCTATTATTACCAAGAAATTACCACGTGCTGCAGTCTGAAGCCCGTGGCTGTGTTGAGTAATGTCTGATTCTCTGATAATCTTCAATTAGAACAATTACATTAGTGCCTCTCATCAAGATGCACTGCCCTTTTCCTCTTTCCCTCCTCTCTCTTTCTCTCTCTATTTTTATTTTCTTAGTCCCCACATCAGAAGACATGTCCAGTTTGACTCCAGAGTCCAGTCCAGAGTAAGTTCACACGTCTCTTCATTTCTCTATTTTCTAAGGTGCAGTACAGAATTTATTTTACTATTTTTACCATAAGGTTAATAACAGGGACTTTCATGTGTCACCTACTGTCTCTAGGGTCAAACTTTATACATTTTAATTTACTTGATGGGTGAGTACTAGTAGTAGGATTAACACAGCATTTAATTTGAAACGGTCTATTTCACAGGAAGTTGCCCTGAAATGATCTCATCTGCTGGTGCCTTTTTCCACAAAAGTTTGATTAAAAGTATTTATAATCTATATTTTACATTAATAATGGATCAGATGATTGCTCAGTGGAACAGAAATAGTTTGAAACTTCACTAGAGAGCTTCGTGGCATTTTCCCTGCTAATTTCAATGGTTTGGCGTCTCATTGTGTTCATGTTTCAAGTCAGTCTTGCTACTTTCTGTAAATGAAACCTACTGTACAAACTACCTGTCCAGCACTAAATGGCAGACAGGATTAGACTTTCATTAAGATTTAATCTTCATGTTTTTTTACAGAGGGCCTCAGTTCTCCCCTGAAGCAGAATTATTTTTCAGTCTAATTTAAGTGTATCACAGAAAAGCTATAAATACTCAATTCCTTGACGCGAGTGTCTCTGACTGAATACAACGTTGGTCATTGCAGGCCAGTTAAAAATAATACATCCAACCCTAATTCAGTTGTTCAGCATGCTCTTAATGTGTGAAGTGTGTGAATGGAGCCGAACTGTAGCACATCACACAGTCAAACAACGGTTTATTTGCAGGCTGGCTAAGAGGTCCTGGTTTGGGAACTTCATCAGCCTGGAGAAAGAGGAGCAGATCTTTGTTCTGATCCGAGACAAGCCGCTCAGCTCTATAAAGGCTGACATCGTCCACGCCTTCCTCTCCGTGAGTACCATCCAGCTCGGACAAGTATCGACAGCTTCCGGCGTCACTGTATGATACCATTTCTGGCATTGAAGGCGCAAATTTAAGATTGCATCTTTCTGCCTGAGCGTCACCCTTTTTCCTTTTGCCTCTCCAGATCCCGTCCCTCAGTCACAGCGTGGTGTCTCAGAACAGTTTCCGGGCAGAGTACAAGTCCTCCGGTGGTCCCTCTGTCTTCCAGAAGCCTGTCAAGTTTCAAGTATGATTCCATTTTTTAGCTCTTCAGCTCTGACAGACCCAAGTTTGATGTATTTTGTTTTACATAAGGACACATTAAATATTCTCCCTTGTAGTCAGATATGTAATAATGTAATAATGATATTACATAGGTTAAGAACAACAACCTTAAAGCGGCTATATGTAGAATTTGAGCATTTCTAACTTTGGCAGCCCCAGTGGAACACATTGGGCATACAGGGACACTGAGATGAATGGATCAAATTTAATTATTGTGTGTGATCAAATCTTATAAATCCAACAACCTTGCTTATGAACTCGTGGGTGCGGGGTCCTTCTCTCCTGCAGGTGGACATCGCTTTCTCCGAGGGAGAGAGGGAGCGAGAGAGGGAACGAGCAGAGAGGGAAGGAAGGAGAGAGATGGGCATCTACAGTGTCACCTTCACGCTAATAACAGGTAGGAGCTTGTGTTCATGGGGACGGTGAGTAAGTCAGTTATGCTACAGCAGGCTTCTCTTTTCGCAGAGGTTTTTCAGAAGTGAATCATTTAAGTTTGACTTTTTTGGAAATATAATTTATATGATATCATTATTATAATTAAATACTTGTGGAGTGTTAGATGAAAAGATTTCAGATCTTGTGTTCAGTTCTCACGCCTGTTACAGTACACATGAAACCACCGCCTGCAGCCAGTTACCTTAGTTTAGTATATCAACTGGAAATGGGGAGAAACAAATGGCAAAATGGAAAATTCATGGAAATAGGCAGGGCACCTTATTTATCTCTGTTGACCCGACTGACCACTGTGGAAGAGAAAATGACCTCTGTTGTATTAGCCAGGCGAGGGAGGCTTTACCCACTGAACATTAAATGAACAGCTCTGCAGGAGCACCACAACATCACACAGCACCATGTGAAAGGAGCCGTCACTCATTGTCACCCCCAGCTCTTCAAAGCCCATTACCGCTGCCCCCTGGTGGCCAAAGACATCTTTCAACCACAGCGCGCTGAAATGATTGATGCTTCCTCCCCTCAGGTCCCAGTCGCAGGTTCAAGAGAGTGGTGGAAACCATTCAGGCGCAGCTCCTGAGTACTCATGATCAGCCTTCTGTGCAGGCACTCGCTGGTACGTAGGAAACAACCACACACACACACGTCACAGGCAGTAATTTTGTTGTTTGTCTCGCGTCTTCTCACTGGGATTTTCTCCTTTCACCCCTCAGATGAGAAGAACGGTCAGCTTTCCCGCCAACCCAGCACTCCTTCGCGTCAGAACTCCCGGCGCTCAGAAAGCGGATCCGAGCGGGATCGGGGAGAGAAGGAGCGCGCAGCAGATGGAGGGAGCGGGAGCGGGAGCAGCAGCGGATCCGTCTTACAAAGGCACGGGTCAGGGAAAGACAAGACCAGACTCCTTTCGTCGTCCAATGGGACGCAGTCTCATCCCTGAGAAGAATGTCACGGAAGAGAGGCGCGGGTCATCTGCCTGGCCTTTTCCTGCTCCTGCCTCAATCCTTTCCACATTCTTTCCTTTCCCGTTTCCTTACTTCCTGCCTTGTTTCCTACATTATTCCAAAGCAATGGGATGGATGAGGGGGAAGTTTTTCCTTGAAGCTGACTTAGGGATACTGTAGGGACTTCCCCACAACTGGCTGATTTCAGCAGAAATGTGTAATTATGGTCTGCGACAAGTTGAGCTGATCTCTAGTCAGCCTTCAAGGGCAGCTTCATCCAAAACAGCGAGCCTGAAGACAGGATATCCTAACAGTCCCTCCTTTCCAGAGAAATATAGGACAGCCTAACAGCCAGAGGAACACATTACTCACCCGCGCCGATGAATCAAGCACATGACCCTCCCACCGACCAATCACATGCAACATGTGGTTCAAAATAACAAGAAACCTCCCATCAGTCAGTCAGAATGGCACAAGACAATACTGGCCAATGACAGAGCCCCTCAAGTCATTCTCTTTTATCAGTTTCAGCTTGTCACTGTCACCTGGACCATCAGGTCTCCTCAATGCCACCTGACAGGTCACATGACAGGAAGCCCGCTCTCCTCTCTTCCCCTGTTTTTAATTGAAGACGGATTTGTACTCTGAAGCAAAGTAGCAAAATGGGGATGCCTTTTGAAAAAGAACTACAGGCACAGTCTAGATTTAGACTCGATTGTTGAAGTGGATTTTACCTATAGATAATTAGCAACCTCAGTGCTGTACTTTGACAGTCAGGAGTCTGAGAGCAGAGGAAACCTGGCAGAGAAATGACACAGAATGGATCTGATGTGGGCGTAACGCTGCCCCACAGTCAGGGGAATATCAAAATAATTCAGACAAGACGCAACTTTTCCGAGAGTTTATGGGAAGCATACAGTCACACAATTATCTCTGAATTACACTGATAAAGCTATGATACCGTATTGCCTTTAACAGAGGAGGAAACGTGGATAACTAGTTAGATTTAGCCCCATTTCAAGGACACAAGTCACACCACAGGTAGAATGTCTCACTAGTGAAAATGTCCACTGGAAAAGATGAATAGGTAGATGGAGACAAACCAGAGGATAGCTAGCAACAGGCATCCGTTTGGCAGGAAGGAAAGGACAAAGATAGACAAGTTGCCAAACACTTAGAGATAACAATAAAACTCACTTCTGTTAAAGGGTATGTGAGGATAATTTTTTCAAGTCGATCAACATTCATATGACTCCTACGTTGACAGAGTTATTGTGTGTGGTTTCCCCTCCTGTACATGCTGGCTATGAATCAATCATGTGTGACCTTTAATGTGAAAAGTCTGGAGATAAAACCATGCATCCTGATGATAAGCTGAAGCTAATATGATGTTTTTAGCGGTCAGTATGTGATAAAGCCCTCCCTTGATCAGCAAGTATCCAATCTGATCTTATCAACCGCGTCTGTCAGTATGCTGCAGTGGTGTGCATGGGCTTGTTTTTTTTATTTGTCCTCTAGAAGAATACAGTGTTGGAAATCAAGGAGTTCTGAGTGGTAAATCTGCCACCATAAATTAGACCCGGGTGGTGTTTCCTTGCATATTCGTTGTCACTGGGGCACAACAAGAGCTGCAGCATGAGACCTCACGTAATCAACAGCTTCCAGCCAGCCCAGCATATGCGACAATATAAAAAAAGCCAGAATTATGACCATTTTTCAGTTATGTGAATCTATTGTATTAACATTGGCATTAATGGTGGATTTCATCCAGAAGTAGATCCAGATTTTTAACAGTTGTTGCCGTGCTGCAATGTTGTCAGCGGTCTGTTGACATTTTTTTAGTTCTATTTGTTACTCTGAGAAATTCGTGATATCATCAACTCATGTGATATAGGTTTTTTTTTCCGACCATAAAGCGTAATCACGGTTTAGGATATCTCAATATAAAATAGATATTATGTAATGTTTTAAATAAAATGAGTCCAAGCTTACATATGACTGACCCAGATGCATCGTATTGTCTTCAGCTAAACTTCAGAATGCTTTAGATTTGCTTTGGGAAAAAGACGACTTCATGACCAGTATTACAGTGACCAATGACTCTTACATATGAGCATATGAATACTGTATGAAAGACACACAAAAGAAAAAGTCCAAACCTATCTTTTAACAGAGAAGAGAAATAAAATCATGATGATGATGGATGCAAGTGGAAATGTGGAATTAAAGCATAGAGGCTGGTAAACAGGACAACCGAGTGTTTAAGCTTTTTAGACCCATGATTAGGCAACCGAAACCCGTCCTGTGCTCCTTTTCGTCTAACAATAGATGCAGGACGACGCAGGGCGAGTCGAAGCCCCAACAAAGGCCTCAGCTCTGTCCGCGCCTCTGAAAGGAGAGAGCACGCAGAGAGAGACGGACTAGTAATGTAACTTTTCACAAGAAGGAAAACAAGAAAAAGGACTTGGGCGTGTCTGCTGTCATAAAAACTCTGCACACACACAGTGTCTGGAGGGGGAAAAGGAAAAATGAAGCCACACATAAAGAATGAAATTTAACTTGTTTTATTTTTACTTTTAGTACCTGTTTTTTTTTTCAGGTCGGCTCTGGTCTGTCTTTTTTTATTTGTTTGTTTTTTGTTTTTTGTTTTAAATTTTCATGTATGCCACCAGCAAAAATAGAGGGCGGCGCAACCATGTGAATGTCAAAAAAACTTTTTTGAATTATTGCGAGAGTGTAAACATTTTTGTTCCATATATTTATTGAAAATGTATTTATTTATCTATTTATTTATTTATTTGCCACGTATTTGTTGAAAGTGTGTTTTTTCTGCGATGAACGGAAAGGCGAGCAGATAGGTGAAGACAGACAAATGTCTTACACTGCAGAGCAAACGAGCTTTCCCTGAGGAAGCCCCCCCCTTCCCTTTTTCCTGTGACCTTGTAAAAACTGATGCTGCAAACATACTTTCCATCTTTCTTTTTAACTTTTTGTTTGTTTTTCATCTTGTAACATTTCACACACATACTTAGAGAGGAGCTTTGTATGGAGGTTTTTTTTTTACTCTTGGACAAAAGGCTCCAACCAGATATTTACTAGTTATTCACTACTTCAGACATTTGTTTGTTCTGTCGTTCACATGTATGTATCTAAGGCAAAGAGGGTGGGACACTATGCTGCTAGAATGTTATAGTTAGGTCAAATACATCTGTGTGTGTATGTACAAAAGACACACACACACACACACACACACACACATAGGCCTTTCAAATTTGAAGTATGTTTTAGCCAGGTTAGTCACAGGGCTTTATGGATGGAAATGTTTCTTTAGAAACTTTGGTATAGGGCAAATATAATTGCAAAACTGACATTTATCTCTTGGATATTTGACTCATGCAAACTGCCCCCCCCTTACACAGTAGATTAACATCTAATGCAGAGTGAACCCTCTCAGGACAGCCTGTTTATAAAGTGCATCTGAGGTTTAGAAAGCCTCTGGGAAACAGTTTGACACTTTTTACTGGCTCAACATCCTCAGTGGACATTATCAAGAACGTTTGTCACATTAGATTTAAATGTATTTTTATTCCCTCTCATGTAATCAGAGACGTCCTGGCACTTAAAGGGAGAGGAATCCAGCAGCCGCCAGCGCACACATCTGAAAAAGGACATAGCTCTCAAGTCACACACTCACAAACACCTTGCATACTTTTAGAGAGGAAGAAGTAGTTAAAGGACGGAAATGGGAGGAGCGAAGGAAGAAAGAAAGACAGAAAAGCAAAATACAAAGAGGCCGCTCCAGATTTTGCTCTGCTCTGAGTGAGTGCTGCATCAAAATCCATTCAAAGACACCACGGCCCCCTCTGCACGCCTGCGGCCGCGAGGCTCCTGCACTCGCAAAACTCTCCTATTGAAAGAAATCTCACCCCTCCCTCCCTCCCTCCCTCATTCCTCTTTCACCCCCCTCCATCCACCCATTC
Source organism: Amniataba percoides (assembly GCA_037176925.1). Taxonomy (NCBI): domain Eukaryota; kingdom Metazoa; phylum Chordata; class Actinopteri; order Centrarchiformes; family Terapontidae; genus Amniataba; species Amniataba percoides. Next base: position 18,493,235 of record JBAJHX010000039.1, on the reverse strand, counting down.
ACTTTACATTTTCTACACCCCTCCACTCCTCCGCTTTGTACCTCTTGAATCCACGCCCATCCTTGTCCCAACTGCACATATCTCACCCTCATATAATCACCCCATCTCCCCCTTGTATACATTTTATACACTGTATACTTCAACGCAGATGCTGTATACATTTGTATACACTGTATGCCTGTCTGTCTCCATTGTATGCCATCCATATCTATGTAGCGTTCATTATCTTTTATCGACAATGTATTCACCGTACGACTCTTCCTCTCATCATTATCGCTCATTCTTCTTCTGCAGTTAGAACTGTGCGACTCTAATCTCTTGTCTCCCAACTACATTATCCTCCACCCCGCCATGCCCCACCCATGAACCCACACTGCCCCACCTCATCTTATAAACCTCCACTCCGCACAGTAGAAAAAGTTTTGTTGGGTTTTTTTTTTCATTCTGGAGAAATTCATGACTTCAGACTGAAACCGGAGAGAGGAGGAGGTGTGTGGGGGAGGGTGGGCCGAGAAAACTGCTAACACAGTAAATGATGATAACGACAACGACGAAGAGAAATGTCTGTAGTATAATTACAAAAAAGGAAAAGTGCACTATTATTACAATGATTATTATTGCCTGTGAGAAATATTGACCAATAAACAACAATGGAAATATGTGTGTGTGCTCTGTTTAATGATGATGAAAAATGTTGAGTAAGTATCAAAACTTTCAGACTGTACTTCTCCTGGTCAATGAAAAGAGATCAGCACCACGTCTGAAAACACATGTCCTCTGGATGTTTCCAGGCTTTATCTTCTGCTGTAACCTCAGGACTGCACTGATTCAAGCGAGCTGATTCCAGGCTGTGCTGAGCTAAACTAACCATCTGGCAGTATTTACTGCTCAGATATGGAAGTGGTGGATATGTTCTCATCTAACTCTCAGCAGTAAGGTGAATCAAAGCAAAGCGTCTTTTCTGACCATTCCTTTGAATGTGGTATTTGTTTTTTAAGAGGCACTGAGGGTCATTAAGTCTTTATTAAGGAATTATTGAGAGCAAAGGCACAGAACATCACTATGGTTTCATTACAATTAAAAAGGCAAACAATGTCAACTACAAATTGTTTAACATTATTTGGTGTTAGTTCACAAACTTGAACTTGACTGAAAATCCTGCTTTCCATGCATCATAATGAGAATTTCCCGGAAAAAAAAAAACCTGATCCTGTAGTTTTTGGTGTTGTTGTTTGTTTGTTAAGTTTTTTTTTTTTAGTTTTTTTCTTATGTGGGGAGACAGTAGGTCAAGGTGCAGGGTCAAACAGGGAGCGTTAGCAGCACTGCAGGACTGTTCACCCAACATGTGCCCCTTTTTGAGAAAATAGCCTACTGTATCCTCCCTGTGGAAGAGGTGGGCGTGTCTACACATTACATCATGTGCAGTTTCTTCAAAGAGTAGGTGAAAAAAAGGGCTCTCACTCTGACAAAAAATAATGTAGCTATAGGTGCTGATCGACACAACCGAAAGGGAAGCTCAACTATATTTTTACTTACAGACAAGAACAGATGCGCCCCCACCCAACTTTATTTCTCACACATAATCACACAGGTATAATTGTAATGACTTATATGACTGTTTAGCCCTTCTTATGTGCAATGTGTAAGATGTCTCAATATTTCAATTATCATATGATGATTATTACCATAGTTTCATACTTTACTGCAAACCTATGTTTTCATGTCTGTATTATTATTGTTTTCGTGTTCTGTATTATATCATCTTCATACTATTGTGTGGTTCTCTTACCTCTTTTTTTGGCATTTTGTTGCATTATATTTGACTATATAGTTATTATTCCTGCACAGTGATGTATACCCATCACTCTCCTCTGATATTCTGATAGTCTCATGTTTTGGCAGTCCGTGTTTGGTGTCCTCGGTATGCGGCCGGCC
>JBAJHX010000039.1:18400532-18412811 GCA_037176925.1 Amniataba percoides | reverse complement strand
GGTTCAGGATGGTATAACAGTGAATTCTGATGGGTACTGCACTTTCCTCAAGACAGATTTCCTTCCATGGTGGAAAGGACAATCAGCTAACGTGAAGAAGACGCTAGTGTTCATGCTTGATGTTATTCCCAAGACTTGTTGGTATATCAGGGCTTTAAAGACGATCTCCTCATGAACTGGCCTGCCTGCTCTCCCAATCTCAACCCGAATGAGAATTTGTGGTCAATATTAAATAAGACGATTTACCATGATGGCAAGAAATACAGCTCAAAAGACCAGCTTTGGAAAGCCATACAAGGTGCAGCACACATTGTCAGCAGAGATGTCATCAGAAACCTAACTAAATCACCAATTCAGTTGACCGGCAACTTCTGACCCACACCCGCAATGTGTTTGTTTCTTGTAGAAGGATCCCTTGTTCCAGCAGTTTGTTATTCTGGTGTCTTTAGAGGGTTTAGAGAACAAATACGGTCTGGAGCTAAGTCGAGGTAAGCATGTGTGTGTGTGTATATGTGTGACCTTTTCTTCCTGTTGGCAGCAGTTGTTGAAATTATTTTCTCTTTTCCTGCAGACTGGAAGGTGCTAAAGAACAAAAAGTTCTTTGGCTCTGTTAGCGAGCAGAACATCCGGACAAAGAGCAGGCCAGTGATTCAAGAGCTGCAGCCTCAGTAGGTCCCTTTAAATCTATTATACTGCTAAATATCTATTGGTCAATAGAAAACATTTGGGCCTGTTAGATGGTTCTTACATTTTCTGATGCTCACCAGCTAGAACCCAAAAAAAATACCACAGATGATTTTTGCATTGATATTTTGTAGGTTTATGAAGTCAAGGTCTGCTATAACTATTGGTTTCTCATGGTTGGTGTGAATGCTTTCAGCATTCATCATAGAAGCATCATTCAAACATCAAAACATTCAGCCCGATTAGTACATGCGTGCTATTACTTTTCTCATTCCTAACATTCAAACTTTTCAAAATATTACAGGTTTTTCAGGAATTTCTTTCCATTAAAATGCATGGACGAAATGATCAAAATATTCACATTTTTACACTTTTTCACACATTTTCAACTCTTCACCATTCATTCATACTTTCAGCTATTAAGAGCATTCAAACATCAAAATGTTCCACACCTTTCAGGGATTCAGGCTATCATTCATTCATCGTACATTTCTAATCCCATTCAAACTTCGAACTTTGTCAAGCATTTTTAAAGTCTTATTTATTTATATTCCTTTTTTGATTGGGTATTATAGGTATTATTGAACTCTTCATTATAATTCAAAACAACTGTAAATGTTCCACATTTTCCATTCGTTACAGGCATAATTCAACTTCATTACTCAGCTATCCAGTTCAGCATAAGACTTTCATTCAACAAATCTTCAGATATTCCACATTTTCCATTAATTTCAGGCTTCATTTAACTTCAGCTATCCAGTTTAGCATCAGCCTTTCATTCAACAAATCTTCAGATATTCCACATATTTCATATTGGTTGTTACCTTCAAATGCTTCTCATTTCAAACATTTCAGGGGTTATTCAACATTTTACACGGCTATCCAGTTTATCTTAAGCCTATCATTCCACATATTTCATGCATTTTAGGCATAATTCAATTTCATTATTCAGCTATCCAATTTAGCGTAATCTGTTCATTCAACACAACTTCAAATATTCCACATATTTAATACATTTCAGGCTTCATTCAACTTCAATTATTCAGTTTAGCGTTAGCCATTCAGCAGTCAGCATTCACACCACAATTTCTTCAGATATTGCATTCTCTAGCTATTTCATATGCATGCCACGGGTCACATTTTTCCACATCATTAAGTCAAACATTCTTTGAGTAAGTTGGCAGAATTCAAGCTGCTTCATTGTATAACAGAAGTTCACTGTAGCTGAAGTGAAGTATTTTTCAATATCGGCTGCCAAAATGATTTTGGTTGGTAATGTCTCTTGCTCTGTGCCTTTTTCTACAGTGGAAACTCCACTACTTCGGCCAAAAGGTAACCCTTATTTTAACTTTGTGTTCTAAGTTTGAGACAGTGTTTCATCATGCATGTCTCACTCTCCTCTTCTCTCTTCTTTGTCTGCAGACCAGAGTTCACTTTGTTTGTAGAGCCCCCTTCTGGTGACCCCGAGTACCTCATTGCAGAAATACAGTTACCTGGGGTGGTGAGACAGAAAAATACACCTTCATGAACACTGTCTTGGCTCCTCTGTTTTCTCTCTTTGTAATTGCAAATTGCACAGCAGTAATAATTACTGGCTGTACTGTAAGGCTTTAACTGTAAAGCAGAAGTTAGCTAATAGCCTCAAAGCCTAAATGCTAGAAATCATTGGTCCAAATGTATTCATATATTTTTTTGCAATCTCTGGTGGTGGTTCAGTGTGAAACAGTGAAAGGGGAGATGGACTTCTTGGCAGGGCTGTGAGAAACAAAACTTTGAATTGCTATTCGCTTTGTGGTCACATGTCAGACTCATCAGTTATTCCTCCTCCCTATGCTGCCTGTGTAAAGAGAGGTGTAATCATTGGGTTGTTGACATTAGTATTATTTTTTACATTACAATTTCTTACAGTGTCTTCAATGAGTTTTCCACTTCACTCTAATCTGTAAATCAGTGGTCTGTATAAGCAGTGTGATGATGTAATGTCATGTAAAGAAAGTATTTAGCCACCAATTGTGTGAGTTCTCCCACTTAAAAAAGGAGGTCTCCAATTTTCATTACAGGTAGACCTCAACTATGAGAGACCAAATGAGAAAAGAAAAATCCAGAAAATCACATTTTTAAAGAATTTGTTTGCAAATTATGATGGCATCTCAATACTTTGTTATATACCCTTTGTTGGCAATGACAGATGTCAAACATTTTCTGTAAGTCTTCACACGGCTTTCACACACTGTTGTTGGTATTGTGGCCCATTCCTCCATTCAGAGATCCTCTAGAGCATTGATGTTTTGGGGCTGTTGCTGGGCACCACAGACTTTGAACTCCCTCCAAAGATTTTCGTTGGGGTTGAGATCTTGGCCACTCCAGGACCTTGAAATGCTTCTTACAAAGCCACTCCTTCGTTGCCACGGTGGTGTGTTTGGGATCATTGCTATGCTGAAAGACCCAGACATGTTTCATCTTCAGTGTCTTTGCTAATGGAAGGATGTTTTCACTCAAAATATCACAATACATGGCCCCATTCATTCTTTCCTTTACACAGATCAGTCATCCTGGTCCCTTTGCAGAAAAACAGCCCCAAAGCATGATGGTTCCTCCCCCATGCTTCACAGCAAGTTTGGTGTTCTTTTGATGCAACTCAGCATTCTTTCTCCTCCAAACACAACAAGTTGAGTTTTTACCAAAAAGTTCTATTTTGGCATCATCTGACATTCTCCCAGTCCTCTTCTGGATCATCCAAATGCTCACTAGCAAACTTCAGACAGCCTGGACATGTACTGGCTGAAGCTGGGGGACACTGACACTGCAGGATTTGAGTCTGTGGCAGCGTCGTGTGTTACTGATGGGAGCCTTTGTTACTTTGGTCCCAGCTCTCTGCAGGTCATTCACTAGGTCCCCCCATGTGGTTCTGTGATTTTTGCTCACTATTCTTGTGATCATTTTGACCCCACGAGGTGAGATATTGTGTGGAGCCTCAGATGGAGAGAGATTATCAGTGGTCTTGTGTGTCTTTCTAATTTCTTTTAATTTCTTCTTTCTAATTTTCTAATAATTGCTCCCACAGTTGATTTCTTCACACCAAGCTTGCTTACCTATTGCAGATTCAGTCTTCTCAGCCAGGTGCAGGTCTACAGTTTTGTTTCTGGTGTCCTTTGACAGCTCTTTGTGGTTTCCTGGATTCTTTCCCCCCATTCTGTCTCTCATAGTTGAAGTGTACCAATGTTGAAAATTACAGGCCCCTCATCTTTTTAAGTGCACAATTGGTGGCTGACTAAATACTTTTTTGCCCAACTGTATGTCACAGCATGAGACATCACTGACAAGTGTAAAGACAGACAAAAGCTCAGTTTAGGGCCAGCTGGGTTGAACTTGTCTCCTTTTTCAGCCATCGTCTCGCTCTCTGGTTCTGGACGTGGGAGAGGACCGACTGGTGCTGACCGCTCGGCCCTCGCTCTACCACCTCGACATCTTCCATCCCTTCCTCATCGACCAGGAGAACAGTGTGGCACAATACAACAACAGCACTCAGGTACAAAACACACACATAGCATACATAAGTACTGCCCATAACACACAGCAGCACTCATATGTTTCCTGTTTCATTTTCCCCAGATCCTTACAGTGACTATGACTGTGATGTCGTCATCAAACTGAAGAAGTCCAGTTATTTATTTTTTTTTTTTATTCAAATATGATGCTGTGTTAATAAAATTTATATATGTAGTCGCATTTGTCTGTCTTTTATTAGTGGTGCAAGTCTAGACCACTTTATTTCAGAAAATTTACCAGTCCTGTTCCTGTTCTTTTCGTTTTGAGACAGGCTTATCTGGTTGCATCAGGAGAGTGGAAGTGTGTATATGGGCAGCTTAAAATAAAACATTTTATCAGTCTGCTGACAAGTTTTCCAAACACTGCAGAGAGGATTCTTCTTGTAAAGTAACTTTCAGCTGGGGATGACACTTAAAGCCAGCCAAATCCAAATAAAATATTTGCTCCAAGGACAGAAAATGAAGCCTGAAATGTCCTTTAAATACATTTCATGTCGTTCAACTTAATGATTGTTTAAATAATTGTTACCACATAGCTGGTTTGACTAAAAGGGCCTTTTTCAGTGGCCCAGGTGGCTCAGTCGGTAGAGCACGTGCACACTCGTATGAGGCCATGGGGTCCCTTTTGCTGCAGTTTTTCACATCTCTTAATCTCCCACATTTCCTGTCCATCTTCAGCTGTCCTATCTACACTGATAATTAAAAAAACAGCCTTTTTCACAAGTTACAAGGCATTGCCAAGTATGTTCTGTATGTATATCAAGCTTTACATTCCCACGGTGACAGCTGGACCTCTGGACTCAACTGCTGCTGGCCAGTTGGCAGCTGTACTGAAGTCCTGCTAAGCTGAGGGAGGGGTCAGTGTAGCCCACACATGGTTTTCATTTTTCCAGAGGCCTTTTCCAAGCCTAAAGTGTCTTAAATTGCCCTTATTGTTCATGTTACATACTTTACCTTTCTTGCACTAACTACTTTCATTAAATATCTTATACCACAGAGAGAAATAGAAAAACATTAATTCTGTCACACAGTCTCTTTAACACTTCAGTGTCACTTTGACTTTTCCAACTTGATGCGTCACAGCCAGAACTACAGTCAGCTTGAAACTGTGCGAGGGCTCCGTGTATATGGAGCTTATTGTGTGGACTGGAAATCTTCCCTTTCATGGAAAAACACATGTGGAGTGAAGCAGTCACTCTCCTATTTCTGGATGCGTTCTGCTCTGTCTGCCCCCCCCCTCACCCCGCCATCTGCTGTTGCTGAGTATCCACATGTGTTCGGCTTGCTCTGATCTTATCTTTTTCTGTTTAGTGGGCAGGTCCCAACCTAGAAATGCCTTTATAGTTTCCCATATACAAGCAGTCTGTTTTCAGATTAACAATGATTGGTATTTCCAAGGCAGATAGTCCTAAAACTCTCCTGGTTGCTCTAGAGATATGTGATAATGATTCTGTCGTTCCCATCAGATCTACTGAACTTTTAGCATCGTCCATCTCATTGTTCTGGTTCAGCAAAAGAACATTATGTAAGTCAGCACCAGATGCCAGAAAGACAGTTATTTGCCAAAAAGTATGTTGAAAGAAAGTCAGAAAATGTGACTCATCAGCAGAACAGAAATGCAATGCTAAATGGATGATGATGCTCCATGTGTGCAGAAAGTGGACGAGGAAACGCTTGTGCTGACATTTTCAACACGTTTGGGATTCAGACAAAAACAAACTAAATGTTGAGTCAATCTGAAACTATCACCAGCTTTCACTTTGATTAGTTTAGCACAAAGACTGGAAACGGGAGGAAGCCTGGCTCTCTAACACTCGGAAAAATGTGTCGCTTTTCTTTTTTGTTACAACTGTTGATGGGGTTAGTGCAGACTGCCGAGGCTCATGGGAACTGCAGTATCTAGAATTATTTTTATCTTCATTCCTTTCCACACTTCCTGTTTCCTTATCTGGTCATCCATGCTTTACCCACAAGTGCTCTAACTCTCATTATCTCCTGACCACAGCTTGCTCAATCTTTGGCACATTGTAGTAAAGTGAAATAACCATTTTCTTTAACAGGCCTCTTCTTCTCTGCCACCTCCCCTGCCAGTGTTTCTCTGCCAGCTTTCTCTCCCCCCATCCGTCACACCCCTCCCCTCTTCCTTTTGTCACCCCCGTCTCCACCTGCCCTCTGGCACCCCTCCATTTGTCCAGTGAGGTCATCCCTCTGTTCTCCCTAATCCTGCGGGGTGCTCGTCTTTCTGCCTCCACTTAATCCGCCTGTGGCCCCCAGCCCTGAGCGCGCGCGCACACACACACACATACAAATCTTCACATTTGTGCACACAGACTCACAGTTATTCTTGTATTGTATACTGAGACACTCAGTAATTCTCACAGCATACATACAGACATAGTCACTCAGACAGCACACACACACACACACACACACTGTGCCCCTCCACCTCTCTGTATAAAACTCCCACCATCTCTCTACAATAACCATTCTGTCTGTCTCTGTCCCTCTGTCTGTCTCTTGTGTCTGGTGATACCACACCTTCATACAGGTACGTCTGTCTGTCTGTCAATATATGTTCACTAGGTTTTGTTCTCATAGGATGACGCTGACCTACAATGTAAAGATAATTTGTTATTTTTACCAAGGCATTGTTTCCTTTTAATTTTAGAGTATTATCCAGTCAAAATTTCTCTTGTTTGCCAGTGCTCTGAAAACTCATCCCTGTTGGTGTGTTCAAGGACGTTTCTGCAAGAGTCCTACTGACCAGTCTCCTATTCCCTTAAAAAAAGCCTTAAAAATCTTTGTTAATCCAAATGTTGCTGAAAAACTGAAAATGTGTAACTGTACCTGGATTTTCAACATTTCATGTGTCTGCGAAATAACAGACTCAAATGTGTGAAGTTTGAGCATCCCTGAATGCACCACCACCACATAAAATGATTTATTTTCTTACTCAAGCTAGCTTCAGGTCTCAGCAAGTTAAGTTTAAATTGTAGTGAATATAAATCGATGGCTCACGAAACATAACCAATCTAAAAATCTCATTGTTTGCCACTGAAATCAGCAGTTTGGTCTTGGTTATCAGCCATTTACATTCCTGAAAAAAATCTGTGTAATTTAAGAACCATAAATCATATATAAGTCTCCAGCTCAAGTCAACCTTTTCACAGTCAACAGTTTTCATGTCTTATTCTCTGAGCAGTGAGCTGGACAGTGTTTCTGAAAAGATACGTTGCTGATGACTTATGACAAATCACATTTTTCCTAGTTTAAGCAAAAACAAATAAAAAAATGTAAAAAATTCACCTCCAGTGTATTGAACAAAACATCTGCAGATAAAGCCAACCATAGTTTGTCTTAATTAGTAAGGATCACTGGTGGTTATTAGAAAATTATATACCTAAGTTTGTAGTTGTATTTCATAACTTACTTGTTAAAAATACTTTTTTAAATACTCAACAGGACTTGTGTGTTACTAGATGAATGTATTAGATGTAAAAACAAATGTCATTACAGGTGTTGACAGACTGATGGCTGCCTAGTGTCAGCTGTCACCTCTCACTTTATACACGTCTATGTACTTTGTGAGTGTGTGTGTGTGTGTTAGCAGAACAGGCTCTTGGATGGACATGAACTATCTCAAATTTGTAAAAAGCTTCATTATGCAGATGCAGGTCATTTCTATGCGCTGTGGTGTTGGTGAGGTCTAACAAGGGCCCTCGACACTTGACCGCTGGTGCCAAACTATGTCCACGTCCCTGAAGCCCTCGTAAAAGCTTTCAGCAAAACACCCAAATCATCAGCGCCACAGCACCGTTAGCCTTCTTTAGAGCTAGCTGTCAAAGGTCTGACAGCTAATTAGCCTTTCGTGTGTATATCTGAGTGTGTCTATGTCTGTGTGTGTGTGTGTGTGTGTGTCTATAGCCTACCACCCTTCACAATGTTCCTCTGCCACGATGTTGACTGCCAACCACATATGCGGATGCTAACAGTCTGAGGTCAGGCTAGCTAACTTTAGCACTAAGAGGAAAGAAGATTGTATTAAACAGCTGTCCGCATGCACAAATGTAATCTATGCTGTTCTTAGTGTGTGTGTGTGTGTGTGTAGAACATTTTCAGTGGCTAGTTAAGGTCAGTGTCAAGTTGCCTGTTTGTCGTCTGGTTAGCGACCCTCCTCTTTAGTTGCCCCGTGAGTGTGACATTTTCATCCTGCCTCACCTTTAATGACACACAGGGTCATTTATAAAGAAAGTTTCATTTTGCTATTGCTATTTTAAAAATGTTTCTAAATGTTAAAAACAAACACAAAACTTAAACCCAAATCTAAATTTAAACGTAATGAAAACAATTCTATTTTCTCGTGCTTGCTAGCTAACTATACGCTGAACTGCACTGTTGACTTGCACATCAAATTTAATATTTATAATATTATTTAAAACTATTTACTTTAAAAAGGATTCTACCATCACCTGTTTCCTTCCTCTCCACTCTAAATTCTATTAATAATCTACAATAGCTTCTCTTTAACAATAATGAGGTATTGTTGCACACCCATTCTCCTTTAGTCCACACACACACACAGACACACACACACATTGCCCTTGACTAAAATTAACCTTGCTAAGGCCTAAGTCCGGTTGGAACTTGACTCTTCTCACAGATCCCTTTGGTTCGCTCATCCCCCCTCCCTCCCCCCATTTCACTCCAAAAGGGCTGCTTCCAACCGTCCCAACAAAAGGCACTGAAATGCGTACTTCTCATTCATCCATCCATCATTTCTCCCCTCCTTCCCCCTCTCCACCTGTTGAATTTAAAGGCCTTACCTTTGCGAACCTCTTGAGTAATGACACATTTCCTCTCCGCTTCAGATTACCCCACTGAGCCTTTGAGCAAGGCATTAAACTCCAAGTGTTTTGTGTGATACCATCATAAAGTGCCTTTTCCATGCCGATACTCTGAGTCAATTTCTCTGCTGTTACTAAATGAATACCATATGATACATACATTATATCAAGATCATACAGCCTTCTTTCCTTAGTCCAGAATTGTGAGACACTTTTCACATTTTGTCAGTTTTGGCTTCACATTTACCGTGCAAATGTTAGAACGTTTCTTGTTTTACTCTCTGGAAAAAAAGCTAGTCAGCATGTTTCCTCAAATAACATTAATATCTCTTGAAAGATGGGCTGCCTGCTGGTTGGCAGTTTTAAGGACACATTTTTGGCCCGACATGGCATGACAACATACAGGAAAGAGAAGACAAGGCTTTTGGGGGTTGTTACCACTTCCATAAATTCAACCACACATCACGGGGCCGCTATAAATTGATGTCGAAAGAAAGTTCGAAGAAAGTGAGAGAAACCTAATCTCTCTTGGTTGTTCTGTGTTTAACTTTGTCACATTCTCACCTGTTGACGCTCCATCAATCTCCCAGCGTCCACTGCCTCGAAGGTGTCAGCGCACATCCACCGAGCATGTGTCTCTGCGTGCGTTTCTGCCACAACAAAGGCAGCTCAGGGGGACAATTTATAGCTGTGTCAGCATGCGCTCTGTGTCTCTGTGTGTTTTTTTAATCTCCAAAGTGATTAATCGCCGGAGAATAAGGACTGCGGCCACCTGTGATTTAGTGATGGTGGTCACCTACGCACAGCCAAGCCCTCAAGCTTGGATTAACATCGCAGCCTTTACTCAATATTTCAGAAAACAAACTCTGACGTGGTGTTAATGTTTTTAATCCAGGTAGCAGAGGAAGAGTATCAAAGTCAGTAGACATCTGAACAGTTGTTGAAATATTTACAGCTGAACTGGTGGCTCAGGAATGAGTCAGAAATTCATTTTTCATTAAAAAAAACCTCAAAAATAACAACACTTATATTTGATTTTTCTGTCAATTAGGCAGGAAATTCTTTCCCAAAAAGCCAAAAGGACCCTTTGATTGCTTATTTTATCTGGTCAGCTGTCCAAGACCTATGGTATTCAGTTAACATGAAAAAGTGAATATTTTGACATTTGAAAAGCTGGAACCAGCAAATGTTTAGTATTTTTCCTTAATCGTGCTTTAAAAGATGGCTGGCTAATCACTTAACTTACTGATGGTTTTTCTAATCTCTTTTCCCAAAAAATTTAGAGAGAGCTTCCTTGAAGATTCACCTCCCTTTTTTGACGTTTCTTTTTAAAGATTGAATATTAAGGCTGCAACTAATGATTAATTTTATTACTGATTAATTTAATAGTTGACAACTGCTTGATTAATGGACTAATTGATGCAGCTCTTTTCTTGTTTTTCTTCTTCAGATGGTTAAATGGCTGATTCATTTTATCATTTGGTTTGATTGTTGTTTGTTTCTCTTTGTTGCAGCCATGTCAGATGTAGAGGAGGAATACGAGTGAGTCGAGCAGCATCCCTCGCTGCTTATCGTTTCACATCACTTTGCTTATTTCAGTGTGATTGCATCAGCTGTGATGTTCACTGATGAGCGTGTTTCTCCGTTTCTTTTCCTCGTCTCTCCAGGGAGCAGGAGGAGGGTAAGCTCAGTGGGATGTGTCCATGTTCGTCACACACTTTGAGACATGAAACTTTGTTCATTTCTCTCGCTCTCCTTTGTCCCAGAGGCTGAAGAGGAGCAGGAGGCCGAGCCAGAGGAGGAGGCTGAGCAGGTGGAGGAGGATGGAGGAGGTAAGGCTGGGAAAACTCCCAGGGTGCAAAGCAGATGTATTGTCCTGTACATCTGCTGCGGTCTGGAGGTAAAACGACTGAGATGTCTTTCAAGAAATACCTGTGGCTGTTTGTTGTCTGAAGATGCTCTCAAACAGGCGGGTGTTTGTTCCGTCTCTTCTTCATAACTGTGTGAGTCATGACACTGCACTAATCTCACCTCTCAACTTCCCCTCTGTCCTGCTTTCCTATTGGCTGACACTGTGCTGGCTTGGCCTATCAGAGCAGCAAGAGTATCAAGGTAGGTTTTCAGCACGTCCTTCATCAGTCAAACTTTTAGAGATAATTTATGCTTAGCTCGACAACACAATGCAGATGACAGTTTTATCGAGATATGTCTTTAATATTTATTTGTTAAAGAGAAGAAGATGAAGTTTACTTGCTCCTGATTTAGAATCGCCTGGATCACTACTAAGGAGCTAGATAGATCTTTTACCTGCATTGTATTTTCTTACCTGATGTAACTGGCGAATTTCTTGTGCAGTGCGTCATATGTGAGCACATTTCTATTAACATATTGTTCATGCTGTTGTCAGTGTTGTTTTTCTGCATTCTCATTGCCTGCTGTTGCGATCAGCATTTTAAAGGTCCAAAACTAAAATCAAATATGATATTCAATCTTTTATGATTTAGTTTGCAAGTTTAGCAAGGTCTAAAGTTCACTCAATGTTTTTTATTATTAACAATGGATAACATGTCCTGTTCTGTAACATAAAAGTAAGATGCATTGCTCTCAGTTTAACAGATGTGTTTTTAGCTTCATTTTGCTCCACTGTTATCGTCCAGCAGCCATTCTCAGCAGAAGTGACTGGCTAAAGCACAACATGATGTTTGTCCAGCACAACACAGGGCAAACTTAATGACAGTCAGTGAGTGACAAGCGGATAAACATGGTTATTAAAACCTTAAAGAACAACATTTTCTTTGTTTTGGTGGAGACCAAAGCAGAGCTAGATATCATACTGGTATGCACCCTCTGATTTGGATTATGTTTTAAACTTTGAAAGCTGTACAATGTTTATTTCTACAGATGCAGCTGTTATGTGTACTCTGACATTCGTATTTATGCACATGCTCATAGCTGACGTAAGCTTTAGTTCCTCTGGTTCTCTGAAGATTTAAACCTTAATGGGCAGAGCCAAAGTTGCACCACGTTTTAGAGCACACGTTAAGTCTATGTACAAATGTATATGTACAAAAAGTTACTGTATTTTCCACACTATAGGGCGCACTGGATTATAAGGTGCACTGTCAATGAATGGTCTATTTTCTTTTTTCATATATAAGGCGCACCGGACTGTAAGGCACATTACACACAGTACGTATCACTCC
>JBAJHX010000039.1:18333276-18387027 GCA_037176925.1 Amniataba percoides | reverse complement strand
GTGTGTGTGTGTGTGTGTGTGTGTGTGTGTGTGTGTGTGTGTGTGTGTGTGTGCGTGTTTGTGTGTGTGTGTGTGTGCTCACTTGGCAGGTGTGTGAGCTCATTGAAGAACTTGTTCTTCATGCTGGCAAACTGGTGGTTGGAGTGATGTGAAGGTGGAGGAGGCGGCGGCGGCTCCCTCTCCTCCTCCTCGGCCGCCCTGCGGAGCCGTGCCCCCGCCACGCTGACCAATCGCATTGCTGGCTCTGTGAAATCAGTGAGAGGCCGCCTAACAAACGCTCAGGGACTTGGTGGCTGAACTTCAACATGCTCACTCTCTCCTCAGATGTGTCCCACTGTCAGCCTTCATCTTGTGTGACCTTTCACCTGGCTGTAATCCCTTTAATCCTCTCTCACTCGTTCCATTCTCCTGCCTCTCTCCATTTATTCACCATCTCATGAAGACTAACAAATTAACTGCAGCTCAACAAGTGCTGTCAACTTACCACATAAATATTCAAGATGAAATAATATCTTTATTACATTATTTACTTTAACTGAAATACATAAAAATCTAAAAAGTCATTAAAAAACATACAAATAACACTTTCTTTGTCTCTTTGCTTCTCCTGCACCATTTCTCCTCTTTCCTTCCTTCCTTTACTTTTCTGCCTCCTCTCCATAGTGGCAGTGTGTCAAGAAAGAGTGAAACCTGCACACTCCCTGTGACTTTGTGACAGCAAGGCTGGTACACACACAGCAGTCATTTTGACTCGTCATTTTAAGAAAAGAGTAGCTGCTATCAGTAACATGAACGATGGCCTTTCAGCTCAAGTGTCCCAGTAAACCATGAGAGCAAATTAACTGGAGGAAATTAAATTCAACCATCAGTAGTTCTTTTTATTAACACCTGTGCTTCCTGTGTTGTGACGTAAAAATGTCTTCTGTTAAAAAAAAAAAGTCTACTTAGTACACAATCTCAATGCACAGACAATCTTAATTAGATGGAAAATAAAGTTATTAATTCCTGCCCTTTCCCTGTTAATGAGGCATACTGTGAATTTTTCCCAGTAGGATATCAGGCTTAAAAGGTGTATAAAGTGCAAAGAGAAAGCAGGGTTTACCTTCTGCCAAATCCCTGCCTGTGGCCCTGGATAGAAGCAATGGAATAAAAGGGAAGAAAAAATCAGTTTCTGGTAATCATGTCGTTCTGTTGAGGACTTTTGTGACCTGTGAAGAGTTCAACCTGTCAGCTGTGCATCATACACACACTGACAGTTAAACACACATGCATAGGCTCCACCCACAGCCGACATCCCTCTGTCGCTCTGCAGCGATGTAACAAGATTAATTGCCAAAGGTAATCCAAAAATCCCTCGGCTTAAACAAATTAAGGACAGTTTGCCTCTCTGTGTCTCCTCCCCTTTCTCCGCCCACACCGCCTTCATCTCTCCCTCGACCCCCCACCTCTCTGTTGACTCCCTCTGTCTGTCATTTATCCTTCCTCCTCATGACAGCTGGAATAGAGACAGACGTACATACACAAGATATTTTCCCATAATGAGATCTGATTTAGGTGGCAGGCTCTGTTACATTAACCCTTTAATCTCCCTTGGCTGCATAAACAGAGAATTATAGAGGGAGATCTGTGTGTGTATGTATGTGTGTATGGATGGATGGATGAATAGATTTAACTAATAATGATTTTTTTTTTTTACAAACAAGTTGTATTTTTGCTCTGCTGTAGAAAGAGGTTTCTGGAACAACTGACTCTATGTTCATATTAGGACAAATATTATTCAGTTTGGATATTTCCATGGATTATTGTCTCCACTGCTGGATGCAGGTCTGTCTACAAAAGCCCATGAAAGCATTCCTGTCTAGGCACTAAAAACTCTCATATATCAACCATGAGCTCTAATAGGTTTTTAAGTAATAGTGCATTTTGATACAAGTTAATGGATCAAAATAGAAAAGAAATGCATATTTCATATCAGGTTTTATGGGATGGGGCCTCAATCACATCAGAAATAAATCAAAGTAAATTAATATTTGATAGCAACTAAATATCTGTCTAAGCCTACTGGTGGTAAGTACTCTAGGTAAAAGCACCCGGAGAATTCAGCGTCATTCTGCCGTTTCTGCCAGAACTCTGGATGTTGCATAATGAAATTTTAGCTTAAGTTCACCCCAAAATCAGGATGATGACCACAGTTGTTATCTGGGTCACAGCAGATTTAGGCTTAACTGCTGCCAGAAAGTTACATCAGTGAGTCTGAAACCTGCTCAGGTTGTAGGAATACATCTATCTGTCCAGAGACTGCAGGATGATAAAATCATGCTGCTGACGGGAGAGAAGTCACAATAAATGTATCATTTTGCACCCTAGTTCATAGTTTTGGAGACAAAACTGAATGTAGTTACAGTTACTAGTTTTCAGGCTGTTTGAAGAAAAAAGTTCCTCAGATAAAAGCAGAAACTGATTTGAAGCAGAATATAACAACTTTTAGATTCTAAAACACAAATACATAAAGTTATTAACAACTGATGGCACTGACAAAAAACTGTATATAAGTCTCATCAACAGAACAGAGACGTGGTTTGTCAAAATAAGCAACATCCCTTTAAATGATCATACTGCAGGAAAGAAAATGGCATTTTAAATATAAAAAAAAATTCTTCCTATGAGCAATAAAATATGAGTCACCACATAATATTATAATAATAATATAATATTAGCACAAAGAACTGCGGCCAATCACTACTTATCACCATGACATATAAACAAAGATAAAGAAACCTACGCAGATCTGTGAGGGAGTCAGTGACTAAAGCTAAATATGTGTGTAGTTTATGGTTTGTTGAATCTTGATGTCTGGGAACAATTTACACTAATGTTTTGTCTAGGCTCACAGACTCTCTGACTAACACAGAAACGCTGCTTCTTTTTTTCTTTGATACTGTCTGTGTCTCATAGAAAATAATTCTGCTCATATGATACAATTTGGCAATGCTGAAAGTGTTTAATTGTTAAATATAGAGTTGAAACTTTTGGTCACTGAAAGTGTCAATGATCAAAAATTAATTGGCAGCTATTTTGGTAATGACTTGTGCAGGGACTGAATTATGTAGATTTCACTGGTTCAAGCTTCTCAAACACTTTTCTTTGTCCTCCTATACAAATGTAAATATATGTAATATATGAGTTTGGGATACTGATTTTCTTCACTGTTTGGCATTAATCAGGACAAAAATTAGAAGATTTACTAATAAAGAAAATAATTGTTGGTTGCTTAATTAGATTGCATAAGTTTAAGTGCAGACTGTATATGATTTACTGAAGCAAGTGTTCAGCATCTCTGAGGTACACGTCAGCGGACGTGCAGAAAGTCATGTCAGTCTGTATTTCTTCCTCTGTCTTGGGTTTATTTTGGAGGTGAACAGGTGGGATTTTATCGCTCACGGCTCTGATCTGAACGTGAGGACCCATTAGGCTTCGGACACGCTGGCCGACTGGTGAAGGTGTGTACGCGTTGTACATACTCCAACTTTTTTGACAGCTTGAAAGTTTTTTTCCATTTGGAGTTGAAACATAGCAAACATAGTTTCAGTAAAAGCATTAGAACAATATTCTTACGGGAAGAAAATTTTCAACATTGGACAGGTAAAAATGAATATAAATCAAAAAGATAACATGTTTCCTGTTACAACTGAGAAGTATGTTTCTTTCCTCTTTTTAAATGCATTATAATACTTGAACAGTGCCTTAAAGTAAGCGCTCTTTTCTTTCTTCCATTGTAAAGTGAATTTTGTGTATGAAAGGTGCTGTGTAAACAAAGTTTATTCTAACCATTATAAATTGAAGAAGACTGTACACATCTATACAGTAAATGAGCAGTAGGAACTGAAGCTGGTTAGCTTAGCTTAGCATAAAGAATGGCAAAGTTTGCCAACTCTGTTGAAAGGGAACAAAATCCAGCACCCACATATCTAACAGTCGCTAAGTAAGACATTTTATCTCATTCAAAAACGGAGTTAAAACAGAAAATTACAATTCTGTTTGGACAGATTCAGGCTAGCTGTTTCCCTCGATTCCCAGTCTTTACGCTAAGCTAAGCTAAGCTAACCAAGTGTGGGCTGTCTACATTTTTACTGTACCCAATGAAACTTTGAGGAAGGAGCATTTGTTCATTTCGACCATTTTTCGTTGAGATAATGCTAATTTGCACACATCTTCACCACTCACTATTCAAAAAAGCCACAAACACCAAGAGACTCCATCTGCATTACAGCAGCCTGAATGTGCAAGCTGTGACAACCAGCTGTGTCCTCCAACATCAACCTTACAGGATTTAAGTTTACAGTGCCAGACGCTGTCAGAAAGTTCATATCGGTTGTGGAGGTAAACATCATGGAGGTGTCTTGCGTGTAATTGCACGTGAACGCAGCCTCTGTAAATAGACGTGCATTAGCCTGCTGTAATCCACTTAAACTAATCTTTGCACGTTTTAGAAAACATCGTCCAGCTAACGTAAAATAAAATTTTCTTTCGTTTAGGAAGTTTTCTGGTAAAATGTACTCATCGAAAGAATGAGAATGCCATAAAAATGAGCATTAATTGAAAGAATCCAGTAAATTAACATTTACCTTGAGCCCCCTGTGGCTGCCTCTTATCAGATTTACTGCACAGGTGAAATAGATGGAGAGAGACTAAATAACCTGCAGCTGAATACAGATGATTGTCATGATTCGCTACAGAAAGTGAATCATGACAACTTTCATGATCAACTCATTTTCAATAAAACTATTTGCTGTTTCCAGATTTTGTAGTTTTGCTGTTTACATTGGAGGCGCAGGTTTGCTTGATTCACTGTTTCATTCATTATAAATTGAACACCTCTGCCTTTTTTATACGGTGTTTCTAAATGATCTTGAAATCTCTTAATTAAAAAAAGTAGTTTTGGCTCTGACAACAGATAAACTAATGAGTAACTCTAAAATAAACCATAATACAAAGATAAAGAGCATGTAACTCACCTGATTAAATGTCAGTCCCTCTCAGTTCTTTGGCTTTTATTCTATTTGATTTTTTTGCATCCAAATGTTCTCTAGACAAATCCACCACCGACTGATGAGAAGAGGGAGAGAACTCTCTGTCAATCTCTCCCCCTCCCCCCTCGGTGTTAATCTCCACAATATCCCTCACTGCCAACTACTTACCGTCCACCTCCGCTGCGAAAGAGCCCATATTGAAGAGCCAATTCATCTGACGCTGTCACTTCAAATCAAATTCCTCTCCACATCACCGAGGAATGTCCTTTAAACTGAACAATAAGTCTTTAAAGTCTTCAGCCTGCAGTGTAAAGGATATGTTAAGGTGTCCATGTTTTACAGCGGAGCAGCTCAGTTAGGTCGTCCTGCAGGTTTCAGCACTCTGGACGGTGATGACTGCATTCAGCAGATCAACAGAGCCGTCAGTCAAAAGGGACAGTCACACCAACACCTTGGGTTTTACTTTAGTAAAGGTCATGACCCCTAAGAAATGGTGCTCAGGCAGCTGACGAGATGCAGTTTAATACCTGTGGCTGACTTTAAATACTTTATAATTCCAAAATTACTTGGGCTAAGGGTGAGGCTATACTTAAATGGAAATTCACACTGTTTGTCTTTCTACATGGCGGTAATAGCAAATGTACCACATATCAGGTTGATGGACGTCCGAGGTGACTCTGAGTTAAGACTTCACAGTACAGTACCCAACTTGTCCAGCAGATGGCCACAATATCTCAGAATAATGACCCCCCAAAGCTCTCCAGAAGTTGCCACACCAATGAAAGTATACTAAAATGTTATTGTTTAACATACTAATACTGTAAATGCATATATAGGAAAATTATTTAACTACATTTAAGAGACAATTCATGTAATTTTTACTTTGCTACATTTATCTGAACATCTTACTAGTTATGTTGAAGATCTAGATTTGTAATATATAATTTTAATGTATTAATTTAATTAAATTATGATGTACTGTTATACATTATGATAACACAAGACTTTATTAATCTTCCAGTGAAACTTATAAGCTTATATGTCAAACAATTAAAATGACCACCATATGAATGCATTAAGAACTATAATGCAATTATATATTATACAGTCTTGGTATTTAAAGTGTATTTGGATATTTTTGCACTTATAACAGCATTTAAACTGTCTTCTATCGTTGCCATCATCAGTCAAAAAAGCTTGTTTTTTTAAGTCTTTGGTTTGAAAAAAAGACTAATCACTGAGACTTCGATTGAGAGGTGTCCTCAGCATAAAATACTATAATCTGTCAGAGGTGGACATATTTTTACCAGCTCCAGAGTTGTATGCTTTGTGATGATGCAGACCTGTAAAGACCTATCATTTAAGATCAAACATTATCCTTCGGATTTAAAAATTATAGTCTGCAACAGACAAGTAATGTGTTGTTTTTACAACCTTTGTAGATTCAGTTAGCAAAGAAAATGTTAGCGTGAGAGGAAAACAGGTCCATCAAGTTCAGTTAGATAACAGATCCACGTGGATGTGAGGAGTCGGTAAATATTTTAGGGGACAAACTGAAACAGATTTACTTTGACAGAGTTGAATAACTCCATTGTCAATTTTTTAGTATACCTCCATTTTGCAGTTATTTTGGAGAATTATCCTACCAACTGTCAACTTTACACCATTTAGAGCCAACATGTTATTTTAACATGCTGGTTACGTGGTTGGGTTCATGACTCGGTGTAAAAACATTCACTGAGTCAACATGAACAGTTCATGGAAGAGATGCAGACAGACAGAGTCCAGCTCAAAATGTTTATTCAGATTAAGAACAGATCAGAAACAGTCACAGTCATTGTTGAAAATGTCACAAGGAGGCTTGTAGGCAATGAGTGCAAAGCCGTAACCTGATTAATATCAATCCTTTTGCTATGACATTTAAAAACAGCGACACCACCGCAAAATACAAGAACTTCAACTTCAGAGGTCAAGCAGATTAGATATTAAGTTGTGCTCAGTGAGTGAACAGCCAGAGCAGAAATTTGTGTTTAATTTAAAGCCTATGTTGTTAAGATTTTCACTGAGCTCCATCTTGGGACATGGTGTTTAGCTCTTGCCCCCCAGGGAGTGCTTGTCAAACAGGTACTCTGCCATCTTATTGGTGTGGGCGTCCATGCGGCTGAGGTTGGAAATGTAGTCGCCCAGCTTCTTGATGGCCTCCACCTGCTCGTTCAGGTAGTGGCTCTCCAGGAAGTCACACAGCTGGAGGACAGAGTCAGAGATGGTTTGATAAGGATAAAAATCATTTAGAAAGTTTAAACATAGTAATGAATCATTGAATGCGCCCCCCCTCCCCAGTGTCATTGACCATGTCATACAACTTACATGAGGGTCTACATGCTCAGAGGCCAGTTTGTGCAGGTCCAGCAGGGCCTGGTTGACGTTCTTCTCCAGCTGCAGGGCGCACTGCATGGCCTCCAGCCCGCTCCCCCACTCGTCACGCTCCGGTTTCTGCACAACACAAACATTCAATTACAGCACACTGCTTATTATATTAAGCCTCGTGTACACAGGGCACGATGATGAGTCACCGGTGCTACTGCCACCCACCACCCTCTGGATCGTAACAAGCTCAGAAGATAAGCTCTGATATTTGATATTTGAATTGAGTACACATACTGACTGTATGAGGATCAGTCTTGTGTAATAAAAATACTAATAATAATGATAATAATTTAAAAGTGTGTCAGCCTCAGTTCACTGACCTTGATGTCCTGGAGGAAGATGCGTCCCCCTCTCTTGTTCTGGAAGGACAGCAGCTTCTCAGCGTGCTCCCTCTCCTCGTCGCTGTTCTCCTTGAAGAAGTGTGCGAAGCCTGGGAGGGCCACATCGTCACGGGAGAAGTAAAAGGCCTGTGGGGGGAAGAGGAGAGGCAGTCAGGAAAATGAAAAACAGCGATCAGGAGCCATCGCCCGTCATTAGCTCCTGACGAAAGGTTGTGACAAACAGTAGTTATGCAACCTAGCAGTGGTTAGAGACATGAGTCACAGCTCTGAGGGGTCTGGTCAGTTTAGACACAGACTAGCATTGAGTTTAGAGGAGGAGGAGTGAAATAACATGGAGCGTAAGCATGACACAGCATTTTTTTGTTTAGTGAGGTGGGTGGTGCTAATCACTCCTTATTTGACAACCTGCCAATCTGTGACAAACAACATGCACAAACACTGAGGTACTGCTGAAATATTACATCAACAGTAATATAGAGTGACTATTTGCAAGAAATTAGTTACTGCAATGTACATAACTAAATTACACATCAAGCCCGTCAGTCAGCAGTGTGTCAGAGAAACACACAATAGGAATATAAATTGTACATTTAACAATAAGTAAAACATCACTTTAAGCAATGTTTTTCTCACCATAGAAGTGTAGGTGTAGGAGGCAAACAGCTCCATGTTGACCATCCGGTTAATGGCGGCCTCGCAGTCGCGGTGGTAGTTCTGACGCACTTGGGACTCCATTTTGGCTGGCGTTTCTTGTGCTTTCTTAACAAAACGGTACAAAAATATAGCTTTACGACGACTTTGTCGGTAGTGTTCAAGTAGAAAAAGGTATATCGCGTTCCGGAATGTAATTAAGCTGAAAAACGAAGCGGGACGAAGGAAGAAGTTCCGTTCAAACACTGTTGAAGCAAGAACTCCTCACGGTTTTCTTCCCTGGTGTGAAATGGGAGCAGCGCCGCTCCTGTATTTATACGCCGCGGCAGACCTCGTGACTGAGGTGACGACATGACGCACGTTTCCGTCAGCTACAATGACGAAGCAGTTTTTGAGCTTCAGGAGACAACAAACGAGTCTGTATGTTTGAATTCAGTTATTTGAACTAAAATGAAGAAGAAAAGCATGTACTTTATGTGTGTTAGTGTGAGCTTTCCCTTTATTTGCATAAATACAAACAGCATAAAACAGTAAAAACAAATCTCAACAAAAACAAAGAAAACAGAAAATACAGTGTATACTTTTGAACACAAACAAACCTATGTTACTGCATCAACTAAAAGATGTCTCATCTTATTGAAAAAGGGATCCAATCTGTTTATTTTACATGAAGACATGTAGGCCTGTCTTATGTCTGTAAATGACAAACAGCTCAGAGTCTAATGCTACAGTATTAATCCACTAATTTCCTATCATACAGCTGGTTTCTGTAAGTTCAGCGTGTATCTGGATTCTTGAAAAATTCATGAAATTCTACTGAATTCTTGTCCTTTTTTATTTCTATAAGTTGACGGAGCACTGGAGCCTCACTCTGCATAAACTCAGTGAATCTATATTTCTTGATTAGTGATAATGTAGTTGATTATAGGCCTCTACAGCCCTGACACATGGAGCTTATTTCACCGCATAAATGCACCATGACACCTAAAAACTGCTGATTACGTGTTTTCAACCAAGGTAGCTTTTATTGCATTACTCAACACCACAGCACTGTTGCAACACACTATTGACTGGAACGCCTGTAAGTCCTATCATCGCTGTAACAACACGGGATCGGAGAAATTGCTCTATTTGCATTTTGTCTGGGAACAAAGTAACTTTTTCTCATAAAATGTCTCAGTTGTATTACACAGAGATACTTTTTATGACACTTAGGAGTCTCAGGAGTGTGATTCACATTGGTGGAATAATAAAGTGTTAAAACTTACTTTGGACAAAGATAACTACATGGAGGAGAAAAAAAAAGAACATTTCATTCCTTCTCTATATATATATGTATACACTGTGTCAGTCCTGAGAGACTGTGATTCTAAGAAGGGTCAAAGTTTGTCCTCATGTAAACCTAAATATGATTCCTTAGTTATCCACTGTTTTAACCATAAACTTTACAGCAAGATAACATCATTTCAGCCATATGTGACTGTAATAAACTGACACAGCACTGTGTGCCAGTAGTTTTCCACTTGTACAGCGTATTCTTTGTTTTAAGTGTCACGCCCAGGTGGACTTAAGAGGGTGCAGGTGCTTTGTTCAGCACCTATGCTTAACACAAGGACTGCGGCTCTGTTTACATGTCACCATGCTCTTTGTCCGGCTTCCGGATTTTCTAACAATTAAACTGAACCCCACCTCAGCTGTTGCCATTGGTAACCCATAATGTGAAATTTTCTTTGTGAGTATGAAATTCTAGCAGTTTTGCGTCAGCTAAAATCGTGGTGAGAATGTGAAGATGACGTGTTGGCCAGAGAAGATTAATGTGTGGACGCTGAACCGGTTAAGTTCATTATCTTCCTTGGTCTTTTACACACAGTGAGTACAGATATTGTGCAGCTGCCATTAAAAAAGACTCTTCTCTTGCAGGTTTATGTAATTTGAAGGCGGGTCTGTCTACCTGAGCAGCAGGCTCGACTACTCACAGACAGCTCTTCTTTCTTTCTGCAACATATATATTTGTGTTTAAAAATCACCTCATTTAAGGGCATTTTTGGTGTGATCGACCACAGGGTCAGTCGAAACACTTTGCTGTCATCTGATCTTGTCGCTTTTTTTTTCCAGGAGGGTTTGTTCTAGAAACTCAAGTCATGTGATTGTTGGCTTCAGAAACAGATGACACTGCTCTTTTCCAGGAGACAGTTTTCTATGAAGGTACATCGCTGTTGAATAAAAGCATTCATCTATTATAGAATAGTAAAAGACATTATCACTGTTCAGTTGGCCTTGCTCGTATCTATTTCATACCTTAAGTTTGATCTGGGACATAAAAAGAGTGACTTTAAAAGAGGAAGTCAAGACGGGGGTTAATGGTAGCAGATCCACTTTCAGCACACACTTTGTTCCTCTAATAAAAAGCTCTGTAACCTGCCATTCATTTACTGTTTTCCACTAACCAGACAACAATAAAATGTACATTAACTACAACTAGAGCACAGTGACTGTGGTTATATTCACATTATATCTCACATTCTCATACTTATCAAAAACAGTGACTAAGCCATTTTTGATAGCACTCGTCCTTATTTTGTGCTGTGTCACACAACACAATTAGTCGGTCCAGGTTCAACTGAGGATTGTGCTGTGTCATTGTTGTGACTCAGCACTCCACAGTGTCACGGCCATCCTTCCTGGTGGCGGCGGGCAGGAGTCTCATGACCAAAGAGAAGTCTGACTGGAGGTTGATGTCAGAGCTCTGCTGGCTGGAACCAGTTTGGGATGAGAAAGAAAAGGAACAAGAAAGTAAAACGAGGAACTGATAACTGCACAAGATTTTCTGTATCTTTAAACCAAAGCATGTCCAGCTTCACGGCTGAGTACATGTTTGCATGTTTTTTGTGCATTAGAAAATGTATTGAAAGAACATTATTATGGTTGTGAACATCTGTGAAAGTTAAAAAATAAAGTTCAACTTTGCCCAAACACATAAAATAGAAGATAGAACCTGATGCAAGTTAAGATTAACTTCCATCGACAGGCTTCCTTGTTTTTTTCTCTATCTTGATGCCTTTCTAGCATGACAGCACTCTTTTTTCCCCTCATTGTTCCCAAATGACTCATTGACCTTCACAGCCGACAATTTTACCTATTGGCAACATCTTGACATCAACAATTGCCTACTTTGAAAAAAGTCCAGCAAAACTGTCGACTTATAGTGCAGTATAATCAGCAACAGTGATTTGAATGTGGTGTTTACTCATGCGTGGAAGGGAATAGCATTTATGTTTCTTTGGACAAGGAATTAAACTACTGTGAAGGTTCAGAACTGTAGTCCACCTACAGAGTCTACAGCTGTGCTCCCACAGGCTGTATTAAGCCACAGAATAAATACTCAAGGATCACCAAGTCCATTCACAAGTTGTTAAAATATTTCAATCTGGGCTTATGTAGTGGAGCAATCAAGAGGCAAACACAAACACACCAGTGCTGCTGTCCACAAAACATGCTGGTAGCTTGGAAAAATTAAAAGAAAAAGAAAAAAAGACAAGGACAAAAGAGAGTGGAAATTTATTCACTTATATTATTTTAATTATGGCTTTAAGACAGCGAGACCCACCTTGTCCAGAAAACACACATTTGGAAAAGCAGGGTGTTTTTTACAGTGTGAACTTGCGTGAACAGCGTGAACAAAAAAAGATATCACTGGGAATGTTTGCGCCATGTGTACTTCCATGGCTAAAAGTTGCAGTATTGTTACATAGTAATAGAGACATACAATACATTGGCATATATGGATTGAGTAAGGCAGATGAGGTTTCAAGTTATAGACCGGAATGGAGGCTTTTGTATATAAAAAACACTTTTACCACAAACAGCTGTTTCTATTGAAACAGCAACAGACTCTTCCATTTTTCTTGTCACTTCCAAGTATCTAGTCTTCTGAGGCAAGCTATCTGCAAAGCACCAGGGAGACATGATGACTAATAGAAACAAGATGCATAACAGCAGGAGAAAGAGGTAGTCAGTCATTACGTCTTGTGTTCATGACTGCAGCATAGCAATAATAAATGTCAGGTCAACGTCTTGCTGTGTTTGACCTAATGGCTGTCTTTATCGTAATGAGGGAATATATAATAAACCCTCTGCCCTGGTAGATGTTGACCTTTTCAGCACTGTTGGCACATTTGTCCACTGTGTTAATACATCAGCACTGCTGCCGTGTGCAACGTGTGCAGCGTTCAACATTTTTAGTAAAATCCTTCCAAATCCTCCATCTGTCTGTTTGAAGTGCTTGATGATTTTTTTTAATTCAACACTCTGCAGCCTCTCCTGCTGTAACCTGAAGTCTCTATCTGTTAGTATATTTAATCTTGTTTTCTGATTCTCCTCACTCATGACCTGCTACATTAATCCCTGCTGTCTGACCTGCAGTCTTCCTTCTGTCCTGGAATGTACCTTTGTTAAGTTCTACCCTAATGTCAGAATCAGTTTGTTCAAACCAATGAAAGTATTTACTTTTTGTTGAACCAGACACTGGTATATATGATACATTTATGGTAGGATATTTTTGGTCTTTTTCAATTTTTTAGAGTGAAAACCTACATTCACTTTTTTCTAAGATAGTATTTCTGCTTGATTCTAACATCACATGTTCATTTATAAGTTCATATTGATCACGGTTCTTTGACAGCTTTTAAAAATCTGTGAAAAAAAAGTGTGGCTGTGCTGGATGTTATGATATCAACAGTTCTTTAATAAAACATTTGGTGTTTAACCAAATTTTCTTTGATTTAGTTGATTTCTTTTGCCACATTTCCTGATGTTTTAAGTTCTATATAATCTGTTTTCTGGTCCAACAGTTTGGCTACATGACATCGGAACAAATCACTCACTCACAGGCTTCCACAAAATTAACTGTGGAAGAACTAGTTTTCATTGTTCACAGTCATTAAAAGACCACGCGTACTTGACAATTAATATTCTCAAATCCATTGTTCAAACAATTATTGCTGTTTTCATTATAAACTGCATCTGTACTGTGCAAGAACAGACAGCCTGACATAGGCAGGCATAGCAACTTCATGTTAATCCTTCCTCTTAAAACTACACTCTACAGGCTGATGCTGAACCGGTGGATATCTGCAACACTTCCACCTCTCTTTCATCTGTGATTTGCCCTCTGTCTGTCTTGTTAAGCAGTAGGAATCCAGATGCTCTTCCACTGGACGGCATTCCTCCACATCTCTTCCAGGAGCAAAGGATGAGTCCAGTCCTTCCCTCCATCTTTCTCCTCCCTGTCCTTTTGGCAGAACAGGCTCAGGGTTTTCAGGGGGCTGGTGCAGGTGTGCTGGAGGTACTGGCAGCCCTGCGACAGGAAATCAGAGAGGAGGTGATGATATGTGGAGGGGTTTGGTGATGTGACTTGTGCCTGGGTTAAAGGTAATTTCACAGTGACGCGTGTGTTGGTGTGAAGTTGTCACCTCAGCGCTGCCCCAGTACCAGATGGCCTTGATGACGCTGTGATTAGCCAGAGCCACTGTTAGCTGGTCTCTGCTTCCTGAAATGACATTTACCAAGCCAGCCGGCAGGTCTGAAGCCTGGAGCACCTGAGGAGGAGAAAAAAGGGCTATAAAGACAAATGCAGTGTTCACAGTGTTCTCAGCGGTGGTTAGTGATGTGTCTAATGCAGCTGTTTTGACCTTGGTGTATCCTAACGGTCTGTTTTTGGCCCCTTGTTATTACTTATTTCTATGGTAACACTGAACCTTTAAAATTCTTAAACTTACGTTAATGTGTTCAGTTATATGCGGACGACATTCAGCTATACTTAACTTGCAAACCTGATGTTCTCAGCAAACTAACTGATTTAAAGGGTTGCTGTTACTCTAAAGTCATGTTTCCATCCAAATTTAGCACAAAATCTACTAAATCTACTAATTAAAAAGTGAATTTATGCACGTTATGCAAGTATTATGAACATAATGCCAACAGTGTGGTCCGTTTGCAGATTCCACCTCCCTTAACAAACTTGCTAGCCCATTTAACATCCTAACACTTACCTGAATGAATGCCAGAGCTGGTAGAGGATACTTCTGACTGGGGACCATGATGAGGGCATTGCCATTGGCGATGCCTGCCCCAAGAATTGTTACCATGGAGAGGAGGGGATTCTTGTCAGGTAGGACGACGCCCACAACTCCCAGAGCTTCAGGGAGGGAGAGCGCAGAGCCGGACTGGGGCATGGGCTGAAGGGGGAGGGGCACAGAGAGATGTAAAGACAGTTTGGAAATCAGCAAATCCTTCAGATCTACTTGAATATAATTTCATTTCTTATAAACTTTGTACAAAATGAAAATATAACAAAATAAAATAATCTCCATACCAGAGTTCCTCCTCGGACTTTGTCACAGACAGCTGCCCAATCGCTGAGCCTGGCGATGCTGAGTTCCACCTCCTTATCGGCCTCGTCCATTGAGAGGCCAGTTTGAACACTGACTGACGCAGCTATGTCCCGCCTCCCTGCTTCCAGGCCCTTTGCCAGAGAGTGGAGCGACTGAGCACGTGCAGATGGAGCCTTTTTCATCCAGCTAAAGGAGGGAAAAGATGTTAATTGAACAAAATGCTGCTGAACCACATGTGATCTTCCTTTTGTTCATTTGTCAGATTCCACTTTGTATTGTTCTCTAAACTCAGCAATGATGGTCAAAAACTGAAAGTACTGATGTCCTACAGGGAAATGATAATGAACATGTACTGTACTTTTAATGGTTTGTTGAAAGAAAAAAAAAAAGCTAAGAAGAGCGTGAGAGCGTGTTTTCTTGATTTCAGTGCAATCAAAATGTGCTGATACTCATGTATTTGGATGACTCAGGAAATTTCTCTCAAAATGGACTTTGACTGGTGATAAACACTGGGTTATGAAATACCTTGCTGCCTGTCTGGATTGCGTACATAGGCCCAATTACACCTAAAACTTTTATTTCGCCATCCATCCAGCAGTCCACAAGTCTGAAGAAAAAAATTCCAGCATTTCCAGTAACTTTACTTACAAGACAAGTGAATGCTATGATGCCTTGTGATGCTCCATTCATCATTAAAGAAAGAACAAGACATTTTATCAACCGTTAACTACAAGGATGGTGTACAGATATAAAAATGATCACATATAATTGTTTGTTGATATTTGTCCTTATTTCCATCTGTGCGTTTGGAAGCATGTATGCCTTTTTTCATGTTTCCACTTCTGACTTGATTTTCAACATTGAAAACACAACATTTACCTCGTTGTGTTTTTTGGCTGGACTTTGATCATTTGCATGTCTGTGGTTTGTGTATCTTTACATGACAAAGCCCTCACCCTGGCTGGACTTTGGCAGCAGCCTCCACGGCATTACGGACGTCTTTCCGGCCACCATCCGGACAATAGGCGATAACACTGCTGCCCCCTGGTGACCGCACAGCTATACTGCTGCCGGACACTGATTTACAGGCCTTCCCGCTGACAAACTGCAGGTAGGGCTTTGGAGCGCTGAGGGGAGAAGAGGGAGGAAGTGATGGACAAACTTACTACTGCAGCACATGTTGTTGTTTAAACATTTACAACACATCACCATATGCTCACTATGCCACTACTGTGATACCTAATAAACAAAAAATAACGTCAACGAGAGCATCTCAAACCAACCTGGCAGGGTCTGAATCATCAGGAATGATGGCAGGAGAAGCTGCTGTTCCAAACTTTGAGTAGTCCATAGAGACGGGGGAGGAACGAGGCAGTGGAGAAGAAGAAGCGGACGGTTGTAGAAACTGGTACAGGCCCTGGCAGATGGCAGAGAGGCAGGGGTCAACACACAGTATACGATTGTTCTGTTATGTTTATTTGCTGCAGTGGTTGGTGTGTATGGAGGCCCAAAAGTGACCAGCTCTATTTAATACATCAATAAATAACATTGTTAGTTAAAAATGAATTGAATGTAAACAGAAAAGCACAACAAATACAAAAGTAAAATCTGTAATTATTCCTTATTTTGGACACACAAGCAATATCAAAGGTCAGATTCTTCAGACACATGATAATGAGATGAACATTTACACAAGTAACAGAGATTTATTCAGTTTTAAAAGGAGCTGTGTACAGTTTGTTAAACACATGTAGGGGTCAAATGCATTAGCGGTGTGTTCATCTACTGAAACTCACCTCTTGCCCTCCGTCTGTGCAGGTGCCGCTGTCTTTGTGACCAGACACAGGCAGACAGGGGTCGGCCACAGAGTGGGAATTCACCCACACTGAGCCAACCGAGAGGCTGAGCAGAGAGAGGGAGAAGGAATAGACATATTAGTACTACAGAGAATAGCCTTTTTCTGACTTGTCAAAGCAGGAAAGCTGCAAACAGTGATATTAAAAATGGCTCCATTCTTGCCATGTAACAAAGTGGCTCATGCACAAAAACCCTGGAACCGTCTGCCCGTCACTGATTTCATATTTTCCTGTGCTCAAAATGTCTGCTGTTAAAAGAGTCTATGGAAGAGTCTACCAGCGAGGAGGTGACAATGAGGCACACTGACCACATGAAATGATTTTAAACATCAGGGCTTTTAGTGTCGCCTGTGAAGACGAGATGAGAGGATGTGAAGGAAAAGAAGAGGAAGGTGAGGTGGTGTGTATGTGAGTGTGTTTACCTCTTAGCTGTCTCTAGAGCCAGAGTGAGGTCCTCAGTCCATATGGAGGCTGCCTGACCATGAGGACTGTGGTTTCCTGTGCCGAACAGAAACGGAAAGTGGAAATTTAATATCAAAACAAAACAAAAAAACAAATAAAAAAATCTGTTTTATTGGACAAAAAAACATTTGAAAAGAAATTTCGGGGCCACTTCAAGTCATCAAGGGAGCTGATTACATTCAGCGAAAAAAGCAACCAACTGTGCAAAGTCACATCACTTCTTCAGCCTCCGCTCATGCATCTGCTCCCTCAGGGGCTCCCTTACCAAGGGCCACCGCCTCTGTGCTGCTTCTGAAGGTCATGAGAGGCAGCAGTGGTCCGGGAGAGGGGTTGACCACAAACGGTGAGGAGGGGGCCGCCCCGCAGAGCACCGTGGGAGGGTACTGAGCGCCCGAGGAGGGGGGAGAGCAGGACTGAACCAACTGGGAAGCAGAGGGAGAAAAATGACAGCCACAGGTTACAGCTCATTGTTTAACTGTTTTATATAAAATTTGAAAAAAAAAATGAAATGTTAAATGTATTCAAATGAACGTCTGGTTAGTTTCCATCACAGTTATCAAAGTGTGTGACATTTCTCCACTGTCAGCGTCTCTTGGTGTGTCAGACTCACATTGGCACCCTGCTGTTGAGCCTCCTGCACCGTCGCCTCCACCTGCGCCCTGTCCTCTTCGCTTTGCAGGGCCACGCACTTCATCCCCGCCATGCGGCCACGGAGGCGGTTGACAACGCTG
The DNA here is from genome assembly GCA_037176925.1 of Amniataba percoides. NCBI lineage: Eukaryota > Metazoa > Chordata > Actinopteri > Centrarchiformes > Terapontidae > Amniataba > Amniataba percoides. Next base: position 18,369,137 of record JBAJHX010000039.1, on the reverse strand, counting down.
TCCAGCACGCTCTCCTGCACGCACAGCACCCAGTGCACCTGAGGCGAGGGGGGAGGAGCGTTACAGATTCAGTGAGACGTTCTCCATTCTTCTGTGGGAGTGGGGGCGCTTCTGTGGGTAAGTCACCTCTTTTTTCTTCTTGAAGGCGGTCTCTATCACTCCGTCCACCGCGCTGTCGATATCGGCTGACTCAAAGACGATGAAGGGGCACGTGGCACCGACGCAGGGGGAGACGGAGACGGGGACACCCATTCCAGCTGTGGCCTTACACAGCATCGCCCCGTCCTGACGGAGAGGAGGAGCAGCGTTGTAAAGATTTAGGACATTTCAGAAACATTAAACACAGCGTCAGAATCAATGCACAGAGAGGTTCTCAACTTGCGCACCTGCTTGTTGCCGCTGTAGGTGACGTAGCTGACGCTGGCGTTCTGGGCCACTTTGGCGCCCAATGACATGTCACTTCCTGTTAAAACACTGAGAGCCCCAGCAGGAAGTCCTGCCCCCATAAAAAGCTGCGCCAACAGGAGCGCTGGAGGGGCGGTGCTCTGACCGGGGACAACAATGACAGAGTTGCCTGGAAGAGAGCAGGATTTGATTTTTACTCACAAAAACACAACAGGTCTCAGCAAAAACTTGGATTTGACCACAGCTGCAACCACTTCTTAACCAACGAATTATTTTCAAGAGAAAGAGCCGAAAGTCTAAAGGTTTCTCTAATGTGAGAGTTTTTACTTTGAGAATAAAATGACAAATACAGGAAATTGGGACAGATAAAGTCCATAAATCACATGAAAGCCGGGGATAGGCTTTAATTAAAGTGTTATCAGTTTAAATCCAGTGTTTTCCATGAAAGGTGCTGAGCTCCATTACAGTCTATTAGTAAGTGCTGCCACATCTCATGTCATGACAATGAATCACTGGACATTTTGTTGTCAGATAATAAATTAAAGTCTCAGAGATCATTCACTGAACATCCCGAATGCTATCAGAGAGATCCTTATTTTTGTACCTCTGGTATAATGTTTAAAATCTTTTTTATTATAAACCTCTTTGCAGCGTAACCCACAAGTCTTTTTGCAAGTGTTGGTATTTTGTCATAAAATCCATATATAATAGTTTATGATAAGGGCGAAGAGTGTGTGTGTTTGTGTGTGTGTGAGTGTTACCCATGGCCAGTGCTGGCAGGACTTTGAGCATGAGAGAGTACACAGAGCACTCATCAGAGACAATCACTGCCACCACACCTGGAAAAGGGAAAAAGAAACTAAATGAAAAAGGGAACAAAAACACTTGATTGAAAATGACAATTAAAACTGAATGCTGCACTCGGTCTCACCCAGTGGAGTCCAGCCGGTGATGAGAGTGTCTCTGAGCTGAGCCCAGCTGCTGTAGTACTGCAGCAGCCTGACGAGGGTGGAGGGCGAGCAGGAGGCCCCGCACAGCCCGCACAGCTCCGACACACACTGAGTGTGCTGCCCGAGGACGCTCACCAGCCTGTCAGTGGAGGACACGGACATTGATCTTCACATCAGGACGGCGGTATCAGTGCTGAGGGCGCTGACATGTGTAAGAGGAGGGTCTGTCGTACCTGAGCAGCACTTTGGCCCTCTGATGGCAGGTGAGGCCGCTCCAGGCCTTAAAGCCACTGACGGCAGAGGAGGCACACTGGGAAACGTCGTCCTCTGCGGCGCACACTGTGCTGCACACGTTGCCACCTGAGGTATCAACATGCATGTCAGTTTCATCTGATTTTTTTCTGAGACGTTTATGGAGCTACAGCCACACTCTCACCATTTGAATCAGCCAGCGAGCGACTCTGTCTGCCAGCTGGACGGACGAACTTCCCATCGATGAACAGACCAAGAGAACGGGAATGGTGATCCAGCCAGGCCTGACGGAGGACACGGTAACAGTCAATATGGAGGAAGAATAATACAATATAACTAGATTAAGCGTTACAAACATCCAGATGAAACAAATTAGAGAAAACACTGAACTCATCACTTAAAAAAAGTTCAATGAGTTGATCACAGTTGTTGGTTGTCATAAAACAGCAAAATTCATCTGACCAAGAGGAGAGCAGTTTTATTTATTTTTTAATTTGATTGAGTGTGAATCAGTGATATGTCTGTACTTCAAGCCCTTCCACCTTTTATTACTTACTTACTTTGATTGCATATCTATTCAACCATAGTACACATAATAAAATCTGCTTTAAACAAACAACAGCCAAACCTTATTTTCTAAAGGGAAAATGTTTTTTGGGGTCAGAAACGGTACCTCTATCTGCAGGAGTGTAAAAGTGTTGTCTTTTTTTGTCAGCCTGTGTTTTATCTCACTGATGTCAGTCCATATATGTCTCATATTTTATAATGATCTCACTTGTTCTTTTACATTGTATTGTCCTTATTACATATATAGCCGTGGTGTCATGTTGACAGTTTTACTTCAAGAAAGAGGACTAATCAACTGTCTTTGACTTTGGAGGAAATCCATGAAATCACAGAAATGGGGCCCTTCATACTTTCACATTCAGTTCCACCTCACAATGAGCTTCTTGCCCTGAAAAACAAACCGTCTTCACACGGAGCCTCTACATGAAGCCGAACATGAGGATGCCAAGTGCTGTGCTCACATTTTATTGGTCGGGAAGACGCCACCTCTGCAGGACAGACGAGTGTGTCAACTATTTACAGACAGAGGACCAAAGTACAGAGCTGACCCTCTTTCTAAAGCAGCAGGCTCATCTTCAGTGAGCAGCACAGGGCAGATCAGACTGAACAAAACCCAGAAAGACACATCAGCACCTTAAAACAAGGTGGACCAACAAGCATTTTCACAAATCACATCAGTCTTAATGCTCTGACTGGGTGAAAAGAAGGCACTGATCCCATGATCAAAAACCATCAGAAACATGTGTCAGAACATCTGGCCTCACATCTCATAACTCCCATCCAAGTCACATGTTTGTCTTGTGAGTTACAGGCAGCAAACAGTTAATGAACTTCACATGAGTCCAGCAGCCTAACAGGAGTGACTCAGAATATACACACGTTTTCACCATAAAGCATCAGGTCATGGTTTTATGACAACCACAGGTGATGCTCGGCTCAGCAGGTTTACCTGTGCGGTGGCGGTGCTGGGGGACTCTGCTGGTCCGGACTCCATGCTCTCAAAGATGTCGTGCACTGAAGGGACGCTGCTCCCAGCCATAATAGTTACAGATCGCAGAAAGGAAGCGGCTCTTCGCGGCGCCGTGTGTCCGTCTCTGGGAGGAAATCTTCACTCTGAGGCCCGTGAGCTGGCTCCTGCGAAGAAGTAAAGTGTGGAAAAGCCTGCAGGAAGAGGACTCTCACGTCAAACGCAACGTGCAGCGGCCACTTTCCGTTCCTCGAAGATCTGCAGTGACCTGCGCGGAGCGAGAGACCTCCCTCCTGGTCACTTCCGGTGTTGTGTCCAAAAAATACTTGTTATTTTATTAGACTGAATTTAAGCAATCGACGTAATGTTTACAGTTTTGTGAGCTCGTGACAGCAATTTTAGATGTATTTTAAAAAATGTAACCACTATTTGAGTTTTAGCTTGTGGTTCCGCTCTGCATTACGTAACACCTGCTAATTATTAACGTACGGTGTATTACCATGTGTTAATATTTTAATATCGCTTTTTAATTTGTTGAGAGTTGAGATAGATCACCCTGCTTAATGTTCCCGGCTGAAGTTCACTGAAATATAATTTTAAATATATTATTCAAACACAGCTGTGTGTTGCACACGGAGACATTTGGTCAATGGACCCGAAGCGAGGGAGGAAGTCGCAACGAAGTGCACCGAAATTAATGCGCTTTTTTTTTTCTTCAGCTGAGTTGGCTCACATGAAAACCTGATGAATTTGTCGTTCGTGGAATCTATACACCCTGAGAGAAGCTGGTCCCACAGTTTGGAGTAATTATTTTTCAGAAGCGAGCCGCGGCCACACGGTAGAAAATGCCCCGGAGAAAGGTGAGGGGATGTACGCTGCACACTCAGACGCTAGCCGCTGGGCTCCGGGTCGCACAACAACAACATAACGTCATAGCTAATGTTAGCCAAACCACAGCTACGAAAACCTGCGTCCGAAGTGATTCAGCAAAATGCTGCTGACGCGCTGTAGACACACTTTAACATTAATGTTGGTAGAAACTGAGCTGCCGTGTTGTTCTGTTGCTAAAAGCTAAGCTAAACGCTTTATTGCTGAGTTGCAGGAATGTGTTGTTGCTCATTAGAAAGTGTCACTTCTTTCTGGGGGAAAGAGAGGCAAAACCATTGAGGTGTATCTAAGCGGAGCAGTGTGTGAACATTATTGTTATTTTTGTTGTTATTGTAGTTGTTGTTGTTGATGTCGCGCCTTCATTAACGGCAGTAACGGCCGCTCCAGCCAACTGACAGAGAGGGAACAGGCTGTTCTTTGAGCGAGGGTGGAACGGAGCGGCCGGACCAAAACAACGCTGCGATTGGACAGAGACGCGATGAGCGTGGCGTTGATTGGTCTGCCTCACTCAAGCCCCGCCCACTCATCGATATAATTGGTCGTATGTAAATGAGCAGCTCGTTGTCTCGTGAACTTGTCAAAGAGGATCGTTCAGTGATTCAAGGTTTTATTTCTCACACACAACAATCACATGGAGCAGTAATGAAAAAAGAAAAGAAATCAAAGTCACAGGCGCCCTCTAACAATGTGCAATAAAAACACGTTATATGAATGTTATATGAAGAGAAAATAGTAAATAATAAATAATGATATATAGTCAAAAAGATAGTACAAACAGAATAAAGTATAGTGATGTTGAGGCAGTAGGGTGCAAATATTAATAAGGTGCAGATAAAAGGTGTTGAAAAGGCTTTGTGAGTGTCCTCTGCGGTGTTCATTCCATTTTTCTTTTCTCCTGTTACTCACTTTTAATGCTGTTGTGTAGTTTAACATTTTTTTATGTTAGTTCATTTTTATCGGCTAATTAAAAGACAAGCAACCTAAAACTGACGCTATCAGCATTTTTAGTCACATGAATGAACATAAAGCACTGATATGGAGATAGTGTATAATATAAAACTGTCTTGTTTGGACCTACTGTATATTTTTTTGTCCTATTTCCTGCACTTGAATTGTCCTCGTTTTTATTTCATTTGCTCTGTTTTTATCTTTTTTTCTGTCTGTATGGCATAAATCGTTACTCTATCTTATAATGACATACCGGGGGTTTGAGTACAAACAGATAAATCAGAAGAAGAAATGAATGTGATGATGAATGAAGCACAGATAAATATACCTTCCTCTTTCACCAAATGAATGAATATCATACAGATGTAGGTAACCACATGATAAGACATATGGGGGATGTTACTGACGGGGGTACACTGTGTTATTTGTTCAGAGCAGATGACTTGTCCCCTCTCCCCACCCCCACCCTGCTTGATGTCTGTGGGGGGCAGGCAGAGCCTCAGCATCTCCCCGTTCAGTCCGAGCGGCGGACAGCCGGCCAGCTGCTTATCTCCTTTAATAATGCAGGAAAACATCATCCACGGGCGTTTTCACTAGTTCATTTGCCTACACCGGGCAGTCCGTCAGGTTTTTCTCCAGTCTGTTCAACAATCAGTGGACAGCAAACGGGGGGTTGACGCGGAAGGTGCGCGGGGCTCCGTGGTGAACCGGTGCGAGAGATAAATACATACAAGCGGCTTTATTCGGAGAGGTGATGACGATCAGCCTCATTTCGACTCTTTATTGACAAGTGCGTCGGAGCAAGAGGGGGTGCAGAGCCGGAGGAGATGTGGAGGGGGTGATGCTCCTCCCCCAGCATGGGATCTTTGTTGAATTATCCGCTGGTAAAAAAAAATCTTCACTCCAGCCAGTGTCACGTGATCGATCTTGTGTTTTTTGGTGACGGTCCAGATTGAGTGAGTTGTTGTTGTTTGCAGAGGACGGCAGGCAGCAGCTCGGACGGGACGGAGGACTCGGACTTCTCCGCTGACCTCGAGCACGCTGAAGCCGCCGACGGTGTGCGCAGGCGCAGCAGCACGCGCCTGACCCGGGCGTCACTGCGCCTCAGCCAGAGCTCACAAGGTAAACATGGACACTTTAAAAAAACACATGACGCTCAACAAGGAGCGCACAAACTCACAGAGACACATTACATTTACAGTTCTGCATGGAATCAGTTTTCATACAGTCTATCTGGAGGAATGAAGAAAAGATAGAACTTTATTTATCCAGAGGACACGTGCAAAGTACAAATAAGAAAGAGTGCAGAAGTAATGGGAGTAATAGTATAACAAGGATTAGTGTAGTATTCTTCTGTTAACACTGGATTTGGAATCACTGATGTAAAGATATACGGTTGATAATAATTGACAGTATGTCAAAGTGACTCTGGTGCAGTTTGATTGCATCAAGCTTTTATTTCTTAAAAGGATTGCACATCAAAGGAATAAGTATGTTAAGCTCATATATCAGAACATTAGGGAGACCTTTTCATATATTGTATCTTGCCATTAAGTTTAGAACAAATGACAAATTCCAGACATGGTTCCTTTAAGGTATAATCAAACCTGTTTATTATTTTACAGTTTTTGTCGTCTGCTCATCACCCACTGTGAAAATGGTTCTTCTTTTAATCAAACATATTTAATCATACACATTTATGAACAAGCCAGATAGTTCTACATGCAGAGTATTTGCATTTATTTCACCCTGGGACCACTTAGAGACTTCAGACCAGCCTCCAGCTTAGTTTATGTAATTTATCTCTTTCTCTCTGGGTTACTGCCTCCCTGTGGATTGCATTTTTTGTAACTCTGATTTAAAGGACATAATGTGCATTAATGGAGCAATATATGCAATATCATTGACATGAACAATCCAGATTAACCATACACCCTTATTCCAGTGCTTCAGTGTTGCTCATACTTAGCTGTATGGCACATACTTATCTATGTGCAACCCACCAAACATCCTCACTATTAACCTGTAAGTGATGTTTTATGTTTGCACTGCACCTGCTGCACACAGATTTCCCTTGGGATAAATAAAGTTCTATCTTGTCTCATCTGCAACAGTCCAGGGGCAGCCATTATATGTGGGCAGCCTTAAAGCATGAATGGGTTCAGACAGCCTGACCTCCCCCACCACAGGCACACAAACTGTGCTCCCACCCCCCGTGTGACCTCTTTCTGCTGTGGCTGCCAGAGGGGATTTACAGCAGAGAAAGAAAGGCAGACGATGTTTCCTCTGCTTTTTGTTAGTGAGGAAAGTTGGCAACGCTGTCCTAGACCTCATGCAGGCTTAGAAACAGCACAGAGGCAGATTTTCTCCAAAAGAAGCGGATTCAGAGGTTGATTCTACTTTTCTGTGGCGGGATTAGTCTCTTCATAACCAGTGAGAGCATTTGCAACAAGTAACTATCTTTTTATTACCATTTTCATTAGTTTACTTTATATTTTTCATTATCATTTAATATGCTGATTATTTTCTTGATTAATTCTTTGGTGATGTCATCGAATCATCAAACACCTAAAGATATTCTGCTGCAAAGCCTGTTACTATTGCATAACATAAGCAACATTTTAGGACAAGGAAATGTTTTTCATATGCTTGAAATGACTAAATGACTAAAATGACTGATTAATAATAGTAGTAGAATATAGTAGTTGCACATTATTTCAGTCGATTAATTATTCAACTAACTGGGACGGCACTGTACTCACAGCAGTTATTATTATGTGCTGTTAACACTGACACACTTAAAATGTTCCAAGCAAAGCTAGCAGTTTCTTAAAGGAAAATGAGTGTATTTCAAATGAAAGAGATAGAAGTACCAACAGTTAATCCAAAGTAAATTTGTCACAGAGAAAGACAGTGTATTTCTATTCATCTTTAATCAGTATGTTAATGTAGCTCTAGGTAGCTTCCATTTAGGTCAATCCTTCACAGAGAAGGATTCTTCAGAGTCTAATGCATTCAACAAGGTTATGAATTTTGTTGTTGTGCATGTATTTGAAATCATGAAGTCGTTTCCTCTCTTCTCTGCTAGATAACTGCGGCTCAGTACGGAGCAGTTCTCCTGCAGCCGCGGGTCCTGACGAAGGCCTGGATTCAGCAGCAGAGTCGGCGGCGGCAGCAGTGGCAGCGTCCGTCTTTTCCTCCGGGCGCAGAATCACACGCAGTCAGCAGGGGGCGACAAACGCTGCAGCCAAGAAATACCCACTGCGCCAGAGCAGGTCTTCTGGCTCTGATACAGAGGCTAACGGTGAGTGTTTCCTGAATATCTTAGAAATTAGATCCATGTAATGCATTAGAGATGCTTTCAACGCTTTTTTTTAAATTAAAAATGGGTTTATTTGTGCACCTCCTCTTGGCAGCAGGAGGAGGAAAATCACACGCAGATGAATTTGTTATGAGAGAGCATAAAGAGAGACACAAAAGAGGAAAAAGATGAAAAGTGAACAGAGCAGCAGTGTGATGGGATAGTGGGAAGGAAGGAGAAGACGAAAGGGAGAGTAAAAGAAATGACAAACGAGTAGGTGAGAGAGTTGATAAAGAAGCTAGAAGCGCAGAGAAAGGAAGAATTGACATGAAGATGAGGTTGAGAGAAGGAGGAGGAGGAGGAGGAGAGGCACCAATCCACGTGTTTCATTCATTCGTTGTAGTGCCTTCAGCTAACATCATGAGCTGTGATCACAGTGTGTTCCTGATTATAAAAAAGACAAATATGTCTGAGTACATATCCTGGACTTCTTTGTCACTGAATGAATTACCTTACGTAGACCAGGATCTGCTGTCCAACTTCAGACACTGTGAGAGGGAGTGATCTGTATTCATTAAAGCAGACAATTCCGTGCTTACATTGTTCGCTTATTCAGTTGTGTCATTTATTACCTTGACATTGAATTATAGCATGAAACAATATTAAGAGAGATGTCATGATATACATAATTCATGATCTGTATATGTATCATAATTTTTTATCATATCTATGTCATATAAACCTGGCCTGGTTGCACAGTGCAAAAAGATAGAATATGAAAAGCCAAAAACAAAATCTGATAATTTATTGAAACATTTCTCATTGTGTGGCTCCTTTTTAGAAGAAAACCTAAAAATTTGGTATTTGGCCTAATTTGGTGGCAATGACAACAATCACACAAATATGTGAAAACCCACCTCTTTAATACTTCTTCCGATGTGTACTTATACAGGTGCAAAATGTACAACCATACACATTTTTAAACAAATATTTTTAAGGTTTGGGAATAGTTCACAAAAATAATTTCTGAATGGCGCATTTAGAAGTTTTTGAAAATGGAGCCGAAGCTGGTGACAGTTCCAGTGTAACTGATAAATCTTTTGCAATATTGTATGCAGTACAAGATGTATAGCAGTACCATATAAATTCATGAGGTAATGCAAACATAATGCTGTGCTGAAATGTGATGAGTATCTTATCTTATTCCAAAGTGGTTGCTACTTAAGACAGATTCCTTTAATATATGGTGTCCTGTCAAACTATCTGTTGTGACTTGAAGAGTGGCTCTCTCTAAAGGCACATATTGGCTTGTTCCAAAATGAATAAAATACATTCTCACAAGTTTTATTAAATTTATCTTCAATATGGGCTTATTAGATAAGTCATTTATTCATTATTAAGGTTTCTGAGAATAAAAATGAAGAAAATGTTAAATGCTAGTGTCGGCATTAACATCAATGGCCCTAAAATTGACCAATTTTTTTTGCTTGATACATTCTCTGAGACTCTCCTATTTTAGCCCTACGTGGGTCAATCCATCAGATATGCTTCTGCCTCTGATGGTTACCTCTGTATCAGATCATTATCATTTTCAATGTAATATGAATGATCAGTATTTGGAACTGTCAAGATGCAATCATGTAATATCATGTAATACTCAAATAATCTTCACTGAAAAATTGAATGGTTGAAACACTATTTTGCTGGTTCTCAAGTCATTTGACTGTGAAGAGTTCAGATATTATTATGCTATAATATGATTACAATATTTCACTACATGACTGAGTTTGTCAAAGGTACCTCTCTGTGCCTCTGTTTGCTGGTCTACCTGCAGGGTTTCTCAGGAAGGTTGTGTGGGGTTTAACACTCGTTTTTTTAAGCATTGGTGGGGGTTTTCTAGTCTCAGAAAAAGTACTTTTTTTTTAAAAAAAAGAAATGGATTGCAATATGTCCTTCCATTCACCTGCCAGCCTCTGTGAGCTCAGACATTGGCCTTCTGCTATCAGTCTTTACTATTCAGTTTCTCTCCACCGCTGGAGGGTTTTACCTGCATCTGTCCGTGCTCACACTTTCAGCCCAAAAAGATTTATAGAGATATGTTTATGACAGAAAAAGTGGGAAAACATATGCATGCCTGTTTAGGCTACTTAGGGATTGATTGGATTTCTAATCATTTATGTGTTTCTTTGTAAGTGTTGCAAGTGTTGCTGTACTGCTATTGTCACACAATAATTGTATTTAGTTCACCTCTTTCTAAAATATATGAAAGACGTGATGCAATTGAATATTTTGTGTTTATTGTGCTATGTTAACTTGCTTTAAACCGCACATAAAAAACACTTGATCCACAAATGTATCCCTGCGTAAGCCAGAAAAATAGTTCAGCTACACATAAGGAACCACACCCTTAAAAATGGATATCAATGTATTCAATATAAGTCACATTTCAAGTGTGTGCACCTTGTAACTTGCCACTTGCAGTTTAAAAGGCAAAGTACTGACTTATGCAGGGGTTTAAAATTCACACCCAGCACTTTTGCAATTGAACCCTCTCATCCACTTTGTATTGATTGTCTCAGCAGACCTAAAACAGGGGGCGGACCGGGACGAGACCCCTCCTCGCACCCCGACAGGTAACGCCCCATCCTCAGAGTCAGACATCGAGGTTTCCAGCCCCGGCAACGACCTTGTGTCTTCAAGCAACGACATTGTGGTTTCACAAGAGGAGGACGAGAGACTGGCCAAAGAGCTGTCACTCAAAGAGGCTGCCGCCCACGACCTTTCCCACCGCCCGAAACGACGGCGCTTTCACGAAAGCTACAACTTCAACATGAAGTGTCCCACACCTGGGTGCAACTCGCTGGGTGAGCTCACAAACGCTGCAGCATTTTTCATTCAATCAGATGCTCCTATGTGCCAAAGCTAAGCTCTCTCTTTTTCTCCTCCCCCTTTCTCTTTCTCTTTTCCTCTCAGGTCATCTAACAGGGAGGCATGAGAGACATTTCTCTATATCAGGATGTCCTCTCTATCATAACCTCTCTGCCGATGAATGCAAGGTACACACACTCTCGCATACACACAAAGATCTATCAGAACGGATTACATGGTAAGAACAGAGTGTGAAACCATGATGCTATTCTAAAACGCAAGAATAGAAGAAAGCTTTGACCATTTTATTTGTTATCTGTTGTGTCACAATTCCTCTTTCACTTTATTTTGTTAAATCTTTATCCGCCACTTTGGAATAAAACATGCTGCATTATTGCTGCAGTTACTACACTAGCTTTTATAATGTTACTCATTAGTTTCTACTGTGGGAACATCTCAGCCATTACGCTGCGACCAAGTGTCCAGTGGATGAAACCAACACACTCAAATTGAAATTGTCAAGCTGCAAAGCCTCCAGGAGCATGGAGGTGGTTGTTGCAGTGTTTCTGCTGCGGGGGTGGTTGTGAGTCGTTGGTGGTAGACAGTGTTGATGTTTTGTCAGGGCAAGGCATCGACACGCGACAAACAGGCTGAGGAAAGGACGCTGTCGCACCGCCAGGACGAGAATAGACACTCCACAAGGAACCAGGTAATACACAAGCACACATACGCTTAGATACGCTTAGAACAGCACGCAGGAGTGCATCAGACAAGCATGATATCAGGGAAAACTATTTTCTTTACTAACTAAACCGAGCAAGTGAGTCCAGATGAAGGCTGTGGCACGATATCTGTTTCACATGTCCAGTTCATTTGATTGTGAACCAAACACGCATGTGTGTGCGTGCATGGAGGGGAATTCCCACACACTGCAGCTTTACTCTCAAAGCAGCGATACCTTAGGTCAGAGATCACACTGTGATTCCTCAGCATAGCAGTGCCAGAGGCAAGGTAATGAAGGCCTGCTGTAGATTGAGTCACAGTGAGTGTGAAAATATTTTTTTTTGGGCTCCATCTATCCCTTATTTACTACTATCTTCAGAGGGTCCTTACACCATGCAAACTCCACACAGAAAGGCACCCAGCCAGTGGGTTCGAACCCAGAACCCTCTCACAGTGAGGAGACAGTGCTGCTTTCTTTTCAGTGTGATGTAATGGATTTGTTTGTCAGTGATCAAGGGAGAACTACTAAACTAAATCAGTCCAAAATTTTCATCCTTGGTCGCCAGGCAAGATGTTATAAAGGCACCATAAGGAAGTGATTTGTGCCATGACTAAAACTTTTCTGAATATTTGATCATTTTTCCCAGCTCAGGATGTTAGAGTTGTTAAAATTGTGACAGCTCTGAAAAATGTTTGGTTTCTTCTCCAAACATATCTTCATATAACTTTCCTGTGGTGAGCTTGTTAAGACTGTATGGGGAATGTGGAATGATCATAGCGGTGACAGATAACACAGCTGTTCGGGAGATCATTGAGATTCCTTCAAATCTAAATTTATTTTTAATATCATTAATATGAGTGTTAGTGGAATTAATGCTCCTCAAGGTTAAGTGGGTCAAAAGCAAGTGTAAAATCGACTTTGCTCAAGTGTTGGTTTGTGTGTGACCTCAGGCCCCGACAGAGCGTCAGCTGCGCTACAAGGAGAAAGTGACGGAGCTGAGGAGGAAGAGAAACTCTGGCCTCAATAAAGAGCAGAAGGAAAGGTACCTGGTAAGTGCGATGGTGTGTGACATCTTTACTTTGTTTACTCTCTCATGTACACCTCTCCTCTCCATCCCTCCTGTACTGTATAATGAAGTGTTTTCCCTCTCTGTGCACACTGCCAGGAGCATCGTCAGAGCCACGGAGCAAGCAGGGAGCCGCTGCTGGAGAACATCACCAGCGACTACGACCTGGAGTTGTTCAGGAAAGCGCAGGCACGTGCCTCGGACGACCTTGTAAGAGAGAAAACTCATAATCACCCTCGCCCCTTACTCTTTTCTCTCTCCCTTTTTTTTTGTCGCCACACCCCCTTTTCTGCATTATTCCTCTTCTTCTCTGTTTCAGTCTGCAAACTCTCCTCTGCAGCCACAGGAGGCGACTGAGATATTTTTGGTAGTTTGGACAATCACTTCCTGTTACACTGTGTTTCTTCTTCTGCTCTGTTACTTTGTGATCCATTCAGATGAGAAGGCACTGTTATTTTCAATCAGATCACAATCACACTACAACAAGTGTGATTGTACTACAAAAGTGTATTTACTTTGCACTAAAAACTTATAGATTTGTTTGTTTTCAATTCCCCTTAATTTATGTTTTCACCATTTTCATCTTAAATTCAGTCTCAGAGATGTTACAAGACAAACACACTGGCATCAAAAGTGCACTATTTTGGTTTTAATCTTATAATTAGTTTGCTGCTGCAAACATCATCAACATCCTTACAGATATTTCCAGCTAAAGTTTGTTTGTTTATCTAAAGCCCTCTCCTATTTGTTCCTCATCCTCTGTGTCGTTTTTGTGTTGTTTTGGATGGTCGCCTCCACTGAGGTTTCCTAAATGTGATCTTTGGTTCAGCTGATGCTCTTCCCTGAATAACTGAGATCTTTCTTCTGTCTCCTCTCTCTCTGCCTGCTCACCTGCCCTCTCTTCTCGTCCTCTTTGTGTCTATTCTCCTTTCCCCGCCCCCCTCCTGTCCCCCCTGGCCTGGTCTGTGCAGGAGAAACTTCGTCTGGCCGGACAGGTGTCGGAGGGCAGCAACATGATAAAGACCATCGTGTTTGGTCGCTACGAGCTGGACACCTGGTACCACTCTCCATACCCGGAGGAGTACGCCCGCCTGGGGAGGCTCTACATGTGTGAGTTCTGCCTGAAGTATATGAAGAGCCAGACCATTCTGCGCAGGCACATGGTAAGTCAGCTTTTTCTATCTACGGGGGCATCTACAGGTCCTTAAAAGAATTCAGCTTCATCTGAATCAGTCCCATGAACTTAATGCTAACAGTACCTTAACGCAATTTAAAAGATGGTGTTCTGTGATTCTAGAGTACACCTGTAAGTGCTGACACAAAATTACATTAATTAGAAAATGTCCATAGACTCAATGTACACTTCACTATCGAGCCAGTGTTTCTGACATATAATGTTTGAAAATCAATTTGTATAAGAATAGTTCTGTACTAATAGTAGAGAATTGTCATTTTAATGGAAAGGATCTTTGTCATATTCAGCGATACTGTATTTAGTTGAGTTTAAATTAGAGACTGACATCAAGAAGTTCAGGAAAATGCAGAGTTTTGTTGTTTTTTTTTTTTTTTTACTACTGCAAAAGCACAGCTGTGACTTTATGGATTCAACAAAGGATAAAACACCCAAGGACAGACAAAGAACAAAAACAAAAAGAAAAAAAAAAACACAATAAAACAGGTCAGACAGCCCTGATGGGTTTTATTATTTAAGTCATATTTTTTAGATGTGTCTTAAAACATTACGCACAATTTCTCTTGGTCACACTATATTTGAGCTGTTTGCATGTCCCTTGTCAGATTCATTTGAAAGTGGGCTAATACAATACACTGAACTGCTGCTAGGTGATGCATAGTTTGACAAATTACCTTGGTGATCTTGGTTTTGTGACTTTTACCTTCATTCAATTGTCAGCTGACATTTAAAAGTTGTGAAACTAACTACCTTGGCTTTTGTTGGAACAATGGGAAATAAATGGATCTCTATCATAATATGCATTCTGTTGTTTCATGAATTGATGACGACCAGTTTTCTCACTCTCCCATTCACACCACATTTCAATAAAGGCAACACCAGAAAATACCACTAAACCGGCACATTCTTCCATGTGTGGTTGGGGATCTAAATGATCTGTGATCAAGAGCCAAAAAGACTGAAGCGTCCAGACAGTGATGTTGAAGCATTGATGTGAAAATGGACTGTGGCATAAAATGAGTCTAAACTATTGCCTTTGTCCAAACTGTAACCTTACTATCTCGATGCCTAAGGCCGTTCAAAATTGTATTTCTAGACCATGCAGACTCTATTTAGATAGACTGTATAACTTTTCCCTTTTGATGCTGTTCACACCTTTTCTAAATTTGAGTGAGAGAAGACAGAAGAGGACCTGGGTAAGTGGAGCTCGTTGTCAAAAAATATGGCCACAACACTGTCGTCAGTGGTGGACTGGCAGTATTTGCATGAAGATATTATAGAGAGCATTACAATTTTTGACATCAGAGAGCAGTCCTCTGGGATTAAAATGGTTTAAAGGGGCATTCTACCTCTTTTTTACATTACATTTATCTGGGTGAGAAAATCCAAAACTTTTGCAGCTGTGCTCATACTAACCATGAGTGTCTTTTAACGTGTTCCTTGGGAGTCCTTTTCTTACCTTAGTGCATTACTAAATCGCCTAAAATTGAGAATTGTTTTATGCCTCGTCATACAGGGAAGCTGTGAATTGAATAATAAAAATGGGTTTTTAGCCCAGAATGACAGCTCAATACTTTACTAACTCTTCCATAAACTAACCTCTGCTGCTTCCTTTTTGTTGCATTAAGGCCAAGTGTGTGTGGAAGCACCCTCCAGGTGACGAGATCTACAGGAAGGGGAACATCTCTGTCTTTGAGGTGGATGGAAAGAAAAACAAGGTAAAGGCTCAATGCACAACTCCTTTTTAACCTTCTCCCTCAAGGTCCAGGAATCATTTAGCCTCATGCAAGAACATTGTCTATTCTCATCTTAAACCATTCTGACTTTTGTCCTTGAGCTTTTTCTTGAGCTTTGTGTGCTTTGAGTGTTCCACGTCAGTTTCACTGAATTCTTTTGACTGCACAGACTTGATGAACGCCACTGCAGAGCTGTGCGTTTGCGAGGTGTAGTCATTAGCATAATCAATGCTCGTCATCAGAGCAGTGCTGTACATTGACAGAAACAAAGTGGGAATGGTGTGGTTGTAAAGCTGGATACTTTACGTCTGTGGAACTGAAGAGGACATGGCAGTTGTGCGGATTGAAGAGAGAATATCACACAGGAGACAGTGCTACACCGTCGGGTGCAGCAGAGGATGTTCCCCTGAACAGAGATTTGCGTGAGAGTGAGAGACTTTTCCTAGCAGATACTGAACTGACAGAACATGTTGTTGAGTCATACACAAAGTCTAAAAAAATTGAGGTTATAAACAGTTCGAACATTAAGGAACAGTGATGCTACTTTATCCATTTTGTTGACCGTGAATGTAAAACATGCACTTCTGGTTGGCATCCTGCATTGTTACCTCTTTAGTTTGAAGTTTAGTTTGACCTGTGTCTCTGACTGTTTTATTATTCTGAAGTGATTCCTGTAAGATGTGATAGATTATAATTCCTCTGATGTTCTTCCTGCCAGATTTATTGTCAGAACTTGTGTCTGCTGGCGAAACTCTTCCTGGACCACAAGACTCTGTACTATGATGTTGAACCGTTTCTCTTCTATGTCATGACCGAAGCTGACAACACAGGGTGCCATCTGGTCGGATACTTCTCCAAGGTAAGCTGGAAAATCCTTTGGCTTTCAGCTGGACTACTTGTACAAATATATTTCCCAAGTTAGAATATTTTACTCAATATTTGGGGGGGGGTATGTAATATGAATTCAAACTGTTGAATGATATAATATTTAATTGTGTGTCACTGAGTTATAAGGTATGAGAAGCCCATAATTAGATCTTCAGTTAGGGGTGAAAATCTCATTTCATTCAATTTATTGTCCCGCAGGAGAAGAACTCGTTCCTGAATTACAACGTGTCCTGCATCCTCACCATGCCACAGTACATGAGGCAGGGCTACGGCAAGATGCTCATAGACTTCAGTGAGTACACACTCGTGGTGTGTGTGTCCCTCACTGCGTCTTCTTGAATATGTGTGTGTTTTTGTCTCATAAACTTAACAATGGCCAAGGGATTCTGCACAACACAATAACACCAGATTTAGGAGGCTGTCTGAAGCACTTGCTCTTCTGAGGAAAACCCTGCACAGTCTTGTTATTTGAGTATTACAGTCATTAATTTTTCATTAGATTATGTTTATATATCCTTATTTCCCGCATCCAAGTGGGGTGGAGGAAATATAGCGAGAAAGAGAAAGCAGCCAACTAAAAGCTCTACCTCATCTATCCTTTAAGGTTACCTGTTGTCCAAGGTGGAAGAGAAGGTGGGTTCACCTGAGCGGCCCCTGTCTGACCTGGGTCTTATCAGCTACCGGAGTTACTGGAAGGAGGTGCTGCTGCGCTACCTGAACAACTTCCAGGGCAAAGAGATCTCCATCAAAGGTCAGTACCGGAGCACAGACTCCAAAATGCTGCAAAGAGATGAAAAAAAGAAAGGTGAAATAGTGATGCATCCATGCCTCTGAATAATTTTTAGACAAGTAACTCAGATCAGAGGAGGGGAAACCTTTAGAAAGGAACTGGCCAAAAGAGGCCAACATGGCAGATGCACATGAATGTGCATTCATGTGCATCTGCCTTTGTGAATGGATGTGAGAGCGCTGAGTGTTCAGGTGTTGAATGAAGGTGGATGCACACGTGACTTGAACTGGAGTGAAACTGGGTCATTCACCGCACATTCAGAGGACTGGGGGAACGTCCTGTTCAGTGCATCAGCTTAGTTCCTTCTGGTCGTCTAGAGAAAAGACCTGCGTCTGTGATGAAAACAAAAACAAGGCTGATAGTCTGTGAGGCAGAGCAGTGGTTTGAGGGACATGCTTTTTTAATTCAGCATTTTAAATTAATTTTAAATTAAATTAATTTCATTTTTCATTATCTGCCACTAACTGTTAATTAACAGATGAACATAAAAACCTGATCTTCAGGGATGTGTACTGCATCCTCCTCATGTGTGGGAGTGTCTTAGTGAAGGAACTCACTCAAAGACACACTTGTATAAATATTGCTGCAGAGTGCGTCGGTCGATCTTTGCCTCTTCGCAGAGAATTCATGCTGCTCTTATTAAGTTTTTCAAGGTTTTAAGTTATTAGCACATCATGATTTTAACAGCACTCATTATTCATACCAAAGTGTGTACTGTTGGGTTTTTGTTCTTTCACCCTGACAACTAATTGAAACACAATGTTGAACTTTTTCACAAATAAATTGGCACAATAAAAAAATATTTTTGTTGCATTAAATAAAGAGGGAGCAAAAGCCTCAAATAATAGATGGATCAGACAATAGCCGTGACATCGTGACAAAACAGAGTTCAGTTAAAACACCCTGTTCCCTTCTGTCCAAGCCGCTTTTTGTCCTCCTTTGCTTTCAGTGTTTTTTTCTTTCTTTGTTTTTTTAAAAATTGAATTGAATTTAGGAAGATGTTTTCAGCTCACACAGGGTAATTGAAATAACCCCTCTCGATTACTATCAATACACTGCCATTTCCTGGCATGTCTGTAGAGATGGGGAAACATTGTCCAGCATGGATTTTATCATCAAAATCTTTCGGTTACTTCTTACTGTTTATCTCTGAGTTGTGAACGTGATCTTAGTTTTATATATAATGTTTCAGCATGTAGTGGAAAAATGAAAATGATGTAGCGGTTCAGCAAAAAAAAAAAAGAACCAAATCCTATCTGTGATTGACTATAATTCTGACCATTTTCTGTCATTTCTGACATTTATAAAAATAGTTGATGTCACTGTTAATATGTAACTATGTAATAATGTCACACAGATGGAAGTTTATGTAACTCAGAGAGTAGCTCAAGAAATTATCAGTGATGTTTAGAAAAAACACCATACGTGAAATATCTCAACAACTGGATAGATACTGACTAACTGTTCAGTCTTTATCTCAAACTGTATACTTACGTTCTCTAGATGGTGTGATATGAGACTGCTATCAATCTTATCTAACTCCTGGGAAGAAAGCAGAATGTCTTTAACATAGTCATTGTTAGGATTTAGCATGCTCACTGTAACATTTAGCTCAAAGGACACAGATCTCATCGCTATGACCTCCTGTTTGATGCTTGTGCCCGCAGAGATCAGTCAGGAGACAGCAGTGAACCCAGTGGATATTGTCAGCACCCTGCAATCCCTCCAGATGCTCAAATACTGGAAAGGGAAGCACCTGGTTTTAAAGAGACAGGTAGGAGTTCTTTCATGTCCATTTAGGAGAAAATCTTCACTTCAACCAGCTGGTTCTCATTACCTCAAGACTCAGATTACCGGAAGGACAAGCACATTTCAGCTGTCTTGCAAGGTAGCATGGCCAACTAAGGTGAATTTTCTTTCTACAGGACCTTATTGACGACTGGAAGGCCAAGGAGACCAAACGTGGTAATGGAAAAACCATCGATCCCACAGCCTTAAAATGGACACCGCCTAAAGGGACGTAGAGGAACTTCCTTTCACACTCCAAGCGCAAAACACCCCACAGTCAGACCCTCCTCTGCACACCGGCATGCTCACAGACCCTGAGCCTAAACCCTCACACACACACCTGTACAAAACGCTTTGAGCAGCTACAGCACAGCCCGTCACTTACAGAATCAGCTGTTTCTCTGGGTTCGGCCGTCACTGTCGTGGAAATTGACTTCAACTTTAGCGCATTGATGTCATGTCTGTCCTGAGCATACAAATTTTTCACACATAATAAAATGATAAGAAAGAATCTGGAGCTGATGCAGGAACTAACACATAAATGTTTAAAAGCTGCCTCTATCAAGTCAGTTGGTAAAAACTGGCCAAATTTGTGTTTCCACCAAGGAAAAAGGTTGGCTTCCTTTGAAATAACTGTAGAAAACAAACAAATGTCTACTATACAGCACCATATCATGACTTCTGTCATGATAGTGTTTTGCAAACATACTGAACACAGTTAAACCCAACGAAACAAAAGGTTTGTAGTTAAGATGTGGGGAAAGTAATGAATACTATATTTGAAGATTAAGCTGTGGCCTATGACATATTTAAGTCATATATACACAACTCTTCATTTGTTTAATTACAGAAATACGTTACATACGTTTTTTTGGATTTTGCAAACCAGCTTTGCCTCCTCCATGTTTTTACTGTTTTCTCAAAAATAACATGCTTATTGGAAGCAACTGAAACTAGATTTCTTCTTGCTTCTTTCAAATTGTTCTTCAAATTAATGTGACTGGTGCATCTTAAAATACATGCACTTCCCTGAAATAAGAAGCTAAAGTATGGAGCACCAGAATATTCAGTATTAAATCATTAACAAAAAATATTAATTAAACTTATTATTGTAAAATGTTATTTCACCACACATGGGTAAATATAGTTTATTTAGATGTCAATTTTAAAAAAGTCCTGAAAAACACAGTTCAGGACTGATAAGGACACCACTGTCATAAAAAGTGATTGAAAAAAAGAATATGATATAAAAGTGTTTTTTTTTTAAAGATAAAATATTGTTTATGAAAACTAAATTAAATGTAATAATACATTATGAAATGAATGATGAAAGAACTTGTTGAGTAGACGAGAAGTTGAGTTTAAATAATTTTTTTGATTATTATTATTGTCTTTTATTTATTTAATATTGAACATTTTGGTCTTCCATAGAGAGAAGCAGATATTTATCATTTTTAGATTTTATATTTTCTTTTTCAATCTCGATCTGAGGTTCCTGTCATACAGTATGATTAAAAAGTATCATAGTGATCTGTGTAGCAGCCAGTGATGTCAGTCTACGTATGATCACTGCTGGTGTCTCCTCAACCTCATTTGTTTTCTGAAAAGTGAAAGTAATTGTGCATCGTTCGTGCACCTCCTCCCGGACACTTGATTAGCACGGAGCACCAGACAGACCCGCTAATCCAATCTGCGACAGCCGGTAGTCAACTTGCGATGCATTTCATTCTGTTGTTGAGACGGTCGACACAACGCAGGTCAGCAGCACATTGACTCATGCAATGCGTTTTGGTAGACACAGACCAGCTGCCTTTGATTAAACAAGACAAGGCCTGGGACCAAAATGCATAGTATCCACAAATAGGAACACTGACCTCAATTTAACACCCAGGTTACACGAAATGAAGAAATAAATAGAGAGTTCACACACAGGCTGGAAAAGAATAAAAAATAATTTGATTGATTCATTTAGAGTAGCACAAAAAAAAGATGAATGGAAAATGGATGATATTGTATTGTAACAATACAATATCATCGTAACTGGTACTTGTTAGTAGAATGGGCTTGAGCAGCTCAGGTGAAATCTTTTGTTTTATAGATGGTGGGCAGACCACAGTGAACAACATTTTTATGACAGTGGCTGTTTGAACCCAGAGCAAATCAATCAGTAACTCAGCGTCTTTCTCACACCACACACACACACACACACATTGTGTCCAGTATTTAACCCATCGCACCAGTCAGCGGTTAGTCAGGAAGCTATAGCTGCCATTGGCCAAGTTAGTGCTGTGTTACGTCAGTAGGATGGGACCTGCGTGGAAGTGTTTTATCACCAACTGTCTTCCCTTCTTTTTTAACACGTAATCTTGGTGACGGCTGTGTTGTTTTCTGATGTCCACAGGTATGTTCTGAACAGTAAAGATGTATAAGGAATCCCAGCTGTCGAGTGTTGGAGCTCACCCACATGTTGCTGTTTTTTCTTTGTCCTGTGGTTTTGTTAAAGTTCTCAATGATATTTCATACTTTTTCTACCTCTAAAGGTTTACCACTGTATAAAAGCTAGAACAGCCCATTTTAAGCTTCTTTTGTTGTCTTTTTGTATTCTGTGTGTGTGTGTGAAATTATGTAGCTGTGTTTGGCCAGCTTTTTTTTTTTTTTTTTCATACTAGATTTTTTTAAAAATATGCTATTTATATTCTTAAAAAATATGTTAACTGCGTAGAACGTGAAAGACAAAGTCTGGTAGAGGAATGTCCGCTCTATAGGACCAGCTTCCTTGTGAATATAAATATTTATCTCAAAATTTTATGTAGATTTGAATGTGTCTAGAAGCTCTTGAAAGGTACAGGAGGGAGGATCCGGGGCATTCCCCTCACCAACACAGCAATGACAGAAGTCATTTACATTTCAGTGGTTTATCTCCTGTCCTCAGAAGTGACGTATGATTGAATCAAAACATGTCACTTTTGCACATTGTCACTACTTGTTACCACCATAATTGCTGCTGCGAGCAGTTAGGGAAATACAAGCACAACCTTTTTTTTTTTTTTTTTTTTTAAAGATGGTTGGCTGCATTTTTGTTTTTTTTTTTTTAGTCTTTACAGCCCAATGAGTCTGATTGAAAATGATTTTGTTTTATTGACAATCTCCATATTTATTGATTTGGATCAACATGTTTATTTTGTAACCAGCTTTTTAGATATGTTAAAGGAGCAGTTTGACACTTTGGGAAATACGCATGTCTCCTCTCTTCTTTATAGTTAGATGAGACGATTGATACCACTGTCAGGTCTCAACGTTAAGATGACCACACCGACAAGCACTTAGCTTAGCATAAAGACTGGATACAGAAACAGCGAGCTCAGCACGTCCTTTGGGCAGAACCAGACAAGCTGTTTCCTCCTGTTTCTAGTCTTTATGCTAAGCTAAGAAGTTATTGTTGTTAGCTACCGCACACTGTACGTATCACTCTTCTTATGTAACGCTCAACAAGAAGCAAATACGTATTTACCAAAAACAAGTGGAACTATTTCTTTAAACATTGTGTATAAGCTCAGACAACAGTTGGCTGTGAAATTGGAGGTGTGTGGTCAACAATGTCAGATTGAATCAACTTTTTTTTGTTATTGTTCAGAATGCTTCTTTTTTTCATTTTGTAGCTTTTGTGTCATAATTTCATATGTGGAGGAATCTTTCTCATTTCCAGACAACAGCCTTGAGTTTATATTTGCTTTTTTTATAGCATTGGAAATGTTGCCTTTCAGTTCTGTGGGGCTGAAGATTTTTTTCTTTGTGTTTTGTTTTCTTGTATTTTATAGTGACGTTTTCTTTGTACCATCTGTGTTTTCCACGTTCATATTTCCTCTGGTCCTGTGGTTGGTTTTGCTGTCTTCATTTGGGTTTTACATGAAGTGGTTGAGGACTCGCGTCACTGGCTGGTGGACTTAAAATCAATGCAAACAGGCCACGCAGTTCAAAGGACCGCGTTTATCCTTTTAGCACCTGTTCTCAATAAACCTCTCTGAAATGTGCTACTGACCGAAATTACTCAAGACTGTTGTGAGTGCAGATGGTGTTTTTCTTTTTTCATTGCTAATTCTAAAGTGCATTTACATGAAAGTGCACTTAACTTTTTGAAGGACTTTCAAAGGAAAAAAATCCATTCGAAGCTCTTGATGATGTCTCATATATGACTTGGCCAATTTAATTGTTCACTGTACTTTTGTTTTTTGTCATGTTGAATATTACCTGCAAAAGTGTGATGGTGCAAAATAATCTGCGGATTTGGTCCCTCAGAGTGAAAGATATTTAATACACAGGGAGAAATTCATCATAATCTGAAAGAAAAGAAAACTCAGAGTAGAATAGAGTAGTTTCTATTGTCACAGTAGCAAAAAGGGACCTGAATGTAACATTTTTCTTGACTGAAAAAGTCTCATTTAACCGTAAGTGACAACACTTTGTCAAAAAAAGACCCCTGGAATGTGTTTAACATCACAAATCGATCATATTTAATTGTGCAGAACTATCTGGAGATTCTCGTAGATCATCTTGTCTCTTTTCTCTGTCTTGACGTCGCAGTCTGTTTCCATTTATCTCTTTTATCTTCCGTGCAGTTTTTCCCCGTGCCAGTGGCAGCTATAGATGTGCAGCTTCAGAGCAC
Source organism: Amniataba percoides (assembly GCA_037176925.1). Classification (NCBI taxonomy): domain Eukaryota; kingdom Metazoa; phylum Chordata; class Actinopteri; order Centrarchiformes; family Terapontidae; genus Amniataba; species Amniataba percoides. Next base: position 18,345,144 of record JBAJHX010000039.1, on the reverse strand, counting down.
CTCGCTGTTTATGAGCACGTCTGAATCGCACTTAGAGAAAGTGGAGGCTTGCCATCACTTTCCATAGGCAACCAGTTGTAGTACTGCAGCACTTCGACGCACCCCGCTTCCTATTTAAACTACGCACTCAGAGCAGAGACACACAAAAGTAGCGTGGCATCGATATGTAGCTCAGTTGTGCTTTTGTACTTGCTTCTCCCCCTTCCTCTTCAATAAATGCAAATGGTGAAACATGGTGAGATTGTTTGTGTCCCTTGCTGTCTCCCCTGGCAACAGCATGAGAGGTCAGGGTGGGTAAAGGATTGTTTTGCCTAGTCCGCTAATAGTTAACACAGAATATATGGACAAACAAAGGAGGTGCATCGACACTTGGGACGTTTAGCAGCTATTTTTCACAAATATTTTATAAGACCTTCACCAATTTCCTAAAACATTTTTTTCCTTTATCTCATTTAGCCTTTTAAATAAAAATATCCCAAATGCTATATAATAAAAATATTAATTGCTACTGTCAAACAGCTGTTCAGGTACTTATACCTTTACAGCTGTCAAATCTTTTCTGCCCATCTTTTGTAAAATGCTGTGTGATTTCACCTCTTTGGGCTCCTGAAAATGATTAAGAGTGAATCTCTCTTTGATTGAACTGCTCACAACTCAGCCACGCTCTCTTTGACAAGGCGTCGTAGGTATTCAGTGCTTTTTATGACGGGCCCGTGAGAGGAAAATGAACCACTGTTCTAAAGCCTATTAAAGACGGACCTCTTTGTGTTAAGACTTGTTTGAGTAATAACCATCCAAGCTTTTATTTTTACGTCACAGATGTGTCATCGTCATGTGGCTGTAAAAAATATCATTGTTGTGTGCTCATGAACGCTCTCAAAATTGAAAGGCCTGGAGGTAGTTATAGCTGCTTAAACGGTCAATAAATGGAAAATTCTAGACTTGGAGTATTCTTTGGAAACAAGTAGTACTTAGTGAAGGTGCTAAAACATACAACAGCACAGCCTTCCAAGGGACACTCCTTCAACGTTAATATAAAGGTCAGTCTGCTCGTCATGGGAAGGACTGTTCAGCCTGTGAGAAGAGCTCTTTAATGTCCTCTGTGGCAGAAACAGAAAGCCATCTTTATAATCTTCAGACAGAGTTTGACGCAGATGCAGGGAGAGGCTGACAAAGAGGTGCTGCTGAGTTGCCTTGTGGGAAATGTAGGATCCAGCATTTTTGGAGCTCTACATTACAAGGATTAAAAGTCAGGAAATATTTGCCAGAAATGTGGACTTTTTTTTTTTTATTCTTCAGATACTACATTCACTCACTACCTAAAGCCAACACAGAGTAAAGACACACTCAGCTAATGTTATCAGCTTTAATTGAATGTTGCATGAAATAAGCAAACTCCCTTAAAAGACAGTACATTTATACAGATTTAAAAATGACTAAATATTATCAATAACAATATAGATTATAGTTAAACATTGATGGACAGGCCAGTGATTTGCAGCATCTTGCCCCGGCTGTGTGGCACTCCATGTCCGGTTGATCAACAACATGGGACTGAATCAGACATTAAAGCTGAATCTGAGCTTTGATTATGGTTGTTAAGGTGATTTTTTTTATCTCATTTTTTAATCTTCAGTAAGAGTCTGATTTCCATTCCTCTTCCATATCTGGGAAACAGAGAGATGAGGAGAAAAGTATAAAGCTCAGGACTTGCCAAAAATTAGACTTTTCTCAAGCAGGAACACCTGATGACAACATGAAAGATAAAGTTTTCACAAGTAATGAAGATGAGAATTTTAAAATCTCACACTTTCAAGTACAAGTTAAAAGAAAACGAACATTTGCCAAGTAATTGTACACAGATCAGTGCAGTTTAAAAATTAGGCAAATTCCAGCTTTCTAGTTTTTTCAACAGTCATATTTTCTGAACATTAAAATTTGCGTTACCTCCACCTAAACTCCGTCTGCCCATGAGCCCAACAAACATTTCTCCTTTATTTCCTAATAAATAGACAGAAAGACAGACATGGATGGAAAAAAAGATTATCATTAGAGCAAATAAAAACGAAATTATCTTGAAAGTGGTGGCCATCTCGAGAGGGAAAAAACACTAACAGCTCTCTTATGGTGTAATTATACTCACTTTTCCTGCCCAGTCTCACAGGTTGAGATGCGCCTGAACAAAAAAACAGGAGAGATGAAAATGTTGTAATGATAATAAAACAGAGATAATATAATAGGGCACAGCATGAGTTTTGGTAGGGATGTAAGTATAACTGGTGATTCAACAAATACCACAAAGTACAATATGACTACTATAAATCAACAATAAAATCTCCATAAAGTACAATTTTGGATTTGTTTATTCGCTTGTTTACCAGAGCTTCTTCCCATCAGGCCGTGGAACTGCTGTGCTTTGGACCGCTTGATGAGGTCTGCCAGCTGGATGGTTATTCCTCGCTCTAACGGGTAGCCCTGCACACACACACACACACTTCATGAGCCATCACAGGTTTGGTACAGGAATGTCTGGAGTTTGTGTTATTCATCCTGGAAAACATCCCGAGAAACGTTCCGTGGTGCTGAAACTGAGCTAAGTCTGGGATCCACTGAGATCATTTACTTTAATTACTTAATGAAAAGCAGAGTACAGGATACGTGAGCATGATACTCACTGAGGGTAGGGAGGATACGTTCAGTTTAATTTCAGCCCAGGACTGAAGGGCTCTGCAGCAGGTCACTAAAACCATTTACAACACCACTGATACAAATCTACCAACTATCAGCGACATCAGTGAGGTGCAGAGCTCAAAGGACGCCATCAGACAAAAGCATCGCACCACCCGACTCCAGAGCAGCTCCTCTCCTCAGGCTGACACTCCTCAACTCATCCATCATCACTAAATGACAAGGAACTCATCACTGACAGTGCACACACTGTACATCCCCTCTGGGTGTGTGTGTGTGTGTGTGTGTTTGTGTGTGTGTACAGCTGAATATAAGGATGAGGAAGAGCTACAACTTTAATTCCATCGTGCAGCCCCGTGTCGTAAAATGTCAAGTAATAGAACCTGACACCTTGAAAACCTCTCAAATAATTCTCTTCAGCTGTCAAAATGCAGATGAGAGAAGAGAGGAGGTGATGAAAAACGTCCACACAGTGATTGTTGTGCAGTAAGGCGCAAATTTGTGATCATCAATCAATCATTAGAAATGCTATAAGGACATGCACATCCAATATGAATCTATCAAAGCATGTTTCATACAGTACACTGTTTGTAATAGAGTTAATGCAGGTGGAAGCAATCACAGTCCTCTAAAGGTTTTTCTTCTTGTTTTTTGGAAGGACTCCACACTGCACCCTGTGCTGAACCACCATCCTCCTCTGTCGCTCTCCACGGTGCTGAACCAGCTTCAAGTGCTGGAAGAAACAAACAACCAGACCACCGAGCAAAGGAAGCAAAGTTCCTCTTGTCTTTACAGATTTAACCTCCATCTAACACGACATGAACACTGGCTTCATCTGATTAGTGGAGAAAAGACCCCATCATCACAGAGCTCTCAGGGAAAAGTCCCAGCTTGGTGTGAAATTAGGAGAAGAGTCAAAAAGATGACTGAAAAACAACATGAGGTTACTACAGACCTGCTACTGACTTCCACAGTGAATTATATTTGTTATCACACCATGGACATTTTTCATTACAAAGCACAAAAAAGTACTTTTTTTCCCTCCCCATTCTCCAATAATTACACGGATAAATCTATTCTATGTGCCCTTTTTCCTCTCCAGATCTCAGATATCCCACAAAATCCACACACCTCTTTCACCACATTATGTTTTTTTTCTCTCTCTCTCGTTTTTTCTTTACCTGCCAGTTCTCCACCGTCCAGATCTCCCCGTCGTCCTCCTCGTTGGACAGCGGGCTGCCCAGCGCGCTCAGCACCTGCACGATCACCACCAGCAGCAGCACGGCGGCCAGCTTCAGCGCCTCCATCGTCACCTCGGGGTGCAGACACGTGGAGAGGCGCGCGCGGCGGTGAGCTCCGGACTCCGGCGCCCCTGCTTTTATAAGGAGAGCCCCTCCCCACTTCCTCCAGCCTCATATGAAAGTGAAGTTGGTTTTTTTTTGCCCTCTGCCTTGTGTGAGTCAGACATGATGTGCGCAGACAGAATAAACTTCAGTTTATCTGAACCAGCTGACCAAACTGTGGAGGATGCATGTTCCTGTTGTGCTGCTGCTTGATTGATCTCATGCAGCTCATTAGGCCTCTGAATGTGTTCTGAATGAACAGAGTGCTGATGTTTGAGTTATCTTATCTGCTCTGTGAACCACAAGATGGGAGGGGGGTAAAGGGCCACAGGCAAGGATCTGCTTTATTTTAGAGGCTGAAGGCCGCAATGTGCCAAACCAAATCCCAAATAATACTGACACGGTTATATTTTCAATTTCAGGCCTGCCTTCAAAGCTGGACCCCGTCGCCGTCCTGGTCTGTGTCATCTTTATGGCTCGTGTCACCTTCTCCAGGTGCGATTCGATTTTCAGCCGTGATGTATTCATGCTTTATTCATGTGACTCTGCAGGTGGGCAACCTCGTGGCATGATGAGTTTATGCCCTAAATAATCGCTGCAGCTCTGCCACCAGCTCACACTGTGGGGAAATAACTGCATTACGCTCAGAGTGCCAAGTCTTCCTGTGATTCCTCACACTCATGATCAATAAGGCAGATTTTTTTTTAAAAACTGTGACTTTCTTTTTCCGTGCATTGTGTCCTCCATGACTCTTTGGACACAGGTTCTACAACATTAAGTTCAAATCTGGGGGGACCACTAGAAATCTGTAAAGTCACAGTGATTAAAGAGATAACAACAAATCTATCACACAGTATTTTGTATTTTTAGATGTACGATTTTTAAAATACTCTGAAGGCTTCTAAAAATCCTCCAAATGAAACAATCTGAAAAACAAAAATCACTTTTTAATTTAAGTGCTGACACCTCCTGCTCACACTGAGGCCATAACCTTTGATAAGACCTAACAAGTGCAGTCAACCCAGCTCCCCCCAACAACAAAACAACAAAACAGCAGCAGGTAAGGGCTGAAAACTGCAGAATATCTTACTCAAACAATGTGAATGTTTCCAGCCAGAATAACAGCCTGGCTCTGGGGACCTGTTAACTTCTCATCTAGCACCATCACCAGGTCAAAATGTTAATTTCTGCAATACTTCAGTTTATGACCAAAAACCTGAAAAACTAATAACACTATGTGTTTAGGGCTAATTAGCTCATCTTAATCATTTGCAAAGGTAAGACGCTGAACAGGGTAAACGTGCTTTTAACTCACTGTGTGCCTCACGGAGCTGCGATGTCATGTGACTCAAATCGCAGGAGAGGACAGACCACAGCTCTTTTTACTTTCCCACCAGCGTTTCTTCCAAGAAACAATCCGTTTTTCCCGTACCACAAACACGCTCCCTCCTTTCATGGGGGCTTATCTGTTGACACAAACAGCTGTCCAGGGACAAGCCTCGCTAACCTCTGTGATCCCTGTGAAGAGAGTTTTCTGAGCTCCTCCGAAAGGCTCAATCCCTCCTGTTGCTCTTGGGGAAGAAAGAAGGATGGAGCGAATGAGACCTGGGCTGCATACAGATCCGCATGCAGGTGGCCGGGTTAGGGTACAATCCACAGAAGTGGAATAAACGCACACACAAACACACACACACACAGACGTACACACACCAAATCTTTATTAACACCTCGAGTACGCAAACCATAAGAAGCTCAGCACACATATGTCAGACAGATAATGACAAACTTCAAGTGTCCAACTCGATCACGATTACCTGCTTCATTTGTCGTGAGCCAGTGATCAGGTTTTTCACTGTTTACGTCATTTAACACCGTCTTACTCATCTGGTTTAAAGATTATCAAACATCATTCTTTATAATGTGTTGTTTGATGAAGGCCACAACCCCGAAACGCAGCAGTCTAACAATAACGCTCTCTTAAAAGTAACTGTGGGGAAATATGTCATCCGTCTGTAAAATGTTATGAAAGCAATGTGCTGCTTGTGATCAGTGCATTACCTATGAATATATTTCAGTGAAAATAAAGTATAATGTCTGTCACATGAGCAACATCCATACCTGGCTGTTCCAGCACAGGGTCACAAAGCTGACCTCTATCAATCACCTTTACCTGTGGCATCCCTTTCAAATCTACGGCTGATCGCTGATTAGTCTGTTACACATCCACTTTTTTAACCTAATGACAGTGAGGTTAAAAAAGTGATTTGATTGCAATCAGTCTCCTTTGACAATCAGGTACTATTGAGAATATTTCTGTAGCGCTGTAGTTCAAGAAGTATAAAAAGCCTGTACTTTCTATGATGACAACAGTCAGAGTCTACAGCCACGCTCACAGCCCCGCGAGGCTTTACCAGGACACGGCGGTGCTTTGAACTAAACGCTAACGTCAGCATTCTCGTAATGACGCTAACGTCCTCATTATTAGCGAGTGTAACGTGCGCAAGTAACATGTGCTACTTAGCATTCGACACACAGGGGAATGTCTTTTGTTTGACAGGTTTTTAGTTGTAGAAAAAAGGCAAAATTTGACCACATTTCTTGGGTTTGATGTGGTTCCAATCTTTGAGAGCGGGTTATAATGAATATTTGCATTCAGACGGTGTTTAAAGGCCATCTGACGTGCAGTACAGGTCTGGGCCTCAGGCCATCTACCGATAAAATGTATGTGTGCTTTTTTTGTTGTTGTTTTTGTTTAGCCAAACACCTGCACTGTCTGACATATCGGCGATCGCCTGCCGTGACATTGTCCTGGACTGCTGCTCGGTTCACAGAGCAAAGTCAGAGTCATTACCTCAGTTATGTTTAACCATTCAACCATGATGACCAGGTGACTCACATAATTGCTGAAATGAATGTTTATATTGAAAATTACGTCAAACTGTAAAGGACATGGCTCAGGGATGCATGTTAGTCCTCAGTGATGCTGATCAGAATAAAATACCATTACATTTGAAAGAAAATGTGCTGAATCCATTCTGAAACTTCTTCATGGCAAAATGTCACCAAGTCTTAAAATAAATAAATAAATAAATGAATAAAAAATCTTAGTGACCTGGTGACTCTGGGGTCATGGCTAATTAGGATTACTGCCCTGTAGTTATTTAACTCCTCCAGTGAGACACTTTGCAAAATATTTATTCGATTTTTGGGAGAGATTGAAGTAATCATTGTATTATTCCAGAAAATCATTCCCAGTGAGAAGCTTGCAGGAAGAGCACAGAGGACTGATAAATCACACCTCATCACATGGTGCCACAACAGTCACCCGGGACAGGAAGTGAAGATGGTGGACTCATCATTTTGTTATTTTAGACATTTGTGTGACTTTTGCTTTTTCATAATTATCATATTAATACTTGAATATTGACCAAAAAATTGGCCACCAAATTATAATGAGCTCATCTTTAAGAAAAAATAAACAAAAATATAAAGGAGATATAAAGCCTGAATGGTCTGTTAAACACAGCTCCCCTCACAGCAGTGTTACGTGTTATCTGGTGGTGAATATCAGGTCTTATACTGTGTCTGTGGCCACATGATGTACTGTGACGTAATGATGGACTGACTGGTTTGTGTTTCACATGAAGTGGGTGTGCATTTTTGCTTGAGGGTACTGAAGGCACACATATTACATCATGAGAATTTCTGATATATGGCGCAGTCACGTCACCACCACCAGTTGACGTTTCTTCCTTGCACCCACCTTAACGCCGACATTAAAGCCATCACGCTCAGATATATATTGATGTCAATATCTAACCCGGCGACTGTGATTTTGAATCTTAGTCACTGTCACCAGCTGCATGCCAGTGAAGGTTTCAGAGGAGAAACCACTAAACCACTAACAATGCTGGGTTTCATCTCTGCACTAACTGCGGAGGGTGGGAAAGATGAAGATTATGTGGCTATAAAAAATCTGCATCCAAGAACTTCACATGCTCTCTGTGTGAGCCACAGGAGAGTCATCACTCTCTCAGAAAACCCTGGGTTTGAGTACTAGAGGTCTTCTCTGTGTTCTGGGAGAGATTTGACTTCACAGGATGAGTTGTTAAGATGAGCAACATGTAGATTTTGAGATTTTGTTGTAGGGTGGATTTCTTAAAGGCATGATTTGAGTTTTCCCTGACAGCATATTAGCTTTTAAAAATGCCTGTTGTCAGTGGAAATTATAAGAAATTTCATTTGGCAATGCAAACAGGTGCTGCTCATTTTACAGACTTTGACAAGACTCATTTATGAAACACAATCTGATTCAACATTTATTTTCCATCTTTATTTAGACTTAGACTTGGACTTAACTTTATTGATCCCTTCGGCATGACTCCCTCAGGGAAAATTAAAATAGCTCTCCCCGTCCGTCATTTTCTCTCTCATTGCTCTCACTTTTTGTTATGAACTCTGTGCACAGAGATGCAGCTAAGTTAAGATCCATTTCACCATCAAGGGAGCAGTTTTTGCTAAACAAAATAGGGGACATGACTCTGACTGTCACCACTTTCTGCAGGCATAAGCAAAGACAACCAGCTGGTCACAACTAATTCATTTAAGGTTAATTCCTGATTGCTTGATCCTTCCATGTCCTAATGTCCTCGTTGCTTGGAAGATAATCTATAACATTAATGACCATAATAACAATCAATTTAAGTTTTTGTAAGATTTTGCAGCATTAAGTGATGAGATTTCAAATGGAGACCAACTGAATACCTTTTCCCTTTCCCCTATTTTCCAAGGTTGTAGGAAAACCTTCAAATAGACCTGTAGAGAAATACCTGAACGCATTGTTTAAAACATTCCTCAAACTATTCCTCCTGGTTCATTTTATTTATTCTAATTTATTTCTCTCACCCACTGAACTTACGCCTGTCATAAGTGTAGGGAATATGTTTTTTGTAGTAATTTCTTTATTAATGAATACAAACATCATTTATCATATCACAATATCTAGACAGTCAGATTGGTCCACATGTTCTAGGAAAATGTAATTCCCAACATTTATTTATTCTAATTCCTCTACAGCACCCATCACCTACCCTTAACAGAGCTTGAAAATTGCTCCCACATGGATGTATCTGTTGATCATTTTAATGAACTATTCCACTTCAAGGGACAACGCTGAAACAAAGCCAAAGCAAATAAATTAAATAAATTAAACTGAACTTATTGATGGAGAAAAAATAAACAAACAAATGAAAAAAGGAAAAGATCGAGGTTTGCTAATGACTCCAGTCACAAGTCGTCTCTTCTGACCCTGTCCTCAATTTCCCCACAAAAGCTCTACTGTGTTTCAAATAGCACCAAGTGACACCGTCATAACAAAGCCAAAAGATACATTTCTGCGGGGCCACTCTGCAAATGAGAGGTGGCTTGTAAAAAATGAAAAGGAACACCCAGGTCCAGAATTGAAGCCCGATTCTACAAAACATCTGACTGCAGATCCAATCAGCTTTTATTTGTTTGATCAGACTCATCTCACCTCTCTTCTGACCTCACTCAGCCTTCTCCTTCGCTGTCAGTCTCTCTGTCGGTCCAAACAGCAGATATTGCAGATGCAAACCCAAATGAGCGAGGTGCAGGACGTCAGCACAGGCAATAACAAACAAAGGAAACTATTCACACATTGAAATGTAGCACTGCTTCATAGAACAATACGTGAAATACAGAAAAAACAAAGAGTAGGTTGTTTTTTTTCTCTCCCAGTGTGTATCTGTATTTGTCACTGCTGGTCAATTTGTTTGCTTGTCTTCTTTTATTCTTAGAAACTAGAGCAGGTAAAGATGGACATTTTCATCCAATCAGAGAAGAGCAACAGAAGTGAAATGAGCCCCAAATTTCTGCTCAATGAAAGAAAAGATGAGTCTCCTTTACTCATGTACTTCATTCTTTAGACTGATCAAACCTGTTCAAAATTCAGCTCGGTTAAGGGATGCTTCGTCTTGGTGTCAGTGCTGGTAATAAAAGCACTCACCTGAGCCCTCACTATTTAGAAATAGTGCTGTGGTTTGCAGTCTGGTAGTATTTTACTATCCGGGCCATGCAAACTTTCCAGGATAATGACTTTTTAATTTCCAGACAGTGCGTCGTTGTTTCTGTCAGCTGAATCTGACCTGCAAGTCTGCCATAGCTGACCAGGAGATCACACCAAACAGGAAACACATGATCCAATTTATCCATTATACATCACCTTATTGACAACGTCTGGTGCTTTCATATTTGTATGAGTGTGTGCTTGAATTAGGTAGCTACTAATGTTTTATCCATGTATACTAGCATTTTATACCCCATGAAGCTTGTGGGTTGTGGACAGCACGGGAAGCGATATTTGTTTGAACAGTTTACATTAACTAGCGTTCTTACTAAGATTTTAGTGTCTATTTATGTTTGGGTTTAACTGTAAAATCATGTTTTTTTTCCACCAGCCATTACAGTTATATCATTAAGCAACATCTAATATGATATTACTAAACACAACTCAAAGGTCCATGGTGTAGTTTGAAGTTTACTTACATAAATTACATTTTGGTTTTGTTTTTTCTGTTAATCTCTGGTTGCAAAGCCCTAGAAGCTGGCTCTAAGGCTTAGAAACGGCTCTGAAAACAGCTATTGCCTCCTTGGGAGAGTATGTAACTTGTAAGTATGTTTATGCATCCATGTGACAGTGTGCGTGTATCTTTTCTTCAAGCTTGTCATCTCTTTTTTTTTCCAGCCCATGAATCCACACTGCATTGATTTGCTCCATATGTTATAGGTCTCCCCTGAATTCTGTTGGGCAGCAGCACTACAGGTAATGAATACTGGTAGTAAATACGACTGGATGCTTTCTTCCACCTCATAATTAGATCGTTCAATCATTTGCTGTAGAAACCTTCGCCTTGCTGGAGGCTTGGAAATACAGAAAGAGAGAGACGTATGTGCTACGTGCTGTGTGAGGGCACTTCTGTGTGCATACATGAGCGTGCATCAAGCAAACGTGTGCGTATTTAGCATGAGAAGAATGTGTTAGTGTGGCTGCATATATATTTATTACATGTGTATATATGTAGAAAATTTTACACCCATTTGTCATTGAAGCAGGAATGAATCCTATATCGAGAGCCTGGCTTGTAGCTCAGGTCCACTAAAATGTATCCAGATGTGTATTGAATTTGTGTTAGAAGGAGAGATACATGCTGCTAATTTCTCCCGTGTCTCATGGCGTGGGATCACTTTCATGGACCAAACGCTGCCTAGTTTTTGCTAATTGCTCTCAGCACTGTTCACAGTTTGTAGAGAAATAGAGTAACTTAACAAGTAATTACATGCATTTTTCTTTTAAAACCCGCCCAATAATGTGGTTCAGCAGCTGCCATACATTAAAGGGATAGACCGACATAACATAAAACACTTGATGCTTCTACAGTGAATGGAAAAATATTGCCAACCAAGGAAACAGGAGAAAAAATTAATGATTTGTCATTAGGAAACTAAATCACCAACTTACTAATTAACATATTATATCTTGTTTGTTAAATCAGTACAAAAAAAAAACCACTTGGAGCACTCAGCAGGCGAACAGCAGAGATTCTAGGCACTTTTACTGGTCAGGCCCAGGAAACAGTTGTTTTAACATTTTCAATGTGGCGTAAACTGGCAAAAATCTGAGCCCGTCTATAAGGACGCTTTAGAGGTGAATTTAGCCAGTTTGGCTTTAGCTTTCTTTATGCTAGGTTAAAAATGAAGTGGATAACTTATTTGAAAATAACTTTTAGTCATATTTGCTAAACCCAAAGCAAAAAAGCAT
>JBAJHX010000039.1:18308360-18333176 GCA_037176925.1 Amniataba percoides | reverse complement strand
GTGTCTCATGGCGTGGGATCACTTTCATGGACCAAACGCTGCCTAGTTTTTGCTAATTGCTCTCAGCACTGTTCACAATTTGTAGAGAAATAGAGTAAGTTAACAAGTAATTACATGCATTTTTCTTTTAAAACCTCAGCTGTGGTCGGTAATACCCGGCCAATAATGTGGTTCAGCAGCTGCCATACATTAAAGGGATAGACCGACATAACATAAAACACTTGATGCCTCTACAGTGAATAGAAAAATATTGCCAACCAAGGAAACAGGAGAAAAAAAAATAATGATTTGTCATTAGGAAACTAAATCACCAACTCACTAATTAACATATTATATCTTGTTTGTTAAATTTTTTCTAGGCACTTTTACTGGTCAGGCCCAGGAAACAGTTATTTTAACATTTTCAGTGTGGCGTAAACCGGCAAAAATCTGAGCCCGTCTATAAGGACGCTTTAGAGGTGAATTTAGCTCTAGTTTGGCTTCCTCCCACTTTTTCTTTATGTTAGGTTAAAAATGAAGTGGATAACTTATTTGAAAATAACTTTTAGTCATATTTGCTAAACCCAAAGCAAAAAAGCATGTCTCCCAGAACAGTGACATTTTTTTTCTTTAAGAGAGATTCACACACAGTTAAGATCCAAGAGTTCATGCCCTGCAGTGTGTCCCATGCAAGCCCCACTAACTGATAGCCTTTACATTAGCCTGATGACGGCTTGGTGAAAGACCGTTTGTGGACATCTGCTCTGCATACTGTCATTATTACAGTTATTATTAATCTATAAAAAGTTCATGCATGCATGGAGTGATTGATTGTATTTACCTGGCCACATTCACAAAGGCTCTGGAGGAGTATTATACAGTGTGTGACGGTGAATTGATTGGATTTATCAGGTACATTTAAAGTGTACACAGCTGTATCAACAGTGAGGAGAGGAAGGTGGGGAAAGACGGGTGAGTGAGTGATGAGGATGTGACGGGGACACATGAAGTGTACGTGTTCAGCACACAGCATTAGACAGGCTAATCGTGTCTGTTCACCAGCGAATGGAACAAATGAAGTGTCTCGGCTGCTGAAGCCTGAGGGTTAACAGGTGCGCCGGGTGAAAGAGGTGTGAAAACAGTATTTGTAGAGATGGCAAACACTTGTTTGGTGTGCATACCTGGTTACCATGGTGAGGTGGGGGGGTTGCCTGGGGGTTCTAGCAGCACTTTCTTAAAACTTACTTGAGCTGTGCAAAAAACAGCGACAAGGATGTTATCAACACATGAAGTTCTTTTTGTCCATGTTAGCATTGTATTTGTTTTATTATCTTTATCTTATTTATCTGACAATATATTAACTGTAGAAGGGCACCCAAATGCATTCAAGTAAATTCAAGCTTTTTTTTCTGCACTTGATTATTTATTATGCAACTTTATGCATCCTCTCACAGGCCAGAGTAAGCAAAGAAAGACAGACACAAGAGTTTCTTTATGGGTTGAGAAAGTGCTCCTATTTCTAAATAGGATTAAAAAAAGCGGAATAAACTATGATGCAAAAATTTAACCTATATACAGTCTGCGTCCCACATCTGCATCTACCATCTACAGACCAAACATTTGGAAGCAACTTCAAGTTTCTGTTCACAATGCCTTTCTTAAAAAACAGCAGGAGTTATCTGTATTTTCAGATGTATTTACTGCATGATCAGACTTTACTTTCATTGATATGCACTATTTTCCTCAGTTTAACTTTAGGTATACATTGATGTAACCTGACCATTGCTGAATAAATGTGAACAAAAGAAAAGAAGAGCTTAGTTTTAGGGTCGAGAAGATTTGCAAGAGTCCCAACTTCAGTGCAAAATTAAAAAAACAAATCACAGTTTGCATTATTCACTTGAACTCTTTGTCTTTTGAGAATCGTCATACAAAAATCCCAGTAAATCTCAACTGTGTTCAAATCTCTGACAAACTACAGCAGAAATGGCTAGAAGAAAGCAACTGAGTTAATAAACAAGATAAAACCGAGAGAGAGAGAGTTACATATAGTTATCTTCCAAACTTAATGCCACAGCAACTCCTCAGATTTTACTCCACATACGATGTGATAATCACACAGCTGCAACAATTAACTGACAGGCTTTTGAGCTACCTTTCAGATTTTTGGACCACAACATCATCTAGTGGCAGAGAGACTTTATTACATCCTGTACTGGACCATGGCTACACCAAAGAACCAAACATTGGAAAACACAGACAGCTTTGCAGGTTAAATAATCACATTCACAACAACTGAACGGTCACATGACGTCATAAGCATATTCGATTGCACGCTGTCTTTTTTGTCAAAGTCAAACATCTGAAAGGTAATTAAATTATTTTATTTTATTAGTACACACAAAACCATAATAAGAATAAGCATAAGAATAAGAATAAGAATAAGAATAAGAATAAGAATTAGAATAATAATAAGAATAATATTTCAAACACAAGCTCAAGATAAATCTGTAAAGATAGTGTAATATGTTGAACTGCCTCTTGGTGGTGTACAAATTAGAGCAATTTCTTTTGATTTACATTTGTTTCAATAACCATTCATTAATTTTAATTAACAAACAAATAGTTAATAAACAAATTTATTCATTAATAGTTTGGCTAAAACATATTGTCTTTCGATCCATACAATCATAAGTTTTTATGAATGTATGGTTACACAGTGGGTGAGGAGCATGTTCAGTTCAACCTCACCTTTCAGATCTTTGGACCACAGCATCATCTAGTGGCAAAGAGACTTTATTACATCCATCTTACATATACTGGACCACAGCTGCACTAAAGAATCAATCACTGGACACCAGGACTTTTTGTTCCATCCAAGCCTGCAGTCGTCACTCTTTCCACGCCTTCTGATCCCTCTGTCAGTCACACCAATATAAACCCCTCCTATTGTGTCCACCTCCCAGAAACAGCACCCAGTCAGACCAGTCGTGCACAGCAGCTGTTTCCAGTGGTTAAATCTTTTTGGGTGAGATGGATAAGACTGACTTTCTGTCGCCAGTATTATTTGTTTCATGTTCTTAGATAATATGAGCTTTTCGTGTGCAGTGTTTTGGTCATTGTGAGCTCACAGGCATCTGATGGAGAAAAGATACATTTCAGATGCAGTTTTTGATTTAGCAGACTTGTGGCAAGTGTCATCTTTAAAGACATTTTTAAAGTAATTTTGTCAGTTTGTCTCTTTTCAACTGGATTCCAATCAGTAAATAATAAATTGCACTACATGGCTTCTCTATTTTTTTTATCAGAGAAGTGTATGTGTTTAATGTGTGCTTTTTTTGTTCACACTTACACGTCTATCATGATCTATCCTGGAGAAAGAAACAACATGATTGTCTGTTTTCTTTTAGAATATCATTCAACACTCCTGTCAAACATAAAGTAACTGGACAGCCAAACAGGAGAATATTTAGCCTTTATGAACTATTGTCCGTTCATACCTGTCCAGCAGAGAGCAGCTTCACTCCTGAGTCTATCAGGAAATACAAGACTGACCCTCCGCACATCACATTACGGTGTACACCAAACCCGTCACTCCTTCACTGCACTGACGTATTTCTTATATACTCTGGGAAGAAAGGTTTTAGCATGATTTGTTCTTCTTGTGATGACTGAGATGGACCACAGAATGTGTGATAAGTCATTTAAGTGCTGCTTTCAGGCAACAGCTCTCCCTCGTCCATGTGGCACAGGGTCATGGAGCAGTGTAACCCAATCCAGAAGGCAGGGTACAGGGGTTCGGTGAATCTGGGGTGGAAGGTGTAGAGGTGAGTCACTGTGTCAGAGGAGACTCTGTAAAAGGACAGAGTGCCAGCAGGCCAGTCCAGATACACTCCTACTCTGTTAGATTCAGAGGGGTCGAACCATATTTCTGTTATTGTTTCATTGTGCCGAGAATAGTACCCGACATCAGTGCACTCCAGACTCCAAGATTTTTCATTCCATCCAAGACAGCAGTCAACAGCTTCTCCGCTCCTGCTGATTCCTCTGTAAGTCACGGCAACCCAAGTCTTTCCATCCCACTCGACTTCCCAGTAACAGCGACCACTCAGGCCCTCTCTACACAGCAGCTGAAACCAGCCGTCGAATCTCTCAGGGTGATCTGGATATGGCTGCTCCGCGCACACCCGTGTCACTTTTCTGTTTTCATCAGAGAGAATGAGGTCTTTGTGTGCCGTGTTTGGGTCCAGTGTGAGTTCACAGGCATCTGATGGGAAGAATAAGTCACACACACACACAGCAGTTTCACATCTGTTATGTTTTGTTGATATGACATTGTCTTTTTACTGTTTTCACACAACCTGGGATTGAATGATTGATCAGATTTCACATGTCTAAACTTTCTGTAACTTTTCAATAGGAATTTAATCTATGCACACACTTACACTTCTTAAGACCACATTTCAACCAGCACTCTCCATAAGGATCCACCCTGAAAAAAAATGATTACTTCCAATTTTCATTTATAATTTCCGAATACTATTCCTTAAAATGATGTAGTGACAGGGACAGTTGTTGATCTGTTGATCATCTTTTAGCCAAAACCTGAGAGTGTCCAGTCTCCAGTTTGGGTCCTTCAGTCCAGCAGACAGCAGCTTCACTCCTGAGTCTCCTGGATGATTGTAGCTCAGGTCCAGTTCTCTCAGATGGGAGGGATTGGAGCTCAGAGCTGAGGCCAGAATAGCACATCCATTTTCTGTGACCAGACAACCTGACAACCTAAATGTGTACACACACACACACACACACACACACACACACAGGGTTATGAATGAGTTTTTTCATTTTACCATAATTGTTTGATCATTTATGGGACACCTTCTGACCTGAGGGTTTCCAGTCTACACTGTGGACTCTCCAGTCCAGCAGAGAGCACCTTTACTCCTGAGTCCTGCAGGTCATTGTTACTCAGGTCCAGCTGTTTCAGACAAGATGACTGTGAGCTGAAGACTGAGGCCAGTGCTTCACAGCTCATCCATGACAGCTTGCACAAATTCAGCCTTAAAGAACATAGAAAATATACTAATATTAAGCCCTGCATCTTACTCTGTTTTTTCAATTAATTTCCGGACTTACTGCCGTGCTGTAACTCATTTAGGGTATTATAAAAAGAATACTGATCGATTCTTAGTGTGGGTAACAATATTTTAATTATATTACAGTGAAAAAGCAAACCATAGACAAAAAATCATGAGATAAAGGTAAGGCTGTTTGCTTATGTTTAAGATGCAACTGCCCTGAAGTAACATTACACTGTTGCTCAGACAATGCAGGTACCATTTTCCATTCAGGCAAAGTGGGTTGGGCTCAAATAAAAAAAAAAAGTGCCTACATGACAACTGAAATTCAAGTGAAAAACCTGACCTGAGAGATTCCAGTGTACAGTGTGGACTCTTCAGCCCGTCAGAGAGCAGATTCACTCCTGAGTCCTGTAAGTCATTGTTACTCAGATCCAGTTCTCGAAGATTAGAGCTCTCAGAGCTGAGAACTGAGGCCAGAGCACCACAGCTTCTGTCTGAGAGGTTACAGTCACTCAGTCTGAAAAGGGAAATGAAGACAAATACCAAATTTCAAGTGTCGCTCTAACTTGGTTTGGCAAATTCAAGCGTAGAAGTCAGAAGAGTTTTATTTGTATTAATGATGATATTATTATTGTTGATAAAAAAATACAGAACAATGCCAACTTAAATCTTTAAATCCAGTATGTTGACACATACAGCTCTAGCCAACGTTTGAACATAATATGCTGACTCAACAAAAACATGAAGAAGCAAACAAATGTGATAAAGAAGGGGAAAAGTCCATAACAATTTTTTTTAAACCACAGTTGAATAAAGTGGGCTGACCTGAGCGATTCCAGTTTACAATGGGGATGCTCTAGTCCAGCTGAGAGCAGCGTCACTCCTGGATCATCGGGGTTGTTGCTGCTCAGGTCCAGCTCTCTCAGATAAGAAGGCTGGGAGCTGAGAACTGAGGCCACAGCTTTAAAGCCTCTCTCTGTCAGATTACAGCCACTTAGCCTGAAAAAGATTAACAGAGGAAAACAAGGTTTTAGAAAAAAGCATCCCCTTCTCACCCATAAACCAACATGATGTCATCATTGTAATGCATCCACCTACAGATATGTTATGGAGGACTGAAACACCGGCAGCAGTCTCAGAAAACCTTCCTCTGAAGCACAGTATTGCTTTAAGTCAAACACATCGTGCTGTTTTTCTGATGACAGTAAGATGAAGACCAGAGCTGACCACTGAGCAGGCGTGAGGTATCTTTTAGCAATACATCCCGAACTCAAGTACCGTTGGATCTCCTTCACCAGAGAATGATCATTCAGCTCGTTCAGGCAGTGAAACAGGTTGATGCATCGCTCTGGAGAGGGAATCTTCTTGATCTTCTCCTTGATATACTGTATTGTTTCCTGGTTGCTGCCTGAGCTGATTTTCTTCTGTTTAAGTAGATCTGCCAGGAGATCTTGGTTGGTTTGCAATGAAAGACCCAAAAGGAAACGGAGAAACAAGTCCAGGTGTCCATCTGGACTCTCCAAGGCCTTGTCAATAGCAATCCTATGGACCTCTGTGGCAGATGTTCTGCAGAAAAGCATACCCAGGTTTTTGAAAGTTGGTTGGGATTCAGCCATCACATTTGTGTTGCTTTTATTGAGTGACAGCTGCACATAAAAGGCAGCCAAAAACTCCTGAATGCTCAAATGGACAAAGCTGAACATTCTGCCCTTATCCTTGTTCTTGCTCCTCCAGCTCTCCTTTTTAAAGATCTGTGTGAACACCCCAGAGTACACAGATGCCTCACTGAGAGGAATTCCGCTATCTTTCAGGTCTTCCTCATAGAAGATCAGGTTTCGTTTCTCCAGCTGTGAGAAGGCCAGTTTTGCAAGTGACTGAATGCACCGAATGCTCTTTTTTGTCCCGTACTTCTCTTTTGTTTGTCTGACCTGAAATATCAGGAACTCTGTGTACATCTCAGTCAGAGTTTTGGGCAGCTCTCCTTTCTCATTGGTTCTCAACACATCCTCGAGAACTGTTGCAGTGATCCAGCAGAAGACTGGTATGTGGCACATGATGTGGAGGCTTCGCGATGTCTTGACGTGGGAGATGATTTGGTCAGCATGCTCACTGTGACTGAATCTCTTGAGGAAATACTCCTCCTTCTGCGGGTCATTGAACCCTCTCACTTCCTGTACCATATCAACAAAGTCTGTGATTTGATCGGCTGCTGCAGGTCGCGTGGTTATCCAGAGACGAGCAGAGGGAAGCAGAGTACCTTTGATGAGGTTCACCAGCTGTATCTCTACACCAGCAGACTTTGTCACATCAATGCTGTCTTTTTCTTTGACAGTGAAATCTAGTTGAAGCTGGTTCTCATCAAGTCCATCCAACACAAACAGAAGTTTAAATTTACTCTTATCGTAGTTGGTGTTTCCTGACATCTGTAATGTTGTGAAGATGTAATTAAGAGCCTTCTCTGTGATGTCTTTGGTTTCTTTGATACATTTGTGAATCAGTTTGGCAAGACAAAACCTTCTTCCTTTCAGTAAGTTTAGCTGGCGGAAGGTGAA
The DNA here is from genome assembly GCA_037176925.1 of Amniataba percoides. NCBI lineage: Eukaryota > Metazoa > Chordata > Actinopteri > Centrarchiformes > Terapontidae > Amniataba > Amniataba percoides. Next base: position 18,325,564 of record JBAJHX010000039.1, on the reverse strand, counting down.
GGGGAATACGAGATGCACGTCCTGATTGGCTCTTCCTTCAGCCCAGTTGAGGATGAACTTTTGCACAAGAAATGATTTACCAATTCCTGCAATCCCGTTGGTCAGCACAGTCCTTATGGGTCTGTATTTTCCAGAAGGGTGTTTGAAGATATCACAGAGTTTGACTGATATCTCTGCTCCTGCATGTTTTCTCGATGCCATCTCAAGCTGCCTGACCTCATGTTGCCTGTTAATCTGCATGTCACCTCCATCTGTGATGTAGAGCTCTGTATAGATATCATCCAGGAGTTTTTTCTCCTCCATATTTGACAGTCCTTCTTGTGCACACATAAACCGGTTCTGAAGATTAGATTGGAGAATTTGCTGATATGATGTGATTGGCTGTGGACGCTTTGATACTGGAACCATCAGATCTGTGTAGAATAAAGAAATGTAAGTTTGATGCTAATTTAACTCAACCCCCTCAAAAGCATGTTGTTGTTTCTATAGACTTTTTTCCTTGCAACCAAGAGACAAACCAAAAAACTGTTCTGTTTTCTAGCAATATTGCTGGAATAGCTGGAAATTCTTGTGAGGAGCAGTCCCCTACCCTTTATCCATAACCTGAAAAGGTTTTCAGAGGCCAGTTATGAATGACTCAACATCATCCAAGATATGATCTGCCCCTAGACTAGTGTCAAGAAAACATACCAGAAGTAAATTCTTAAAAATATGCAGTAAATATGCAGTAAATGGACAGTGACAACAATTTCCATGGCAGCATAAGTTCATTCAACAAAAGCCTTTACCTTCAATCTGACTCTCTGTACAGACGAGGTCAGGAGGATTTGAGGAAGCTTTTTTGCTGACTGAACAAGTCCCCGCACCACTAACATCTGACACAGAGAGGGAAAGATGGGGAGAGAAATGTAACATGGGATTCAGCGCAAGCCAGTAAACAACAGCTATTCTGAGAAATTTAAATTCCCATAACATACCTGAGGTGATGTCTGGTAATTCCTGCAGCAGATCATTTCTGCTGATCTTTATTAGAATCTGCCTGGTCACCTCCAGAGCTCCATGCGGGCCATAGATCTGCACCATCTGAACAACGGTGTCCTGTCTGTCTGCCCGCTCGAGCCGGGTCACGGGGATGGCCGGGTGAACGTCTAGATGTGGGACGATTGTGTGCATGATGTCCGTCTGCCGGAGGAGCCATTTCAACTGCTTGAATTCTTCCTCCCTCAAATCCTCCAGAGTTATCCAGAGCTTCTCCTTGAGTGAGGTCATCGTGACTGGAAAAAAATTTAGGATAAATGTTTTCACCAAAATACAATTATGGAATATGAAGATTGAACATAAATAAGGTATCTCATCACATCCCGTAAATTCAGGAGTTTTGGGTATCCATCATCTGCAAAATTACTTTGCAAAACACCAGATAACCAAGTCATGTACTTGGTTGCCCTGCTGTTATGCAATATATAGCTCCTTGAGAACACACATTGTAAACTTCCTGATTTCAGAGCACAAAGGTGAGTTCCTCTTGTTTTTTCTTCTGCAATATTAAATGTGCTGCCAGTAACTAGAAAAAGCCAAATTATATCACCCATGCTGAGTTAGGACTGTGATGTGTTACAAGTACTGCTCTTGCCTTTATGACCTGAAAAAACGGAGCATCTATAATGTGATTTACAAATTACAGGTTGTCAGCTTGTAGCTTAAATGACTGTTTTAATAAAGCATTACAGTAAAGAGACTGCTTCCTTCCAGTAACAAGTACCGATTATAGTATGAGATTTAACTGCATACACACTACAACACAGTTACCAATCCCAGAAAAATCACCATTCTCTTGCAAAAAGGAGTGCAGCATTACAGCATTAATACAAAAAGTGTTGCAATACATTCTTTCTCAAAGTTAATGCACTAACATTTTTCTTTTTTGACTACATATTTTTAAGGTAAAAGTGAAAAATCACAGACCCTCTTGATGGAGCTTTTTCCTTAAAGGCTCCTGATGATGGTTTGTATCACAGTATTACAAATACTGTGACTTAAATTCACAAAAGCGGAAGTTTGTTTAGAGGAACAAAACTCAGTATTACACCATTAAAACTTTCAAAACTCTTTATTTAACAGGAAAGGACTGAAATCTTCTCAGTGACAGCAAATCAGGTCATTTAGCAGTGTGCTGGACATATTTTCCCACATTTCTAACATGTTGAATGGAAGCACGATCATCCTCTATTTACCTACAGTGACTGACCTCTTTTTTTGACCATTTTTAAATCGTGTGCTGGATTGTACACCGGGAATAATGTCTATCTGATAATGTACATACATGTCAGCCACTGACAAAAGAGGAAGAGGAAAACAAACCTCTTACAGCCCTGCACAATGCTTCAGCATGTAAAGAAATCTTAAGTTTGACAAGTCTGCCATACCTATTCAACAAAACTTCAGCATTCTAAATAAAACAATTTTTCTAGGAGTCAGCCAAATGCTGTCTGAGATAACTGTCTATTATTTGGAATACTGAGGACATGCAGTGACATAAACCACTAAGTTTACCTATAAATAACTTGTGATTTGACTCAGATTATCAATAATAGACAGACAGTCTGTATTTGTCTCAAACTGTGCTCAGCTGAAAGTGTCCCAGCTGTGCTGTCAGTGCATCGTGGTGCTCATGGGAGCTCTGGAAGAACTCCTTTCCCCTCTGCAGGTTCTGGTCTGACAGGAAACGCTCCGCCAGAGCCCGCTGAAGGGCCCTGCGCTCACAGACCTTATGCTGAACGCTGTGGCTCACGTTTCTCAGAGGCTCCACTATCAGCAGCCCACTCGGGCCCGTGCTCAGGGGTGGAAATACTTTAACCTGTTGACAGGGTGAGACATTGTGTGCTGATACGCAGGTTTTATATGTTTTCATCATCAGAAGTATGAAAACTCAACTCTACTGCAACTCAAGCAACAAATCTCACCTTGATGAAGGTTATACTGTTAAAAATATCAAAACTGTTTTAAAAAGGGTGCTGATTGAACTTCATATTGTTTTAGAGATTTTAGAGATCCATAATACCCAACTTCACAGCGTGAGTCAACATATGATGGACACTGGCGAAAAGTGTATCAGTTTAATGCTTTTAAATCATAATACAGAAGGTTTCTCATCTAGCAGTGTTAGTTTCTATTACACCATACTATTATAACTGTGCTGTACGTTAATAGTTTATGAGACTAATTCTCTATGGTTGTTTACAACTATTCTCTCATGCAATAGGTAGTAAATATCTGCTTACTAAAATCATTCATTTTGCTCTGTTGATAGAGTAAATTGGGAATGCTGTGCTTAAACAAGAGGGCAGTACCGTTTTGAGCAGATACTCTCTGTAGGTCTTGAGCAGAGGGTCAATTTGATCCAGGTAGTCCAGACTTAAGATTTCTCCAGCTGAGGAGTTGGTCAGTCGTTTCCAGTGGAGGAAGGTGTGGACGTGGAGAGCAGCTCCGTTCGTCCATTGCTTCACCTGAACACAAAAGGTACAAAGATGTCTTTCCCCAGCAACACTTTCAATCCTTTTAACTGCAAGCTTGCTACATTATGTTTAATTATTTGGACAAATCTGAGCCAACCTCAGATCAAACCAAGACAATGATTAAAACAAAAATGATCATGTTGATTCACAGGTGAATTATCTCATCACCAAAGTAGTAATATATTCTCAGTAGTAACACCAATAGAACGAGAATCAATAGTAGATGTGAAACAAGCAGTGAAAACACACATGCATGCATAATTGTTAATATTAATTGCAATTCTCTATTAAAAAACAAAGCTAACCCCTGCGGAGCTGATAGTGCTCCTCTTGGGCAACATCATCCTTTTGTAGAAATCCGTCAGCTCGGATCGCAACTTTCTCTCATAGCTCTCCAGGAGGGCTGCCATCTTGTCCTGGTTGTTGGCTGCACCAGGAATCTGCCATGGTTGATGAATGATTACACCTTCAGGTAGTTTATTGCAACATGCACTCCATTGTGTTGCCTACAGTAGACCCATACAGCCTGATCCATCCAAAAACTTTAAAAAACATATTTTAAAGGCTTTTGAATTGCTATAGGTAAATGCTGACTTGTCTTTTTGGGGATGTTTGACTGATGCCTCAGAGAAAAAGAAGTTTAAATATTTTAAAAACGATACCAGAAGTGTTCCATTAGAAAATATGATCTCAGCTGACAACGTTTTCTGTGTATCAGTCCAAAAACTATGAACAGGCAGTTAATGTTGTCGACATTTTTCTGCTTCCTTCTCACGTCAAATCGAAAGTTGGATTTGCAGGTAATGAGATACACCATTCTTCAGTACAATGCCCCCAGGAGCATACTGCTCCAGTCTTTTTTGGGCTAAGTGTATTGATTATGGTGGCTAATGATAGCTACTGTTAACAAGCTGTAACAAGTTACTGTCAAAGTGACCCTGCTGCATCAGTTCACCAACTTCATGACTTTAATTTTACTATATCTTAGCGTAATGTTGCTATTACTACTTGCCCTGGCAGCTGTTCACTAAAGTGGACTTCAACCATGATGATATAGTTACTATGATTAAATGATTTCATTGAAAATCGAGCCACCTGTTTGAGAAACTCGCTGGTAATGGAGCTGATGTCTGACCCCGCGCCAGCCCCGAACATTCTGCGTATGGGGTCTGGTCTTGAGGGTCGAGCCTCGAGGCTGCTCGAGATCAAGCCGGTGGTCTGGTGATGGGCCAGCATCTCAATCAGGACCGAGAGGGCAAGTGCGACAACACCCACACTCCCATAACCTATCTACAGAATCAACACACATGCAAAAAATTTAACTCAGTCATTTGTTCAGATATTATAAAACCTAGTTTTGGAGCTACTGTTTAAGATTTTGCAGTTACACCCATTTTCATGAACTTATTCAACAATAATGAAGCTCTGGGCTGATACAGTTCCCACCTTTTACACTTATAAAGACCCATTTAATGGAAACACTTCCTACTATACAGACTACTATACAGCACTATACAGACTTACTTCTGTTCCTGTTCTTTAGATTCCTGATATTCTCAAACTCCAAATTTATCCAAAGAATTGCATCACTTTTACTGGTTTTAAGATGATTGGGTACACTGTATAAGGACAGTAGCACATGACGGACATAAACTAAATACCAGTGTGATCTGACCGTGGCGTTTCCTCCGAAGAGGGTCTGGAGGTCACGGTTGAAGGAGGACCTCTGCTGCCGGGTCATACCGCTCTGCAGGACGGAGTACTGCTGCTCCAGAGCCCAGGAGGAGTTCAGGGACAGCAGAGAAGCCAGTGAGGCATCCAGAGAGGCATCAGGAAGCAGGCCTGCATGACTGGAGAGTTACGGCACTCTGGGTTGAACTGATATGCTTGATTTTTCTGAAATTAGTGTTTCTCTTGACCACACAGCAACATTGTCATCACGGTATGTTTTCATTATCCAGGCCCCAAAACTGAGCTCACATCAGACCTTTCAGCTGAGAGTCACTGTGGTTACCCGAGTTACCCAAATCACAAACAGACATATTTAAAGATGCTAGCAGGTAAAGATGTTCAGGTGTCTTTGCATACCTGGCGGTGTCATACAGACAGTCTACAGTCTTTGGAGAAGCGCTGCAGTTTATTCCCATCTCAGCATCCAGAGCAGAAGCGGTCGCACAGAAAAAGGTATGGAAATGAAAAAGCACAGGTGAGTTGCTGTCGTTGACCATTCAGCAGAAAAACAGTGTGTGTTCAAGCTTCAGTCACTGGGTACAAAGTCTAGACACAAGGAGGGCAGATACACATACACACAGCAAACACACTGTTCAAATACAGAGATACACACATACAGTGCGACACATCCCAGAATTTAGGAAATTTAATGACATTAATCCATATTAATGAAGATTACAGAGGCTTTTATATAGGCCTTCATAAATAATGGCTGTTAATAATTGTTGTTCAAGATGATCCCTTCATGACTCAAAAAAAAAAAAAAAACAACAAAAAAAACCCCACAATCGGTCAAATTAGTTAATTGGTCTGTTTTAGCCATGTTAACGGCATGGCTCTAAGGATGGCAGTTTCTGCCATTTCTTTACAGACAGCACAGTTTTTATTTACATTACTGTACTGAAAGTAAAATATTCGATTCAGTGCATAATATTTCTACTGGGACAAAAGGTTTTCATGATATCTTAATAATAATAATTAGGTTATCTAGGGTAATAAAAAAACAGGACTCATCACTTGTTTCTGCCTCAACAGGTTTTATGTTTTCTTATCAATGCTGATTGGGAGGCACAGGTATAAACAAACATGATGTCATCATATAAGGAAGGAAATGAGGTCAAAGAGACAAACTACCCAGAAACTTTAGTTTTTTAGCATTAAATAACAAAGCAGTTGGAAAATTGTTTCCACTACTCTGGCTGTGTAGCGTATTAACAGAGCACAGGCTTTTATTTTTTCATTCTGGGAAATAAAGAAGGCAAAGTGTCAGCAGGATCTTGTGTCCTCGTCGGAGTCTACAGGGAATATAGCTGTGATGTAAAGCATGTAAAACTGAATTTAGGTACGAAAATGTTTGACTTTGACTTTGTTTATAATTACCATAGCAGCCGGTTGATTAAAACAGGAGCTCATCTGTTCTGTCAGACATGTGTGAGACAGTTGATTGAAAAACACTCCCTGTCTTGTTCATTCTTATTTATGTACAAAAACCTGGTCAGACTGTTTCCTGGCTGTGAGCATTCCTCTCTGCAGAAATATTCACACACATAAACCCTGTAAAATCACAATTTATTGGGTTTTTTTTTCATGCTACCTTTCTTATGAATTAAACAACTAAAATATTCATATTTACTGCACAGACATGAGGGTGGTATTGATCTTCCATGCCAGGAAAGAAAATAAGCTTATTTCCAAAAGCGTGGTACTTAAATATTTATTACCGATGGTTAAGCGTTTGCCAGTTGTGCAAGTAGTTTTTCCCACCCCAAGCATCAAAAATGCTCAGTGTGCCAATGATCTCAAAAGGAACAACCGGGTTTCTGATCGTAAAGTTGGTTTTAAAACTCCCGGCACACCCGGTGAAAGGTGGGTGTTCTCTCGTTTCTTCTCGATTACCGTGAACAAGGCATCAAACCCACTCGCATGCTCCAGCATGAAGATGGCTTCAGTTGGCAGATCTTATAATATGAAGCAAATAAGAACTGAGCATATTTCAAAATATTTTAAGCACGAGGAGGTGCTATCAAAACACCTTCGATGTGCACAAAGACGTGGCATGTTCTGGGTTTTATAATAAGAAAGACTTCAATCTGTGTACAGACTGTAACCATAAAACACTGTCTGTCAGCTGTAGTGTGTGTGTAGGTGCAATTTTTAACAGAAGACGTGAGGCGATGCCAAGCATTTGATAAGCTGGAAACATTTTAGTTACAAGTACAAATACAGCAAGCAAAGTCTATAATACACAGACAAAAATGCACAGAAACTCTTAAATCTTATATGAAACAATACTGATAATAAATAACAATATTGATATTGTATAATATTGCACACATTACATAATATTGCAGTATCATGTAATACAACAATCAAACAAATATGGCAGATTCTTGCATTTTATAAAGTATACAGTTTTAACAGTCAGACAGTAACTCTAACATGAGGCATAATGTCAATCAACCATGATATATGAGACACTAGGGAAAAAATGCTAAGACAAAAATTGATTTATGGTCTTATACTAATTTAGAATATTGTTTTTCTTTTTATGCCACCATTTCTCATACTGATTTGTGATCAAGTCTCTTCTTCATAGACACATAGTTCTAAAAAAAGGCCTGGTCTCAATGCAGAAATGACCGACACAATCAAATCAATTGTCCCAAAGCTGAAACAAACCAGGAAATCCATTCTGACGGACAGAGAGACTAACATGGGTGAAAACGTAACCTCTTTCGCAGAGGTGATAAAACCTATACTGTGATCAAATAAATTTATATCAGTATGTGACACCCCAGGACTTGCAATGTAATATAATATATTACATGAAATCACATCAGCCTGTATGAAGCTCCATGAATCAAAGTGATAGCCCTGTTCTGTGTGTGTGCTTGTGCATCTGTGGATGCAGGAACATATTATGAGCAGGCCACTGCTGCCATAATTAAACTTACGTACACATAAAATTTCTCAGGTATGAATATACATATTGTAAAGAATACCTCATTTATAATACACATTTTTTTCAAAGTTAGTTAGCCCTAATCAAGTAGCATCACACACCATGTTTAATATACACTGTTGATTTTTACCTAACACTAAGATGTTTCTAATATTAGTACAACACTCACAAGTTATGTATGCACTGAGAGAGTTCCTGGTCCCTGTAATCATGATGTGATGACATGACGTGAAGTGATGCTCTTTGATGCAAATACATTATAAGAAATGAGAGACATGATCCACAGTCCTCATTATTTAAAAATGCATTGATCAGTTAATGTTGGCCAAAAATGAACAAATTATTCTTTTCTTCTGACACTTTTCTGAGTTTGACTTGGTCTACACTGGTACATACTGCCTCCAGGAAATAGCCATATGCTTGCGCTTACAACGCTGACAAAGGCTCTACTCATATCATGATAGAAATGACATAGAAATGAGCTGGCAGATTTAGTGAGTTATGTAAAGCACTCACTGATTTCATAGTTTGACATCTTTATGTGGTCTACAGCTTCCAGATCAGGGTACATATATGACACGCCCGAACACCCAAACCTTCCTGAACTGTTTAACTCACACTAATATCTCCGCACATTAGCTTCGGCTGAACTTGAGGTTGCATTTTTGCACAAAACAAAGACTTTACTCCCATCCTTTACAGTGGAGTCACACTATGCAGGGACAGGCCTCACTGACATTTTGATTTTTGTTAATAGGACAAGCGCGTGTGTTACAAATAACAGTAATGACAAGTATCCAGGTAAGTGTTGTGCACAGGAAAAATAAAATCAACAGCCCATCACATATTACATTACATATTCTGAAAATAATAACATCATATTTCTAAATATTCAATTACAACAGTTATCATTATTTGTATTACTCATTATATTACTATCATTACTCAGCCCAGCTCCATAAAAGGTGACTTTAAGCAACTCCAGAGCCTCAACATAACACATATACAAATGGAAAACAAGGCATCATGGTTTAACCAAGAGTTCGCCTACATTTCAGAGGAATTTACTGACCCTAAAACTACAGCTGTTTTCACATTAACAGCACTCAGTGCTCTCCAGAGCTGCCATCAGACAAACCCAGGAGATTCCTCAATGTCAGCTTGTGACAGCCAACTTTAGCGAACACGTAAAGCACGTAACGACAACTTTTTTCTGGCTGGCGGCTCACTGCGTCCTCTGAACACAGAGACCTGGTAAGACAGTGAACAGGCCGGACAGGCAGAAGCTATAGTTGTTACTGCAGTGTAGGTGTAATGTAACAAGTGACTCCAAATTATAGCTACTCTTCATCACATTAAGACGTCACAGGGAGCCAACATGCACAACAGCAGGACCCTGAAACTGGATGAGCAAAATGGAATTCAGCCTTTTACACCTCTTATTTTACTACTGTGGCATTTCAAAATGTGTTCAGTGACAAGACATTAAGATCAACGTGAAGACACCCAAAACCATCCCTAAAGTTAACAAAGCTACTCATTGACATTTTGACTTGCCATGGCAGGAATACATAATTCAAACGACATGTCCCGTTTATTGGTGCCAGACTGCACGACACCGGGACAATGGCAAGGCTGCGTCTCAGTGGAAATTGGTCAAAATGACTACTGTGCTCTAAAGGCACAATCTGTTGTCCAAATAAATAATAGTTCCAAGCTCTTCATGCTGCGTGACTACGCCATATATATATTTTTACATGCAATACAGAGTTTAAGTTAAAAGCAATGACCATGTCAGCTTTGTGTATGTTTACGTCAGTGTGTGTGCTGACTTTGACGTGGTGTGCGTTGGCGTTTCTTGCGTGTGCCAACATCAGATGTATTGTGCGTCTATTTATTTGCCCTTACATCGTGGTTGTGGAGTGCCGAGCCGTGAGTGAGCGCAGGCGGTTAGACTGCGTGGGTGAGTGTGTGTGTATGAGGCTGTGCACGGCGTGTCTATATCTGGCGGACATCAGGTTGTAGAGTAAAGGATTGATCGCAGCACTGAGGTAGAAGAGGACAGACGACACCAGGTTGAAATACTGAGACAGATAGTACAAAAAATACTGGTGTGTGTCAGGGTGTATGTATGTGTTGTTGAAGTGTGTGTCATTGTGTGTGTCGGTGGGTGTCACAGCATATGTGTGCGTGTCTGCATCGGGAGGTGTGTGATCAGGTGTGTTATTTTGTGAGTTTTGCAGATTTGCATCGGTTTGTACATGCGTGCAGCTCGGCCTGTTGGTGTGTTCGTTGCTGCTCGCGTCAGTGTGGAAACTGCTATGTGAATGTGATGCTTGTGTGATAATGTGTTCCAGTCTGTCCGTGTCATTATGTGTGTTATGCTTTTGAATGTTTGTGTCTCCGTTGTCTGTAAATCTGACAACTCGTGCGTCAGCATGTGATGTATCATTTTGCCTTTGTTCTTCTGTGGTCACATGATCAGACTGTTTCCCCGCTTCAGTGTGTGTCTTAGTTTTTGTGTCTGCCAGGTGTGTGTCTGCAGCCGTGTGTGTGTTGATTTTGATTTCGGCTGTTGCACAGATGTCACAGAAATTTTCACGTCTGTCTGTGTGAGCATGTGCAGTCCCTCTCCCAGTATTGGGGGGGGCCTCGAGGTGGGCGTTGAACTCTGCGTGGCTCGTGACACGGTGTGTGTTGATATCTCCGTCTGTGCTGACGTCGGAGAGAGCATCTGTGTTTGAGTTTATGTCCGTGTACGTCTCCTGTCTGTCAGAGCCGGTGCCCAAAGAAAAAGAGAAAATGGTCCGGCCCACATGGAAGGGCAGCCAGCACAGGACAAACGCCAAGACGATCAGTCCTGGAGACGGTGCAGATACAGGAGGCCAGCGTGGGGAGACAGACAGGGGGAGAACATCAGAATCATTAATACCTGAAGCAAAGGGGGTGAAAGATGTTTCTCACACAAATGAAGCCAGATGTTACCCCAGTAGTTCAGTCATCTTGAAGCACTGCTGAAGCTAGTTTCAAATGAGTGATTTGCTTAATTCATTGAAACTGAAAATGAAAGAAACATCTTTGCTATGATACATTAAACTTAAGTGACAATCCATTGTCCATTGAAAAGGCAGTGTAATTCAAGCTCAGTATGAGGGAAATATGAAATTATACTAGCCCAGCCAGGGTTATTTGGTAGCTGTGACTAACATCATTGGACCTGGACATGAACTTTTTTGTGTACCAGATGCTGTGGATGGTGGTTTCCCAGTGTAACTTTTCACTGGCCACAGCTGAGTTGACTGGATGACTTAAAATGCCTCTCTTCAGTCATCCTGTGTGTCACAACATGAGCCAGACTGAATATTTTATTATGAGTATTGTGCAGTTTTCTAATGGCCACTATTCCAGCCATGCAATCACACTAATTAGAGAGACAGAGAGGCTGCTCTATTGATTAAGCATCAAGCTTGACAACAACACCGAAAGTAGTAGTAGTATGTGAGCAGAAGCCCTGAAAGCCTGCAGCCCCATCAAGTTAAAAAATAACCATCAGCTACTCTTTCTAAGTTGATCCAGTTGGCGTGGTTTATGTAAATGTGTAGTAAAACTGATTTCCATGTAAGCGCTAATTTCTGTGTGTTGTTACAATAAATCAAGTCCCTAAATGGCATGTAGTGGAGGTGAGTGTGTGTCCCTCACCCAGCATTTTGACAGTGTGTCGATGACTCTGGTCTCTGCGGCTGCTTTGCGGGCGGAGCCACAGTGTCCGTCCAATCAGGCTGTAGACCAGTCCCAGGATGCAGACGGGAACCAGGAAGTACAAGTTGGAGAGAATCATCATGGCCGACAACAGGCCTGAGGAGACAGCGTAGTGCGTGCAGCGACACTCTCTGTTGTCAATCTTTCCTCTGCGATCCCCATCAGCACCTTCTTCCCTTCCTCCTCCCTCGTCTTCTCTGGTTTTACTTTGCCGCTCTCTCTTATCTTCCCTCTCCCCTTCTTCGTCACCTCCTCCCTCATCTGCTTGTTTTTCAAGTTTCATTTCTCCTTGTTTTCCCTCATCAGTTTCTCCTGTTTCTGCTTTTTTCTCTCCTTTCTCGTCAAACCATTTTAACTCTCCAACCTTTTCAACCCATCCCTTTTTTTCTTTTTCTTCCCACTTTATTCTCTCTAATCCTCCATCCATTGAAGCCACCTGTCCACTTCCACTTTCCCCTCTCCCTATCAAGAACCCTCCCTGTTCTCCTTCCCTGCCTGTCCACGCTCCGTCCTCCCTCCACCCGCTGAGTCCTAACTCCTCTCCCCCAACGTCCTCCACTCCAACCATGACCAACACGGGAGCTGCGCTGACAGCCCCTCCCAGCCAGAGGCAGCCAATGAGAGCCCTGGTTCTGCGCCGCGTCACCAGGGTCTTGGCGGTGATCGGCCAGCAGACCGCCAGGTACCTCTCCAGGGAGAGGAAGGTGATGTGGAGGATGGTGCAGAAGGTGCAGCACTCTGAGAGGAACATTGTCAGCTTACATGCAAGGTCTCCTAATGGCCAGGGCCTGGGCCTCCAGAGCTGAGAGAGACAGAACAGTTGTTTTACCCTGACAAGTCATTCTTTATTTTCACCTTAGTCCACTTCATGACATGACTGATTCACATCAGTCAGACTGACAGAATACAGAGCTAGAAAGAAAGGACACGAGGCATATGTTTACTATAAGGTGATGATACAGCAAGACAAGAGGGAGTGGATGGAGTCAGAGTCAGTGAGATGGCTTCAACGGCTGAAAAAGGTCAGAGGGCATCTTATGGACGGGTGGAGAAGGGCAGTGGTTTAGTTTTGGAGAAGTGGCAGAGTGGCTCGAGGCGGAGACAGAAGGCAGAATGTGACAGTGGCCCAATGACTTTGGTGGAAACTGAAGGCTTCAGGAGGCTTCTTCCTGAATGGAGGATCCCTCTTTAGTCCCTGTGTTCATTTGGCAAGTCCTGTTTCATTTCACTGGTCAGAGACTGAACACAACAAGGGGAACGAGGCAGCAGACTGCAGCTTTAATATAGAACCACAGCATCGCCACTTGCCTCTTTGCTGAGAGGGCGAGTCTGAGGAGTAGTCTGGTTCCTGACCTTTGCATTGCCCCTGGCATCTTTGATTTTCTCACCAACTAAAACCAATGTGCTGATTTGTTCATTGACTTGGGTTTTGTTGGTGGGATTGAGAACAGGGATATTGATTTGCTTTGCCAGAGCCAGAGTGACCACTTTACAAACAGCAACAATCATGTATTGTTTGACACAGCATTACAGGTTATATTAAAATCCCCCACAGAAGTCACAATCCTCTTTACTGTCAGTAAACCGCTCAAAGCAAGCGCTACCACAGCTGAAAATGTCGGCTGAAAATGAGGCTGATGGGCGATTGGTTAGGTCAAAGCAGCAGTTGAGATGAAGATGAACTGTAGGTTTTAACAATAATCTTAAACCATGAATTGTTGTTTATTTACTCACACGTATCATTTGATCTTCCACTGCGATTGTGGAGAGGAAATGACAGAATAATCTAAGAGTGCTCGGGGTGTAACATGACCCTTGAGTCAACAGTTATAGAAGAAAAGTTGATTTTACAGCAGGGAATCCCCTCAGGGGAAGGAAATGAGGGCTTGTTAAGATGAGTATTGGAACACAATTCTCAAGAGCATTTTTAGCCCTGACTGCACTTTGAGCCAAAACATCGTCATCTGATTAGATCATGCTGTATTTCACCATAGCACGCTTAACACATTCAGTCATTCTCAGTCACTGTCAATATCCTGTTACACCAAAACATCCACTTGCCTCAATTATAGATTATATTTTTTCAAATGTGATATGTATTTTGTATTACATCTATTTTATAGTATATGGACACGGGCTTGTACATAATTATTCAGTCTGTCTCCACATCCATTCAATATTTATCTATTTTCACTATTTGTGTTAACAGTTTAAAACAACAGTTGTAGAAAACATTTGTATAAAATAATATAAATAATGTATATATTATCTTGAAATATAAAGGTGTAGAAAGTTTGAATATATTGACTGAAACGTGTCATCATCAAAGCACAGGCGCCATCTTGTGCTTTTGATGAAAAAGCGCACCAGCATGAAATATATACATTCATTACCTGAGCTATACTTTACCCTGTGTGTGTGTGTGTGTGTGTGTGTGAGCGCGCGTGTGTGTGTGCGCGTGTGTGTGTGCATACCTTATACAGATCCAGAGGCAGCAGCAGGAGTATCAGCAGATCACTAACGGCCATGCTGCTCAGGTAGAGGTAGGTAGAGCTTCTCATGTGAGGTCGGAGCCAAACCACCAGAATTGTCAGTATGTTTCCCAGGAGGCCGAAGAGCATCAGTGGAATGCAGATGACAGTCACACACACTGGAATATGAAAAATTGTTTTATTACAGCCACTTACTGTTTATTTCAGCATTATAGACATTTTTCCACCCCACAGACTCTCATGTCTGTACAACAAAACAGGAACAGCCAAGCAGCATAATTTAGCACAAAGACTGGGAGCAGGGAGAAACAGCTGGCCTGGCTTTGGTTACAAATGCTAAATGATTCCTTAAAATCAAAGGAGAGGATTTGAGTCGTACTGCCCAAACACCACAGTGTCCTCCAGTCAAACAAAATAAATGTCAAAGTCAGAGAGGTTGAGAGACTACATCATTTACCTGTGGTTTATGCTTCGTTCGATTTCTGTTTTGTTCTTTTCCCAAACTAGTTGACCGGAGCAGCTTTGAATATGAATTTACAAATGCAATCGTTCTTTCGTAACTATTGTTTTTCACCCACCTAACTCAATCAATCCAAACATAGGTTCCTCCCACTGGCACTCATGGGTCGAGCAGTCCTCCTGGAAGCCTGATGCAAGGCCACAGTTTTCATCCTCACAGCCGCTGCCCACGTCTCCAAACTCCATAAGATCCATATCGACGCAGGGTGGGGTTGGATGGAAAGAGTGAATGTGGATACAGCAGCAGGGGAGAGGTGTGTGTCCCCCAGGTTACAGGGTGCAGGGGTGACGCACACGGATGGATTTCCTATGACGCTCAATCGAAGCTGATACAGAAGAGCTGTCCGGTCAGAGCAAAAGAAAAAAAAACACACATATGAACACATAAACAAGAAATAACACACGGATGGATGTAATACATTTTACATATATGAATAAACACACATGCAGTTACACATGGACTGAGGATCTGCACTTCAGTGTTAAAATCAACGCAACATGCCACTGTTAATGTCTGTCCACCCTAAAAAAACAATCTTTATAAACACTGAGAAAACAGCTGTACAAATCTGAAGTCAGATACTTTAATATCTACACAGATAAGGTCTATTTCTTATTGTTTTTAACTGCAGAAATAATTCATTCTTTGACTAATTCAGCCTCAATTCATACTTAAAACTGTACTTTAATGTTTACATCTACAAAAAATGCACACACAAAAAAAACTTGTGAACGTAAACAAATGGTAAAATAATATACTCACTGACTGAGAGGAGCTGCGTTCGAGGTGGATCTCTCTGCTGCGGGGACACACTGGTGCTTTGGCCGTGACTTTTACACCTCTGATTCATCTCTCCCCTCATCCTCTCTCCCCTCTCATCGCTGTCTCTCTCTTCTTTTCTGTCTCATCTTGCGCTGTCAGCACTGTCATGTTATAATGTGCCATCTGTAGGTGCCTAACTCATTTCCATGAAATGATATCTTATAATATAGAAATAAAAATGTTTATCTATAATTAGTAATCATTTGTAACTCTTTTTCATATAGAATAGAATAGCAATAAAAAGTATCAATACCACAAAATAAAAACAAACGTCATAAGAAAAGGTCTGATTCGAAATTCACATCTAAGTAAGATTAAAGGGCCATTTACTGATAATACATTAGCAAAATGTGGCTGCTTTAAAAAGGCTATAAAAAGTAAAAGTACTCTGCATAAAAGTGGCCCCTGTCAGTGAAATATTATCACATATTTAGTTCTTAAATTGTCAGTATCGATGCATCCCTTTGGAATTTGCCTTCCAGGTATTCATTTCTCTTCTAACAGATTTTAATTCTCCCTTTTAGCTCTACATTTGATACTTTGCTGTTGTGCAGAAGAAATGATCTAAAAGCCCTGAGATGACCCTTGAGTGTAATAGAAGAAAAGTTGATTTGGCAGCAGGGAACCTCCTGAAGGAACAGCAGAAAGAACTACTGGAACACATTTCTCAAGAGGCAGCAAATGCATCAAGCCTCAACATCAGCGTCTGCTCAGATCAGACTGCGTATGTCCAGAACGTGTGAGCATGAAATAAGGTGCACTTTCTGTGCGTGCATACCATGTACAGATCCAGAGGTAGAAGAAGCTGAAGAGCATCAGCACAATGTAAATGACAGTCACACACGCCAGAGCATTGATATGTTCTACACAAAGCACTTTAAGTTTACGTCAGAACTGTGGACACTGTCACACTGCAGAAACACTAGATCAGCTAGAGAAAGAAGGAAACACCTAGATGGTTATTTGCTTTATTGCTGAGAGTAAGATGACGACACTCCCATGTCTTCAGCATATACAGCAGATATGAAGGTACTGTCAGCAGCTGGTTATCTTAGCATAGTATAAAGACTGGAGACAGGTAAACGGAGAAGTAACTGCTGCTGCCAAATGAATACAGCAGATGGAAAGAAGTAACATCTTCAGTACTGTTTCATAGCACAAAATAAACTACAGCGTTTTATCAACAGGGATTTCCTGACGTGAGTCTCTGCTCTGCTCTGCTGTTGTACATTTCCAGATACTAACATTCATCTGCAGCCGATGGTCCCACTCATCTGTCTGAAACTACACTGCATTCCAAATTATTATGCAAATTGTGTTTAAGTATCATAAAGATAAACTTTTTTGTTTGTCAATTAAACTCATGGATGGTATTGTGTCTCAGGGTTCTTTGCATCACTAAA
>JBAJHX010000039.1:18287267-18308008 GCA_037176925.1 Amniataba percoides | reverse complement strand
TGCTTCGCCCCGCACCCATCCGAGGAAGCTGTGAGTGTGTGTGTGTGTGTGTGTGTGTGTGTGTGTGTGTGTGTGTGTGTTTGTTTGTTTGTTTGTTTGTTTGTGTGTGTGTGTGTTGTATGTGTGTAGTCTTACTGTATCTTCCCTCTCTGTAGCAGAGGTGAGTGGCTGCAGGTGAAGTGAAACAGTGAGACAAACTCTGGTTTGCTGCCTTTCCCTCTTTTAACATTGTAAATGGGATATTTCTGGGCCTCAGCTTCAGGAAACATTTACATTTTCTTCACATGTTTTAGACCAAACTACTAACCGAGTAATCAAGAGACTTTTCTTTCAGTTTCAGCCAATGCTCTAGCTATGTTAGAAATAGTAGTATTATTGCATTGTATCACTGTTAACATGTTAATTGCTACTTGAGACTTTTTTCAACAGATTTCAACAGTAGCACATTGAACTAAAATAATGCAGTGGCGTTTGCAGAAAAGCAGCAGCACTGATGAAAGGACTTCTCAAAGAATGAACAGTGTATAAATGTGGGGCTCTACCTGCTCCAGATTAATCATATGATGACTGCAGAGGTTTGATCAGTCTGTGACAAATACAAGTCTGCATTTGAGCTGTTTCATGACGTAGCACTGATCAATGTCTGTACATAGTCCTGATATTTATCTCTTCACTGTAATAATAATAATGTGACTGTAATGCTGATAATAATCATAATATAACCTTATGACAGTAAGAATCTGCTGACTGATGCTGTGTGTGTGTGTGTGTGTGTGTGTGTGTGTAGGTCTCCTTTCCCAGCGGGCCTCCTGCAGCAGTCATGGCAGAGTGTGTGTGCCTCCTGCCGTCGTCGCTCAGCGGAGGAACAACTCCACCTCTCCGAAGATCAAAGTGGAATTCGACCAAAGCACGAGTAAACATTTTGCATTTTGCCATCATCACCGTCCCCCCCCCTCCCTCTCTTCCTTTTGCCCGTCTAGTTCAAGTATTCAGATAAAAGCTCATCTTCTCTCGCTGTAGGTGTGGCGGTGCTGCGCATGCAGAGTCCGCCTGTCAACAGCTTCAGTCTAGATTTCCTCACAGAGTTCTGCATCAGTGTGGAGAAGCTGGAGATGGATAAGGGCTGCCGAGGCCTCATCATCACCTCGGTACAGTATGCAGGAACATTTGTGTTTGTATCACAAAGTAGTTTAAAGTAAAGTGCATTTTAGAAACGCCTTCATTTACATTGTAGGAAATAGTCTTTCATTTTTATCAGTGTGTTACTTTGCTGGGGTGTGTTTGAATATCACAGTACAAGTTGGGGGACAGTTTACCTGAAGTGTCTGTGTGTGTGTTTGTGTGTGTGTGTGTTGCTTCAATCCAGAGCCAGCCCAAGGTGTTCTCAGCGGGGCTCGACATCATGGAGATGTACGGGCAAAGTCCAGAACGCTGTGGAGAGTTCTGGAGAGCCGTGCAGGAGATGTGGCTGAAGCTCTACGGCTCCAACATGGTCATCATAGCTGCAATCAATGTGCGTATACGACACCGGCCAAACACAGACCCCGGCCGACAGCTGCACTAACAGTATTTTGAGAGAATAAACCTTTAAGAGTCACTGTAGAACAAAAAAAATAATAAGAACACTTACTTGTCTCGTCACTCGTCGCACAGGGTTCCAGTCCTGCAGGTGGCTGTCTGATGTCTATGGCATGTGACTACAGGATAATGGCTGACAACCCTCGCTACACCATTGGGCTTAATGAGACGCAGCTCGGTATCGTAGCACCTTTTTGGTAAGGGATTAAGACTATAGCAACATCATACTATCACCATGGAGATTATAGTACTTGTTAATCAACTCAGCGGGTCCCTTGAGCCGTTTCACCTGCTTGATCAGCCGTGATAAATAATAACTGCTGCCGTCTGCAGGTTTAAGGACACCATGGTAAACACAGTAGGCCACCGGACCACAGAGATCGCTCTGGAGCTGGGGCTGCTCTACAACTCTGCAGAGGCCCTGAAGATAGGAATGGTGGACCAGCTGGTACCCGAAGACCAGGTCCTCACCACAGCCACAAAGACCATGACCAAGTGGTTGGCTATTCCAGGTACTTTACATGTCATATTAACAGATTATGCGATTATGTGAGGTCTATGGAGTGATTAACAGTGTGCAGAAATCACAAATCGGACTAAGCAATCGCTAATATCCCTCCAGCTGTTTACTCTGTGTGACTGCTAGAATAAAGGTGAGATTACAAACTACTGCACTCATTTATGCCTGCCGCCACAGATAGTGCTCTATTTAAATTAGTCTACCAGTTCCAACATTAATGTGGAGGAATTTCCTCTTTCTGGTACAATTTTGACCAATTAGGTTCAAAAGTCAAAGCACACACTCGGGATACAGGTACCGTCTAAATCTGAAATATTCAGTAAACTTAAATGTGTTATTATATACAGATATGTTTGCTTTTGTTATTGAACTATGAACTGCATTTTTGCTGATCTCCAGTGATGTAGAAGTTGCACTCCAGGGTGCGCTGTGACATCATTGGTGGGTGTGGTTACAGGTTCAACAGGGCACCTATCAGCTACGTGGCACAACAAGCTCCTGTTTGAATAAAATGTTGTCCCAGGAACCTAAATCACTTCATAGAATCAAAAAAAACCTTTTTTAGTTCATAATTCACATAACATAATTTAGAGACCAGTGAAGGCCTGTTGATGAACTTTCCTGCACTTTACAGACCACGCCAGGCAGATCAGCAAGTCCATGATGAGGAAGCCGACCATCGACAAGCTGACGTCCAGCAGGGAGGCTGACATCCAACACTTTGTCAACTTCATCACCAAAGACTCCATTCAGAAGTCACTCCGCATGTATCTGGAGATGCTTAAAAAGAGAAAGCAGTAGAAGGTCCTTGGTGACACAAGTTGAAAACGTATTCACCTTCTGTTTCTTGTGTTCAGTGGTGGCAGCAGTGCTAAGATCCTCCAGTGCATCTTTCTGAAGCTCATCTTCATAACAGTGTTCAACCAGCAGAGATTGACACTATTGATCTGGGGACAAATAAAATTTACCTCCAAATTTCAAACACCAATAAATCACAGTTTAGTTTAATATTTTATGGGCATTTTGAGGAAAGTAAATTTAGATTAAAAGTATTTACATGGGCAGTGCACTGAGCTCTGCCCTGATCAGAGTCCTCATTAGAAGTGTTCATCAACATTTCTTTTTATATATCACTGTAGTTAGTAAGCTAGTTATCCAGACAGGCTCACATTTGAAGCCTGTGTTTAAACAGACAGACACACTGTTTAATCCAATCATCATATCTCTCTCTCACTACAGCCAAAGCTTGGTGCCTTGTTGTGGTTGCTCAGCTATGATTGGAGGGTTGTTTTGGTGAAGGCGTCTAGCAAACAGCCAGTTACTGTCAAAGTGCTTCGCCTCACTCTACATTGATAACAACTGATGAAAGTTTCGCTGCATTTCAGGAACCCAGGGGGGCAAAGCCTTTGT
This sequence comes from Amniataba percoides, assembly GCA_037176925.1. Taxonomy (NCBI): domain Eukaryota; kingdom Metazoa; phylum Chordata; class Actinopteri; order Centrarchiformes; family Terapontidae; genus Amniataba; species Amniataba percoides. The sequence goes on along the minus strand of JBAJHX010000039.1, from coordinate 18,304,500 downwards.
CATATGTAACAGATTTATTTCCATTCAATTTTCTAACAGCTTTTTAGTCTGAAATTTCAGAAGATGTGAGTGTGTTTATGTGGTCAGTGGATTGATTGATAGATTGGTGTGATTAAAAAATTAACTGAAAGCTCAAAATCACATTCTGCTCATTCATTTGTTCTCTTTAAGCTCAGTAGAAAAATACCCTCATGGTGTCACTGAGAAATACATCTTCAACATCTTTATGCAGATAGCTTCAGTTTTACATCCCCAGCTTTAAATTAGATGATGGCACTGAAACGTGTGCCATCATCAGACTTTAGTTTGTGCTGCTTCAAACATTAGAAAAATACCAGCAGCACTGTGTCCATCATTGTAGCAGATATTCTGGATAAACAGCTTTTCTTCAGTAGAAAATGATTTCCAAATAATAAAATGATTTCAGTAAATAAGAGGCTTTTCTAATGCACTTTTTATTCACTTTGATAAGAGGCTTAACTCTTTTACTTATTCACACATCTGTTCCGAGATTAAAATTTACAATGAAATGATTACGCAGGTTTGTGCATTTAAATCTTGTAATTTATGGTCGTGTGGTTGGCGAGTCATGGAGTCATGATTCAGGCAGCACGAGGAGCACTAGTCAAGGAGCTTCACCTGCACAGGGAAGTGGTCGCTGACAGCCAGTGCCTGAGAGAGACAGGGCAAACATTGTAAAGAGTTTCCTGGAGGCAAAGTGCGTTGTTAGTCCAGTTTTACAGCTTGGTATACAGAATATTTCTTCAGTTTACATAGTTCAACAGAAACAGGTGTTGTATGTAGAGTATGATGCATTATGTGCTGTAAAGTCAATAGGCCATCAAAATACATCATTTATCACACCACTTTACTGTAAAGCTTGTATAATTAGCATCACTGCTGTTTTTCCCAAAACTTACCAGAATCATTTTTCTTGCTCGCTTAAGTAAAACATTTACAGCAACAACAAATAGAACAAAACCTGGTTAGAAAATCTGACAGTTGGCACTTTTATTTGGGGCTTTGGGAACTTCTTAGATGCAAGACAAAGCCCTGCACACCATGAAAGATATAGCATGTTATACCTTTCTACACCTGTAAACACACCCCCAAAGTGAGGTCTCTATGCACTGGCATCTGGTGCAAGGCGAAAATATAAATTACTGCAGGTCAAGCTAAAATGAGATCAGATTTTTATACTATATTTTATACGGAGGAGCATTAAAGTTGTTTTTACCAGACTGTGGCTAAGTTTCAAGTCCATCATGTAGTTGTAGACCTCAGCAGTGCCGGGCACCACTCCCTTCATCATGTCAGTAGTGACCACGATCCTGCAAATACAGGAAGAGGCTTGGAATTAAGAGTCTGTGTATGTGTGTGCGTGCATGCAAGTGTCTGTGTGTGTCTACCTGTCGTAAGGGCACTTGGTGTCTGACACCGTAGTGTCGGCATCATCAGGGATCAGCCAGTGGAAACTCTTGTCTGTGAAGAGGCGGATCTGCTGCCACTCGGAGGCCGTCACGTAGCTGCAGCCTGAGTTGAAGTCGCCCATCAGCAGGATGTTCTGCAGGGAGAGCGTGATGGTTCAGTCACACTAAATAGTGGGGTTTTGAGTGTGTGTGTGTGTGTTTGTAGAGTTGAAGAAAGTGTTCACATTGGTGGTCCAGCGGTCACGAACGTCAGCCACCACATCATAGAGAGCGTCCACTTCCTTTACAGCAGATTCAGGAGAGGTGTGCTGGGGGATCAGAACAAAGTCCCTCACAGCTGGAAAACAGAAGGAAGGAGAGAATGAAGAGAGAAGTTTTAGATGCATTGGTTGCCTCACAACCTCATCAACCTACACAGGAGTGGTCTTTAGTTCTCAGCTGGTCACTTAATGAATGAGAAAACTGACATCCCTGGTATCTGACAGTGTAAAGCCAGCATCACTCTCTCTGTGCTCTCACCAGTGAATTTGGAGGAGAACATGACAACGAAGGGCTCTCTGCTGAAGGTGTCAGTCCCACAGGACTCACAGCCGTCATCGTAGGTGTAGTTTTTAACCACAGACACCGTCTGCTCCCTGGAGAGGAAAGATACCTCTTAACCACATCTGTCTTACTGTGGTGTTGCGCTTTCTTTTCGTCCTCACAGGTGGGCTTTTTGCTCATTTGGACACATTCGCTATATTTTAGCAAGCAAAGATGTGTTTTCAGGCACAGACCAGGCTAAAACTCCATCTACTACTACCTGTACTGAATCAGCTCTCCAGTGGAAAGTAACTTGAAGAAATAGCTTGCATCACTTCATTACAATTTTGAAGTGTATTTTCATTTTCTGTTACTGAATACTGCTCTACTATATTTCAAAAGGAAAATGCAACAAAATTAAAATACTTAATGATAATAATCTAATCAGGTATTCTGCTGATAATACCTTTGTACTTGTAAGTTTGAATACAGTATCTTTAACTGTAGTGTATTGTGGTGTATATTTTAACAATATTGTTATGGCTACTTTCATAAAGGTATGGGATCCTCTAGTTTTCAGAGACAAAGATGCTGCAAAGCTGAAATAAATAAGGCTTTTATAAAAAGGAAGTATTTCTGTCTGTATTGATCTCATATTACTTGTAGTTGCTTTGTTTCTGCCTTTTTGTTACCTGTAGAGGAAGAGATATCTCTCCTTATAGGAGCTGCGACCCAGAGGCTCACTCACGATGTGACTGTACCTGAACTGAGGAGAACCTCTGGGAAAACACACACACACACACACACACACACACACACAGAGAGGGAGATGAATAGCATTATTTTCTTATTATATATCATAATATGAGTTTATGAGCTGTCCGCTGTCAACAGTCTTCTGTAAAGTGTCACCATATTGTGGCCACCACATGCTGTGTATAATAATATTGTGTATGCTCCATCAGGTGTGTAGTAAGGCTGACTTGTTGACGTGCTCCATGAGTCTTTTGGTTGCTGACAGATCGCTGTCTTTGACCTCCTGGATCAGAATGATGTCATAGCGATGGACAATCTGAAAAGGTAGTCCAGGTGTGTTACAAAATGGGGATATTGAAAGCTGCGAGGATTTTAGAGTCTACAGAAATTCTGAGTAACAAGTATCTTAGCAGAGGCTGCTTCTTTTTTGTTTTTTTGTTTTTTTCTTAATTCTCCCTGTTGCAAGTTTCCTAACTACTTTATGTTTTTAAAATAACTTGTGCCCCTTAAATCACCAAATTCAAAATACAGACTTGAATTGAATGTCATTCTCTTTTTTTAATAACTGCTTATCTCATGTGAAAGGAGACCAAACTATTTTACTGCTCTTTCTGTCTTTATATTTCAGATACAGTCCGCAAAAAAAGCAAAACTGGATGCAAAATACAGACCGTGCTGATGATGTTCATCAGAGTCGTGTTGGAGGATTTCTTGTCTCCAAATGTCTTGATGTTGAAGGCTCCCAGCAGCAGAGCGGTAGACACATGCAGCAGGGCCGCAAAGAGACCCAAACCACACACCAAACGCATCCTTGGCCAAAGAGGTCAGATATGACACAGCAGCTATAGAAGCTACGGGCATGTGATAGACTGCAGGTGAATGCTGCTGAATGTGAGCCTCCTCTTACTGTGGGAGTGAGAGACAGACGTAACACCTGCACCCCTGCACATGTGACCACATGATGCCTATTTCTGGCTCTTTATCTAGTTGCAAGTCAGTAGCATTTCATATTCTGGTGCTGTTTGAAGGTTAGATAAAATGCTACTCCAGTGAGAGAATAATCATCCTGTCGCCCTGTTTACACTGGTGTGAAAGCCATTCTTGGGCAAAGTTTGAAAAAAATGGACGCAGCTCTAGTGTGGTGACATTTTGTTACCGTAACATACAGCATTGCACAGTGTGACGTTTAGTCAGCCAGAATAAAATCATATCCTGTCTTACTCTAACATAAAGTATGTATTGTATATAAAAATACTGTGTATGGTTGTTATATATTATAAGAAACACGTAATGAAAAATAAATAAGACACTGGATAACTGTTACTGTGTATAGTGTTACATAGCCTGCAAGAATTTAAACAACTATCTGTGGTATTGTTATGCTAAATTACTCATCTATATAACTGTAACTGTAGCAAAAAGTCCACAAACGTCCTTCTCACAACTCACAGTTTAAGCTCTGTTTGGCTCAGCCTGCATTACTGCAGAAGGGTCAGAGGTGCATATCTACCTGCTCCTGTGAGTCTGTGTGGGGAAGGAGAAAGGCCGTTGTATGCAGAGTACAGAGGCTCGCCTGTGTGGATCCCTGGAGGCTCAGTTACAACTTCTGAGCAGAGCCACCGAAGTTGTCTCTCCTGAGGTTTTTATTTACCTGCAAGTGCATGTGACTGAGTCCAGCTGGGGAGGGCTGGCGAGGGGAGGTGTGTTGTGGATGGGTTACAGGGATTTCAGGTGGTGTAACATATCAGTCATGGAGGTCCTCGGCTCTTGGGCAAAACTGACACTGTTGATGGTTTATTGCCTTTATCTAGGATACTGATAGGCTGTAGGCTTGACACATTTTGCCTCTGATTTAGAGAGCAGAATTATTTAACTCATCTGGTGACACAATGTTAGTGACATTTAATTCACAAAATGTGTAACAAAAGATAACATTTGACTGATAAATTAAATAAATGCATTTTTGCATTCTGATTACCCAGTGAGAAATGACACATCACATATTTATTATTTTGTACTGTCATGTCATCCAATATACTTTCACACAAACAAAATGTATTGACATATCAATGGTCTGGTAAAATAAAGCTGTTTCTCGTTTATCCCCAAGGTTTGTATGTATGTATGAATGTGAACATTGACTATTCAGGCTGTTTTATGTAGCACTATTTGTTGTGATATAATTGCTCTGCACAGTCTATAATCACAGTTATCACCCTTAGATAGGAATACCCTATGAAGTTCAGTTTTAAAACTGAGGTCAGTGTGCACCGTATGTGACCCATTTTAACTATGTAGCTGTATATCTTTATCTATCTATCGGAACTGTCAGTAACATTGAGAGTAACTTAAAACTGAAAGACCGGCATCAGAGCCTCTACAGTGGCAATGGTAGATTCATTCAAAGCATACAAACATACAACTGCAACTGCAAATTTACAATACAAAAATACTTTTTTTTTCTTGTTTTTTATATCTATACTTTAGGTGACAACCAAATATTAAAGTATTTTAATAAATGTATTTTCAAGTGTTCTTTTTTATGCCTTTATATTTATTATTTCAGTTGATCAAAGCACACTCATATCTTATATCAGAGTGAGCTGATGATCAAAAGAAGCTATTTTTACCTGCCTGCAGTATTTGCAGTGGCAATGAGAAGACTACAGATGGCATAAAATGTGATAAAGACAAGACAAATTTGAGGTTGTATGGGATGGAAACTTTTTTGCCACATTGATCCCTGTTCACATTGTTTTCATGCCAAAATGTGATATCTTCCTAAATAAAAGTCAACATTTGCTGCAGTGAGTGAACAAAACTAAAGTCTTCAACTGTATTTTCTGAAGGAAGAGATGGTTCTCAGGTCCCTAGATGTTACAAAAGGAAGACCTGTTATTATTCAAAATACTTGTGCATAGTTCACAGGTTGAAACTAATATTTATAAATGGAGCAATAGTTTAGTTTTTTAGTTTTTTAACATCACACTATGTGAAATTGGAAATGTACAGAAGCTGATTAACTGGGTATATGATCTAAACAATTATGTAATAATAATGATTTTATTAACAGGCACAAAATTATTTAAAATTTGATTTAAAACATAAATCTATTTGACTGTTAAACATGAAAGCTAATGTTTAACCCTTCCTCAGCTTTCAACAGCAGCTTGTGGTTTTCCTTAGCAGATGAAGTGAGAGCTGAGCGAGGACACATTCACCCAGAATGGACTGGAGGTGGGAGACATCCTGAAACAGGAAAATAGTATTTATATATTGACAGTGTGCATTTTACAGTGAAGAGGCTGATGTTATGTAAAATGACCTCAGCCAGGAGGGACACAGCAGCTGTCACACTGGTGAGGCTGATTCTGTTGTATGCCTGGGTATATTGGTGGTAATGGGTAGAGTGGCAGCACAGCAAAAAGGGTATGGTTTTTACATGGAAACAGTGAGAGGATTCTTTATTTCTTCTCTAACTTTCAGCCCAACAGGTGGCGATAAAGCACCCACACGTTTGACTTAGAATGACCAATCAGGAGAAAGCAGTTTACAGTGATGTCACCAGCGTAGCAGCCACATACCGGAAGTAAACATCCAGCTGTTATCTAAGCGGGGAGAGCCGCGGCTAACTTAGCTCCCTGTGTAGCATCAACACAGTAATGAAACGGCCCTCCGAGTTGAGAATAGACTGGTGTTTTATCATGCTGTGTCCGGAGTAGCGACTGTGTCGACTGGTCTCACAGGAATACAGCTGTCCTAGACTTTCCTCCGGTCTGAGTGTTGAAACAAGGTACGATAGCTTAGCAACACTGCGTTAGCCGGCGTTAGCCTGTGTGCTAATCATACTTCACTTCAGCTCACCGGGTTTTCTGGTTCTTGTCTTTAAATTGGTTGAGTGTTATTTTATCTTTTTTATAGCTCTCACACACAGAAAGAAACGCTGTTCTGGACGTGTGCACCAGCCACTGAGAATAGATATTATTCTGTTAAGATACTAATAATTCGTGTTGTTTTTATAGCAATAGATACTGTAGTAATGAAAAATATCAATAATGAAGCTTATTATGTGATGTCAGTATTCATTAATGGCTGTGTAGCTTATAAATAAATGTAAGAAGAGCTTTTGTCATTAAGTAACCTGTCAAGCTGTTCTGCAAATGAAGCGTCAGTTCATGTTATTTATGTTATTTTCGCCGATAAGAGGGAGTGGTCCAAAACGAAACCATGTTCTGTTTACAGTCATAAAAAGATATTAATATGTGAGAGGATAGATCGATCACAAAATAACTTAGATGTGTTTGCTTCAGAAATGTCAAGTTGCCAATTATTAAAATAATAATTACGTTTCTGTCAATTGATAAATCATTCCAGCATTATTAACCCTAACCCCAGTTCGTTTTTATTCATTTATGATTCAGCCTTTTAATAATTTCACAGCTCTGATTAAAAACATTCAGTTAGTCACATCGCTGCTTTGGTTTGATCATTTATTTATGTGTTTTAATTAGGTTCAATCCAGATGAACTTTTGGAAGCACAGATCTTTAAAGATTTACATTTCTGAAGAACGCAGACACACATTATATGTCTTTTGAAAGAACTAATATCTTATGGTTTGCTTTGTTCCTGGTTTATAGTGTTATTCCTCGTGCGCCAAAAAATCCTTGCTGTCTTTAAGTGTTTCTCCTAAACTTGCTTATACTTTTACATATAGCTTTAGTCAACATTTGTCAACATTTTGATTCTTTTGGTTGTGAATTGCCAATCCTCTCTGAAATGAGAACTTACTCTTGGTACTGTAGTCTGTTTTTGAGCAGAAGACTAAAGTTTCATTCAGCGTGATCTCTGAGTTCAGAGTTTGTGACACTGGGACTCACCGAACTTGTCTATGCTCTCTGCTGGTCGCTGCAGGTGTGAATGAGTGACGTGGTGCCTCCCACAGCTCTCAGTGAAGTCCAGCTCCGCTTCCTCTGCCATGATGACATAGAGAATGTCAAGCTGCTCTGTGGTGATTGGTTCCCAATCGAGTAAGAGTCACATTCAGTATTATTTAGAGCTGCATCCAGTGTTAAATTTGTTTATTATATTTGTACTCTCTCAAGGAATATTTGAACATATGTACAAAATGTTTTGGGGAGAAGTGAAGGAATAAGAAGAAATCCCATTTTCTTTAAACTTTGAAAATAAATTTACTTTAATGTTAATATTACAACACAAATGGATCTGTCAAATATACAGCCTCCTTATAGAATAAAAAGAGCTGTGTAGCCCCCGGGGAAGCAGCGTGATTTAATCCACATACACATGTTCTTATTTATGAAGTTATTTATTTATTCAGTCGTCTGTCGCGATTATGTCAGCTGTTGATTTTACCTTTCTGTTGTATTGACCCTGGTACCCAGCCCGTGTCTCAACAAATTGCCTATGTTGGAGCACATCAGTGAACCCTCAGAAAACATTGTATATCCCTGTTCTGTAGTCTGCACTTGAATTTGTGAACTTTTCAGGGCTGGCTAACAGATTCTCACACCTGACCTTTCTGACCTTTGACTGCAGGTACCCAGACTCATGGTATCAGGACATCACTTCCAACAAGAAGTTCTTCTCCCTCGCTGCCACCTTCAGAGGAGGCATCGTGGGAATGATTGTGGCCGAGATCAAAGGCCGGACCAAAGTACACAAAGAGGTACAATGTTCAGATCTTGTATGTAGTCGCTTACACAAAACACAATGCTCCTACGAACTTTATTCTTTGAAACAGCACTAAGTGGAGTTGGGTTCACTGAGTGTGTTGTTCAGGTTATCCACCCTCACTCAGCTGCCATTTGGAAATATCTTAAATAGACCACATCGACAAAGTGGAGTCTGTTTTTAGTCTGCTAATTAGATGAACCAGATGCCCCTGAGTTAGACTGTCATTACACAAGATGAAAAATTAAGGTGATGAGAGACATTGTTGAAAAGAGAGCTGAAACCAGCTAGTTTGTCCTTTAATTTTGAGGAGCTTAAACAGTGAACATTAAAAAACATTCTTTCTTTATATCTTTTCCAGAAATCTTCTCTTAAATCTTAAATGAATATGGACTAATCATGTGCTCTTGTGCTTTAAATGCAGGTGTATGTAAATGTCTTACATGATCTTACGGTATCATACCGTGCACCAGGGTGCATGAAGTGGTGGTAGAACTTCACAGGAAAAAGTCTAACTTGTGTCCTACAACAACAGGATTGTTGGCAGATGTAATTAAATAGCAGAGGTGAAATGATTCAGCTGGACTTGTATCATAAATCTTCTCCTCTCACTTAATATCATAGATTTTATAAGCTATTCACTCAGTGGATGGAGCACCTGCTGTGAAAGCTTTTTTTCCTTTTGGAAGAATATTTGCATTTTGAAATCCTCCCTCCGAGTAGGTAGTTTGCCTAGGCAAAGATGAATACAGTGTGATCGGAAGAGGGGTGTAAGCATACACAACAACCCCAAATTACCAAACTCAGTGATATTCAGTACTGAATCAAATACAGCTTTTATTCAAAAATGGTTGATAAACTCACATGTTTTATGTTTATACAAAATGGTGTTTCTTAATCTGTAATTTTCTTTCTGTCTTTATTCCGTGTGTGTGTTAGGATGGAGACATCCTGGCCTCCAGTTTCCCTGTGGACACACAGGTAGCCTACATCCTGAGCCTGGGAGTCGTCAAAGAGTTCAGGAAACATGGCATAGGTACTGCCTCTCTTCCCCAATTAGCTCTCATAGTCACACAAACACAAACTTGGCTCTGTCACTGGAAAACATTGCATTGACTTTCATCCATTCGCAGGACATTTTCCCTAATCTTTTCCGCAGTAACTAATGAAGTGATAGATGTGTGCACATCTGTGAGTACATTGCAGACAGAAATGTAAAACTGAACATACAGTTATGTTTATATGAAAAGTAAACCTCAGCACCTGCTTGTAGTTATGCCCCTTAAACAAACATTTTACTTTTAATGTCATCCAGGAGTATTGCATTGAAAAAACACATACAACTTCTTTGTTCTTTTATATGTGTAAAATGTATATATACATATAACATTAATGTAATTACTGTTTCAGCAAGAGTAAGCAAGTTAATTCCCACATACTCAGATTTATTTAAGTAGTTGAATACTGACAAGTTGCATACACACATTTCTCTCTCTCCTTTCCACCATTCAGGCTCCCTACTGCTGGACAGTTTGAAGGAGCACATTTCAACGACAGCCCAGGACCATTGTAAGGCAATCTACCTGCATGTCCTCACCACCAACAACACTGCCATCCACTTCTATGAGAACAGGGACTTCAGGCAGCACCACTACCTTCCCTACTACTACTCCATACGAGGCGTCCTCAAAGACGGATTCACATATGTGCTCTACATCAACGGGGGTCATCCACCCTGGACAATATTATATCCTTTTGTGGAAGCAGGAGAAGAGGACGTTTACTTACTATTGTTTAATGGAGTCTGTATATATATTTAACTCTTATATCAGAATTATTTTTTAAAAAGTTTAATGTAAATGGTCTTGATGAGAGGAGATGAATTTTCAAGCAGACAGATCAGGGAGATTATTTTTCACATTTTCCTTGACTTCCTGTCTACTGACTATATCCAGCACATCGGCTCAACCCTGGCCAGCCTGAGTCCCTGCTCCATCCCTCAGAGGCTTTATCGCCAGGCCCAGTCCCTGCTGCGCTCTCTGCTGCCGTGGTCCAACATCGCCTCCAAGACCGGCATACAGTACAGCAGAACAATGTGACACAACGTGGTGGGTGGCAGTTGTGTTGACAGGAGCATCATTTTATAGACTTTTTCTGCAAACCGCTGGATTTCTGATGTCCCCTTTTTCTCATTTTCAGGAGCGCGACTTCCGTTTCTCATCAGTCTTCCCCTGTGCACACCAAGATGTACACGCACACTCACATTCTCAATTTCATGCCGCTTTCCACACCCTGTGTTTGACACAGGACTCAGGTTCAGCCTGCATTTAATCATTCACATACTAAATTACTATTCCAGATTCAATTCACGTTGGGCACTGTTCACACAAGATCCAGGTTTGCAGCTGTAGTTGTGTGCCCACTGCTAAACAGGGTTGTTGCATCGCAACGTCATTCAAAGTGCAGTGTTGGGCATACACTCACAGTTGGTGTGACCTGGTAAAACCATCGCACATCTCACATATCCTGCACTATCCCATAGTTATGATCGTTACCTGTGTTTACCCAATCATACCAAAGTCGAGCAGCGTCAGACCTGCTTTCAACCCGACAGCAGAGCAAAGTGGAGGACCTGGGTCCGGTAAACCTGTTGACCCAGGAGCACAGACGACAAACACAGGTTGTAGTTTTGGTGTGAAAGGGGTAACACACACACACACAACTGGTAACCCTACAAGGTTCAACCCTGCCTATTTTTCTGTCTCCTGTCATTCGTCCACCACTGTCACAGAGACTATGTATACTGTTTGTATATTATATATACTAAGCTAATATATATAAATTTTCTCTCAATATGTATGTCTATTCTAAGCTAGGCCTAGTTGGAAGATAACCCATCTTGTTCCCTTTTTGAGTATAGACTGAATCCAGAGTCAATTCCAGTTTGTAAAATAGACTCAAGAACAATGACAGCTTAATTAGACTGTGAATTTAGCTAACAGGCTTATATGGTAGTGTAAAGTCAGTTATACGCAGGGAACCTTGAGATACAATGTAGATGGGTAATGCATTTAGTAGCAACTGGGGTTTAAAAAAAGGATTCTTCCCTTTTTGAAAACTCAGATATTGCCTGATTTGCTGTGTGCAATAACTTTGCTGGAAACTGTACTAGTGACATCAGTGCAGATGTCTAGTATGTTACTCAATACTTACTGCAACACAACGTTTACAGACACCTCACATATGCAGTGTTGTTTCAAAGTCTTACATACAAATATGATCATAACTCTAAGCAAAATGGCCTTTCTACATTGTTTCCAAATGTTGCCCATGTATAATTCCAGAGGAACAGGGAGTTGATTGGGTTTTAGAGTTTTTTAAAGGGTTGCAGCTCTGTAAGTCTGCTCTATGGCTGTAAAATTGCTGCTAATGTAGAGAAATGTCTATTTGTTTGTCCAGATATTTAAATAGGCCCAGATTAGATTTTTATTTTGGCCTGTAGAAGAAATTAAAAAAAGGAAGTAATGTTCCCAAACACACGTCATACACGTTGCGTGCCCTGTGCGTGCAAGTGTGTACGTCTGTGTGTTTATATATAAATATGCACACAAGGTCAGAAATTACCACCCAGCAAGTGCCAAATGTTGGTCTGATCTGTTAGTGGAAGACAAATGTGTAAAAATCACCCTACGTGTTGACTGGTAATTTTGTCAGTGAGAGACATCATAGTTTTACAATTTTATTGCATTCTGTTGCAGTTCATAATGAATTACAAACATGATCTTATGTATAATTCAGTCGAAGCTTAGATTTTTATACATGACATAGCACTGAAAAGGGTAGGGGTTACTGTGTGAAAAATGTACATTCATTGTTAAAAGATGGACATTTCTGAGTTGACCGGCCCTGGGCAGGTAACTCAAACGTAAGTTTCGGACATTGTGTATGCAATAAACTTGTTTGATTTGAATGACTGTACAGACTGAGTGAGTCAGACTGCCCCTGCTGTATGACTGTTTTACATTGTGATTGTCATAAACCTGAGCCTTCTTTTTTTTCACATTATGCCATGGTTTGTCTTAAAGGGGCCCTTGAGTGATTCTGCATTGCATATCCATTCATTTGATCAGTCATGAGATAGATTTGAAAAAAAGAACTCTCCAAAATTAGAGCAGCAGCAGCCGAGTCTGACTTTTAATACTGGTCGAACTCTGTAACACTGGGTCCTACACCTCCCGTAATGCAACTTGATAGCCCATGTTGTTACACCTACCAGGCTCATCAGCATAGAACAGATTATACAACTGTTTTTACTGCCTGAATGATGAGTAAACTATCATGATATCTCGAGCTGGTCAAGTGCCCCTTTTAAGACATTATAAAAGGATTACATTGTATCCTCGTCACCTAAAATATTTGAAGCTGTATGGGGGTAGTAGCAACATTAGCATCCTGCCAAAACAATAGATCTTTTGAACATAAGCACCCATAGAAAATGGAAGAAGAAAGTTCATATGAAGTGGCTTTGCAAAGGTTTTTCTCCAGATGGTACGGTTACAATAATGGGTTTTGTGTTATAATTCGACAGTGGGTCTCTCTTCCTGTACACTATCAGTGTCTTGTTCTCAACGTTGCACATGTTGTTATTTTGCTGACACTCTTACTGGCGGGAAGAGGAGTGTGTATGTGGATGAAGGATAATTCAGACAGACTCATTTCTCTTATGGGGCTCAAGCCTTTGAGTCTCTAGTAATGTCACCCATAAAATGTAACGCAGCACTCAACTTTTAATGTTTTGCTTTTGAAACAAAAGACATCGCCTGATTTGGGCTTATGCTTCAGTATGAACTACTGAGCACCCTAAAGAGGCAAATGTACAGCTAATATTGATGATCAAAAAGACAAAAATAAAATTCAGATGATTTTTGCAGTTCCTAATCTACTCTGTACAATCGTGAGTGGTGTTGGAGTTGCACATTATGTGGTATGTAAATATTAAGCATTGGACAAGATTTTAATTGTCACTGATGAAAAGTTGAGAGTTTCACCAAATTACATTTTATTTTGAAGGGAACATATTTACCATTTTTTTGGCAATCTTTTTGAGAAATTTAAATTAAAAACCCCAAATGTGAAGATAATAGTGGCTCTGGAGGAAAAGTCATCAAAGCCACGAGGAGAGTAATTTGTTATTCTCATAAATGTGGTCACTGTGAGCAAATGGCAGTGAAGCACAGATAATCTGGTCTCTTAGGAGCTCTCAGAGTTTTACTATGTTGCTTTGTGACATGCATTAAAATGCCATTCAGTGCCATTCAATGAGAGTCGGTCAGATTTCAGCCTCGCCCTTTGTCACATCTGAACAAACTGTACTCCCACTGTCTCATTCCTAAGGCAACGGCAGTATGTACGCTCTACTCCGCCCCTGCTCTCTGTGGTTTTCCCTCATGGGCTGTACAGAAGGGAGAAGCAGTGATAAAAGAGACCAATTAAAAAGGGAATTGTAGTTATTACACACAACACAGGTGTATTGCTTCAGCTGCGCTATTGCAGCTTAGTAATATTTTACATCAGAGTCACATTACACAGTAATTCATGAAGCTGAGTTCATTATGTAACAACAGAACACACATACAGAAATGATTGAAAACGCACTTCCCTTTCTGTCAGCTTGAATAGAAATGCAGTTATGTCTCCCTCTGCTGAACATAAGGAGGTGCTTCATATGAACATTGACATTTACCAGTTCAATCAATGTCTTTTCTTTTTTTTTTGTATCGTTCTGTTGAGCTTAACACATTTTGCATAATTATTATTTGTGTTTGTCAGTTGTGTACACAAGGTCTAACTTTAGTTCAAGAAACATAAATTGATATATGAGTAAATAAAGACATCAGCAACCCTGTGTGTGAGTTCACAAAAAATGAAAACTAGTACATATCTTCAACTGAAAATGTAATTTAATTATATTTTTCCTATATATATGTCACATAAATATAGTAATATTTAATATTTTTTGTTTACCTTACATGTGTATATGTGTAGGATATATTTATCTGGTTAATGTTCACTTACCTGCAGTTTGTGTCTCTCATTTATCCCCATTAAATTCTAGTCCCAGAGCCAGAGGTTTTTGTTCAGTTTGTTTGGCACAAGAAAAATAACAGCAATACAGATGTAACTTAATAATCTGTCATTTATTTAAATTGCACGTTACATAAATTGAGTAAAGATCAGAGTAAAAGAAACAGTGGCACAAATTTTCCATTCAGTGGATGGAATATTATTATTATATTTATGGATTATCTTCAAAACAGCAGTGGGTATTTTGAAAAGCCTTGAGACTTCTTTTTTGAAAAAGGACAGATAATTTATTTTTTCAAGAAAAAGGCTAGTTGGATCTTGACTAAAATAATAATAATAATACAAGGAATTTGCATTGGCATTGTGGTGCAAGACAAGAAAAAAAGTTCTATGAAAAGTTAAATAAAAAAAATAGAATAACAAAATGTACATAGTAAATTTTTTTCAAGCGAACTGGACAGAATGGGCAAATTATTGACCAATGATGCACAAACGTTCACAGTATAACGTATGAACAATGTACAGAGATAATAATCCAGAGTATGAGTGTGTTTTAATTTTTACGAAGGCTATAATAATCTTTTTTTCTTTTCCAGGCAGCAATGGGCTTCCATACAATTCACATGCAAACTGGTATCAGACAGCTGTGATTGGTTTCGTTTGTTTTATTTACGTTAGACTGTGTATTTCTGAGGTCGCACCTGTAGCGTCTTTACGGTAAGAGAGGTGCCAGGTGACGTCACTGTGGACCCATTCACGCCCACACGTCCCACAGAGACACGCAGAGAGAGAGAGAGAGAGAGAGAGAGAGAGTATTTACGCGGCCCCGGGTGTTGTATAGAGAGCCTCATCCCTCTCTCGTCCTGTGAGCCCAGCTGAACTGAACTCCACTCAAAGTTTGATATCTGCCTCGCTTGCTTCGGCTCGAGAGCATCTCACAGTCGCGAGGAAACGAGGTAAGTGATGCAGTAAAAGCCCCCGAGACATCAGGCTGACCGTGAACGCCTCACGGAGCGTCCCGCAGGTAGTTAAAGTTCATCTGCAAAGTTTGTGGCTGAGTTACAGCAAGTCAGGCGGCTTGAGACGAAGTTCATGTTTTTAGTCAGAGAGGGGAGCGAGGGTCACTCTCCAGGCTGAGGCTCGCTGCTTTTTTTTTCTTTTCAATTTGTTTGTGGCGTTCACGGCCACGCTCTCTTCCTTTCCATTACGGGCTGTTTTCCTGGCGCGTCCATTTCCTCAGGAGGTGAAAGCAAGGAGACACCAACAACACACACACACACACACACAGATTTGTGTGTGTGTGTGTGTGTGTGTCATCAGATTACCTCTTCACACAAGTCTCTGTGTGTGTGTGTATGTGTGTGTGTGTGTGACAGCAGCTGTCATTCACAGACTTGAAAAGGTTTTTTTCTCTCTAAACAAACGTCTCATTCTGAGTTAATGAAGCGCAGGAAGATGAGCTTTGTGGGCGTTTAAGACCTGCTGGATGTTTCAGCAGGTCATTACCTGACCTGTGTGTGTGGGTGTGTGTGTGTGTGTGTGTGTGTGTGTGTGAGAGCCCTGTTGATGGTTGAAACAAAGCAACACCAGCTGATGTGGTGGCTCTGGATGTGTGTGAGCTCGTGTGTGTCTGGCTGTAAAGAAAGTGGCAGATTTCTGCAGAAGGGTGGAAACTGACCGTCATGGCACACTTTCAGTCAGGATGTGGTGGCTGGCAAAGGTTGAGGTGCCCCCCCCCCCCTCCACCCCTCCCTCCTCAGATCTGCACACAGATTATCATAAGACAGATTTACAGCTCTGTAGGTGCTGTTCAGGTTGTTGTTGTCGAACACCTGCGCGTACATGGCTGCGTGTTTCAGAATGTTGGGGGCCCGCTGAAGACTCTGTCACTTGAGCCCAAGAGGATCCAAACAGGGTAAAATCAAAGGTTGCTCTGATGTTTTCCGTTCATGCGTTCAGTGGATGTTTTATAACAGCAGGCCCGAGTGTGTGCGTAACTGAATAAACCTGTGTGGCCTTGGGCCCTGAGTGTTTCTTCAGTGCAGTATTCTGCTTATTCACGGGGACATCGTGTTCAGGTATTTTCTACCCAGCTCAAGCAGAATTCACTAACAGGAAGGATCTGTGACCAGTTACAATAACGGGTGATAAATTTAATTGGAGCTGGTGTTAGTCTGCCTGACATGAAGTGCTAAAACGTTGCAGCAGCGTTTGAAAATCATACACGAAGAGAGAGCATGAGATCTGTCTTGTATCTTATATAGACCAGCATGCACTGCAGCTGGAGGACGTCCCATTCTGGGAATAATTGGCATGACAGTGATCGCAGTCAGTTCACTGCTGTGCTCAGATTTTACACTGCTTCCTGACTGTGTACACCCATACGTGCTGTGTACGTATGTTTAAATCTGTTACTCAACATTCACATTTACCTTCAAGCTTTTCCAGCTGGGAGTGGCTGCCCTGTTTTCTTTGAGGACAGCATCGTAAAAGAGGAATTTACATTGACGCTCTGTCTGCTCAGTTATCCAGGTCACGGTCATTTCTAAGAGTTACTGGACGAGCAAGTCACCCAACTCTCAGAAGTGACACCAACAGTCCAAAAGTAAAGTGTTTAGTCTTCAAATATTACTTTGTCACTTTTTCAACGTAAACATTGCAAACTACACATTATTTGTACTGACAAGTACAACAACAGCTGTACATCACTCCAAACCTGCTTGGAGTAAATCCCAGTTGTTGCCATTT
>JBAJHX010000039.1:18274336-18287124 GCA_037176925.1 Amniataba percoides | reverse complement strand
ATATTGTCAGCACTTTGTGTCAACTCCTGTTGTTTTAAAGTGCGTTATAAATAAAGTTACAGTTACAGTTACAGTATTTGTACTGACAAGTACAACAACAGCTGTACATCACTCCAAACCTGCTTGGAGTAAATCCCAGTTGTTGCCATTTAACAGGTTTTCAGGTTGTCCTCCTCGAGGCGTTTTCAGCCATATTGTTGTTTCTGTGCCTCCTCAGAGCAGCTGAGACTGAACAACATCAAAAGACACCGTTGACCGTGACATTTGCTCCGGTACTGGCATTTCATCTTGACAAGTTTGAAGGTGCGTCGTGCATCTTCTCTTTTGTTCTGCGAGCAGTAATGTGAGCGGACGTATTTCAGGACGTATTCTCCACCTGACATTATCTCACCCAGCCTGCACGATGTCGGCAAACAGGCAGGTGAGGTCTCGGCATCATCACAAGGCCAAAAGCACACAGCCTGTGTCAGAGCGTCACCCCGTATTTGCCTGCTCTCTCTTGAATACTTGCTCTCGCGGTGTTGACCGTCCCGTCGTGCCACTTGGTTTTTATGACCGTGCCTTTTACAGCCACAAAGTCGAAAGACTGAGCCTGTTGTGAAGGTCTTATGTGCTGTTGTGCAATATGATCTGCTGCATTAGTCCCCTGTGAGCGCTGACTGGAGGGCAACAAGGCGACGAGAAAGAGAGCTTGGGAGAGCTGGTGGATAGAGAGCTACTGAACTGGAAAAGACGTTGGTGCATAAACGTGGAGGTTATGATGACAGGTGGTCAGGTGCTTCATCAAAAATACACTCAAGCATTACTGCAATAAGTCATTGATGAGTCTCCCGCTATAACAGTGTGTATTTTATGACTTGTTATTATTGAGTAGTCGGATTACTTCAGCTCTAAAAACCCTCTGCAAAAGCATTCTCCTGTTTGATGAAAGCTTGTGTGTTTGTGCAGAAAGCGAAACCACTCGACAGCAAGAGAGACTAAACGAAAATATGTAGACAAAGCAGGAAGTGAAAAGGGAGTAAGTTATGTTGTTGTGGCTCCACTCATTCATCTTTGTAAGCTGTGTGTGTGTTTGTGTGTGTGTGTGTTTGTTTCCTTCTGTGTGCCTAAGGGGCAAATTCCTCCCAGGCAAACTGAAATATGAGTGGAACGGCTTCTGGAGGCTTTTCTCTGCTTATATTCACATCATTCAAGGTCAAACGCTGGTGTGTGTGTGTGTGTGTGTGTGTGTGTGCAAAAGGACATTACCAAACAAGGTCATACTTTGCTAAACTGTTACATTAATGTAACCGCTAACAATCGAACTTTGCATATCAATAAAAACCCACTTTGCAATGAAAACAGACCTCAGAGGCAACTCGCCACACTGACGCTTCTACTTCAGCGTCTCTCTTCTTGTTGTCATGAGCAACATCAACCATATGACCGCCGACCGCCTGCTTTAGTGATGTATGATGTTGAGTTTTCTTCGGCCCGCTCTTGTTCTGATTATGCAGTGAGAGAACAGTCTGTGGTGACGGAGCGCTGTTTTTTCTATTTACAGTGAAAGGTGTATGCATTTAATGAATTTAACTAATAAAAATGCTTAAGCTGTCAAATGCAGACCTGTATTTTAGCTCATGCTGGACTGATTTGAATGAGAAGAGTTTATCTAAGTTTTCCCTTCCTTTTGTTTCGTTTCCTTTCCCTTCCTTTCCTTTGCTGAAATATAATCCAGCTGGTTTTCTCTCGATCCCTCGCACAGATTAAGGGATGTTTCTCAGCGACATTGTGTTTAGGAAATGACTGCAGTGAACAAAGCCAGCAAACAACTGTGCTACTCGGTGAGAACGAGCGGCGCCAACAGAAACTGAACCTACTTCAACAGAAAATGCACAGTTGTGTTTCAGACGATAAACAACTCCTGTTTATATCTGTGTGTGTGAAAGGGCCGGCCTGTGTTTCCCAAGAGCAACACAAAACATAAGCCAGGTTTAGCTGTGTTTTTTTTTTCTTTTTCCAGTCTGGGGCCATCTTCACAAAACATTCAAAGGCTTAAAGTAGCTCCTGACTGCTGGAAAAATAAGCAGCATGTCTCTCCTTACTTTAGGACTCACTAAGCTTTGTGTCTAAAAGTTGTTCTCAAAGCACCAAGATAGAAGAAGTCCGAGGCGGTGCAGAGGACTGCAGAGTCACTGAGACCTGCTCACACTCAGTAAATCTTCTTCGTCAGTCACGTTTCAATCAAAGCTTAATACATAAGTGGAGCATGTCAACTTTGATAATAAGTTAATCGTTTTAGCCGATCAGTGGATTTCTAGAGTGACTTTTGCCAAATACTGCCGGCCTTAAGGATCCGTCTAATCCTCCTCTGACAATGGCACTGAGGCTTTTTCTTCTCCTGATGATTTACGCACAGATACAATTTACAAGTAAAGCAAAAAGATTTTAAGTCATCAGATGCGTTTGAGTTCTGACACCATGACATGATAATCATGATGTGAATACTTGTTTTGGTTTATCTGGACGTCGATCTGCGGTTCGTCACCATCAGAGGAGTCGTGTTACACTGACGGACGTTCTGCTCTGCACAGCAATGTGTAAACACATCTGCATGCACTAAAGTAGAATTGAGCCAGGTGATTGTATCCTCAATACAATGCAGGACACACACAGGATCAGGTTTCATCGTTGGTAATCAGGTGCAGCAGGTGCACACACACACACACACACACACGCCCTGCATGATGGATGCATGATGGAGATGTGTGTTAGTCCCTCTTCTTGTGTTGAAGCTGAACATTGAATGGAAAAAATTCTCAATTAGAATTTTTATTTGATATTGTGGTGCAGATATGGTTACTATAGTTACCAAAACCTGTTGCTAAAATCCAAAATGACTAAAGAGCAGTGAATTTCTGCTCCATTCAGCACTTGTCACTCATTCACACTAGTAGAGAGTCCAAGGAGCACTCAGTGAAAAAACCCAAGAGAGCAGAACTTTATCTCATCTGCTCTCTTCACCACTGTTTGTCTTCAGCTGTCACTCTCACCTCGATCTGCTTTTTTTCTTTCTTTCAGTATCTGTCACTTACGGAGCCCCTGAGATGACATGGTCAAAAAAAAAAATTAAATTGTGACCACAATATAGCTATAATGTTCCCACGAAATATTAATTAGTTCCCATGAAATATTAATTCGTTTGCACAAAATATTAATTCGTGGCCAAGAATTAGCTATAACGTGCGAACGAAATACTAACTAATATTATTAATATCACTCCTGGACAGTTGGGTGAACAAATCGAGCACACCTTTTCTACGCGAATGCCTCTACCTTTGACCTTAGAGGAGGTGCACTCGATTTGTTTACTCAGCTGTGTGATGATATTAATAATATTAGTATTTCGTGCGCACGTCATACCTATTTTGTGGCCACAAATTAGCATTTCGTGCACACATTATACGTAATTTCGTGGTAACAATTAGTTTTTTGTGGGAACGAATTAGTAATTCGTGGGAACATTATAGCTATATTGTTGCCACAATTCTTTGTTTTTTTTTGACCATGTCATCTCAGGGGCTCCGTACTCACTCCTTCTACTCCTGTTATCATACTCAGTTTCAGCCAACATCACTTTTATTCCCTCAGATGTTACACACACAGCACCTCATATACCAGCACCGGACCAGACCACGTCACTCATTCATCGTTCATTCATGGATTAATTCGCTGTAATGTTATCAATTCAAAACACTCGTCTGTTTTCCTCCCACAGTTTTACTTGTTCCTCTGCGACCAGTCACTGATGGCAGCTGTCGTTAGGTAATGTTACCAAAATTACGTGAGCTATTACTCCATAACTGACCTCACTGAGTTAGTTTACTCACTTTGACTTTTTTCTAATGGTGCAACTGTTTCATTGGTTCCTCTTACTCTGTGAATGTTAGTCGGCACTTCCTTTGTACTTCCTGCAGTCTGCTGTGTTCAGTCTCCGCCGTGAACCATCGCTGTGACCACTTATGAACAGTGACTCAAACTTTGGTTGAAGGTGTTTTTCAGCATGAACTTGTTGACGCAAGGGCACTACGGGAAGTCTGCAGCCTGTAGTATGACTTCCCCAGCAGAGGTAGAAAGGTTTCATAACTCAGACTGTGTGGAGCAGTTTAAAAAAAAAACTCATCACGTTTGTGATTGTGAGTTTGAAACAGATTTAAACTTGACTGTATGACGGCTGAAATGTTAAAACCAACAGTGTCAAAGTGCTGAAACTGTAATTGGGCTGCAACTTAAGCTGCTATGCTATATGTGTCTAAACCCTTGTTGTCCATGTATACTTTTCTTTTTTTTTATCTGATTTGCATTTTCGATGCAAATGAGTGTTTCCGAATAGTTTGAAGAGCATTTAGCTGAAGTGTGTTTGTGGTTTCGTGACTCCCGTCGGCGCAGTGAGGACGTGACAGGCCAGACTTTGACATGAGTCCATGCAGGGAAAAAGGCGCTGATTTCACAACCCATCACTGTTTTTGGACTTTGTGAAGTTCAGCAGAGCAGGGTTTAAAAGTGAGAGGTTAAAAAATCACACATCAGCATCTTTGCGTTCATTAGTTTGCTCACAGGTTTATGATGGATACAGAAGTGTGTTTTGACTCCTGGGTTTAAGAAATGGCTGTAATCACTGCTTATCTGCCTGTCCAGTAGGGACCATTAGTATCTTGTCTCATTTTTGGCCAACACAATGCTGAGAGGAAGAGAGGATCCATTGTTATCTCTTACTAACCAGCTGGGTGCAGTGCCTGATGGGAAGCTCCGTTGTTTCTGTAACAAACGCAGCATTGAGTAACGGATGAAGGGATCAAATCTGTCTCTCTCTCTCTGTCATCCTCTCTCCCCATCTTCTTCTTGTTTTTCTTTATTTTGCCTCTGTGTCTTTGCTCTGTCACCCTCCTTTTATTGCAGTGTGTTAAATTTGCCTTTGCCTTTTAAATGTGGTGAAACAATGTTCATTCAGCTCTCATAGGTGCGCTTTACAAAGTCTACTATCATTACCTTTGTTCACAAATAACTTTCCATTCATTGTAATCCAATCCCAGATGTAAAATACTTCCACACATTACTTTTATTGTGTGCTGTGTTAAAGATGGACTTTAATCCCGATGATCAGTAAACCATTCAGCAGGGCAAACATGTGTCGTTGATATTATTGTCGCCCACTTAAGCACAAGGCGTTCATTCACTCACCATTTTGAATTCAAACAGGTCACCACAGATCACATATTTTATTTGGATCCCGCTGTCTGAATGACAGCCGCACACATCGATCCAGTCTTTGCTCATGACAGGCAAAAATGAATGAATTCTGTACTGTACAGCTATAAAATGTTTTTTTCTGTTTTATGAATTAAGTCAGAGGTCTCGTATTGTGTCTGTCCATCTGTATATGTTTATTTTAAATATATACAGTACAATATACAGTGTTTTAGGTACTATCATAATGAATATATGAAAGAAATATTATTAAAGACACTGACTGAAAATGGCAAAAATGAAAAGACAAAGTGGGTTTGTATTAGGACTACAAGTAACAATGTTTATGAACTGTGCTATATGAATAAAAAGACAAAAAATCCAAAGCTATTCCATTTATAAAATATAAACCCACGACAAGCAGTACATATGATTAAGTGACTTTTCTAGATTTTTTTCTCTCAGTCAAGAATAATTTAACCATCTAATCTTTGCAGCTCTCGTTTACGTACTTTCTGAGGTTGAAAAGCCGTGGTCGTGTTAATAAAAACAGGAACGTTTTTATTTAACCGTTAGATTGCTGTACCAGAGACATTTTACTGCCACTCCACTGAGCGCTTCTTCTACCCAAAGATGGAGAAAAACCAGCAGTGATGTTCAGATTTAGTTTGTGATAAACATTCACAACCACATCAGTCATCACAGGTTCAGTCCTGTCAGCAGCCACACTTAACACTGTTAAAGCCAGTTTTTGAGTATTTGGTACTCAATACTGGATAAATGTTGATTTTCTGACATATTTTTAATGTTTTTTCTGTCCAAAGCATGAAGGGGGGACCAAAATATGGAGGCAAAACTTTTTCTTTCTTTTTTTTTAGATGAATTATGGTGAAGTGAAGTAGATGTAGCAGGTTTTTGGGGAAGGGGCTCACTAAAGATGTAATTTCAACACAAAATGTACTGACTGATGTTAGTGGACCATAATTAGCTTTTTTTTCTTCAGGTTCAGTGCTCTCTTTACAGCCCGCACTTTGCCTCGGAGTGTCTTGTTTGCCTGATGTAGTGTACACAGGGCCGTTAATGGCTCCATAACAGCTCACCACAGCCTGAGAGTCACCATCTAACGCGGTGTGATAATATGATGGAGGCCGTCCTTCCAGTAGCTGAGCAATAGCTCCCACAGACGAACCCAGACTTCATCCATTAAGCAGATATATTGAAGTGAATCTAGTAATGTGGGAATCACTGATCGGGAAAAGGCACTGAGGAGCACTTTCCCAGGATGCATTAATCTGACCTCATAGCTGTTCTCTAATAGCATGACCTTGAATTTGAATGAGCAGGGTTAGTGTATAAGGAAAGAGAAAGAGGACGAATAATCTTTTCTTTCTTCTTTTACTTGTCTTTCACTTTTCTCTTATAATTGTGCTGATAAATACTTTTTTTTATCTATGATTTCTTGTAATATTTGCGTCCGTTTATCCGTGATGGACTGAGTTGTCCTCAGAAAGTGTTTGTCACGTTGAATTTTGAAATATGCGTTTTATGTCTGCGTGTTCAGAGTTGTGACTCAGAGAAGGTGTGATTTGTGTCACAAAGTGCAACAGTCGGGTGCTGATGGTTTTAAACTACCTCACTTTGCTTCACTGTGCTGTGAGTGGCCACCTCTGCTCTAACCGCTGACGGTGTCCATAATTTGGCCAAACCAGCAGGTCAAAATACAATAACTAACTTGCATTATTTTTAGAACAGCAGCATGCACCTCTGCCTCTCCCCTCACACTTTCTTTGTGTGGCATCTCTCCTGCCTGGCCTCATAGTTTGGTGATAGACTCATCAGCCCTTATGATTTCACACTTTCTGATTATGTGACTCCTCGTGGTAGTGTATAAAAAAGACAGTATACGCCAGCATTTCCTCCCTCACCCTCATTAATCACCACATCATTGAATACAGAAAGCTAAAGATTGCACATAGACTTCACTAACTTTGTCATGCCGTCAGAAGAATCTGACATTTAAAATTTCAACGCAGGAGCTTTAAGAGTCTCGAAATAACCAAATCACACCCTCAGAGGCTGAGGCATTTCCTCTCCCAGGTGATTTGCAAAAGGGTGAAGCTGCTTCCTTTTTCCTGCTGCATCAGGAAGAGGCAATCATCGAGTGAGCGTGACACCCCGAGCGGGAGGGTCAAACTGTACAATGAGAGGAGATCAGGACAGGCCAGAGGACAGGAGAGAGAGTCATCATCGAACAAAAACAAAGATAACAGGTATCGTGTTACATCTCTTCAGAGCGAAATGGTGGTGACTGAGCAGGTTACACACTTTAACAAACTGCACTTCTTTCTTTTCACCACACCAACGGACGAAGTCCAACAAACTGATCAGCAGCTGCCAAGTCTTAATAGCAGAGTGACGAGTTTCTCCTGCGAGGTTTTGAAATACTCCACCGTACAAACCAATGAGACCCACACAAGTGCGCTGAAGTGCTTCTCCCTTTGTGTGCGTCGACATGAATTATTCCGCATTGTTTCACGTCGGCTGAAAGGAGTTTAATTTCCATGAACTCAAAGCTTAATAACAAAGGATGACGAAAAGAAACGGTCTGATCAAAGACCACGCTTGACCATGACTCCCAGAAGAAGCTCCTGCATGAATAAATCATCTGTTCAAATGAACTACCTCTTTGATTTTTATGTATGAAATGAGTGAGCCTCATCAACTCTTAAAGGGTGGAAATGAATAACTTTTTATATTTATGGTGAAATTAGTGACATTTAAGGGAAAACAAATCTTGTTCATTAGTTTATAGTCATTCATTTAGTTTTTAAAGTTTATAGTCATTCATTCATTTGTTTTTAATTTTCATTTTCATTTGAACTTCACTTGAAAAAAAATCTATCTTGTACTGCACTGATGTGTTCAGATTGTAATTGTCCTTCCTGCAGAAGGCTTGAGCTCGATCATCTGAAGATGATTGCTGTTTGTGTTTTTGTTTGTGCCATGTTGTGCCGTGCAGTCGTGATGTTATCTGGTCGTCCAAGCTAAAGCAGCTGTTGACCTGTAAATCAACCACAGACATGAATGTCTTTAGTCATGCTAGCAGCAAAGTATCACTACTTTTTAGTACCGACTGGATCACCATAAAAGTTGGTGCAGAGCTTCACGGTGCCCGGACGATGGATGACGTCACCTCTGGCAGCGCCGCATCATTTGCTTTTAGTGAAATGTCCATGCAGTTTTTGGCACAGATTCATGCTCAAACAAGTAGGACGGGATAACTTGTAATAACTTTGTCTAATACCTGCAAAGCTAAGGATGTAATGACATTCCCATCAGCCTCAGCTGGACTTGTCTCTTCGCAGATGTGCCAGTATACTTAACTAACATGACGATCGCAGTAAAACTCATACCTGCTTGGCACCCACATGTTAGTATCGTTCCTGCGAGCGTATTAGCGTCTCTTATCTAAACAGGCCTGAGGGTCGCAGCACAGATTAGCATCTGATGTTATCTGGTGCGCTCACATTATACGAGCAGGTAAAAGCTACTTTGAGGAGAACGCAGCTCCTATGAAACCTCACGTTCATGCTAGAACATCCAGTACGTCTCCATTTGGTTTCGATGTGGACAGACACTGAACCCAGTGACCTGGCTCTGGACACGCTGGTGGACCTCCTCATGTGAGCAGGGTCCAGCGAGTGAATGGCGGCGTGCAAGCAGCTCTCATGAACGTGCGCACGGCTTAAACACGGCAGCAGGTACTGACGCACATCGAGGATGAGTCATCAAACTGAAGGATCAGGTCTGTCTCAGGCTGTCACACACACACACACACACACACACACACACACACACACACACACACGTCACACATTCGGCCTTGCACAAGCACACAAAGGACCGTACGCTGCACGCACACACCCACCCGCACTGACACCAGGCACAGGGACAGCTCAGTGTAACGGGCCGTCTCTGTTTAAGGTTGATGCTCGGCGCTGACTGCATAACGTGGCCTTAAGCAGGTGTAAAGCGTCCGCTCTTTACACCTGCTTTACAGAGGAGACGCCACAATGACTGAGGTCCTTTTTCACCATTTTCTGACACTTTATACATCGAGCAATTGATTGTAGATAGATCAGACGAATGAATGAAAATGACGGTCGTCCTAATGTGGACTTCATGTACAGTGTTTTTTTTTTTAAACGGGAGAGATGCACAGACACGCGTAATGAGGATTTCTTATGGCCGCAGATCGGTCGGTGATCAGCCGTTAGTTAAACTAGATAAAGGTAGAGCTGACAGCAGCATCTGTCCTCTTATCGAAGTAAGAAAGAAAAAAGTAAGAAGAAAAGTAAGAAAGCAAAAAAAAAAAAAGCAAATTTCTGAAAATGTCAAGCCATTCCTTTTAAAACAACGACTTCTCTTTGCCACGCACAGCTGCCAGGCAAACGCCACGGTAATCATGCAACCTGGAGTTTGAGAACAAAGAGGCATCGTGTCTTCTGTTACCTGGAGAAGGTTTTCACCCACAGGTGCCTTGCCCCACTAAATCTATGTAGGTTTTTCTTTTCAACATTCACACGTTGCTTTTGTGTCAGCTCGTCCTTGTTGATGTTTCATGTCTTTTTTTTCTTTTTCTGGTTTGCCTCCTGGATTGAAAGAGGAACTGGGTGACTGTGCATGAGAACTGCCAGGGGAGGACGGAGAGTAAACCAGACTGAAAGATTTGGATGATGTGTGTTAAAAGTTTCAGTTCCTCACATGATCATTGCCTTCTCCTTCCCACTGTTTGTTCTTCATATTTAGAATACAGAAAGGTGTCTGATGTTCACTGATGCTCTCAGCAGGTTCAGACGGCCTGTTGAGCATTTCAGTCGTTTGGCCTGTATTTGATATTTTCAGTCTTAGATGACGGCTGCGCCTCCTTCTTCTTCTATTTCTTCTTCTTGTATCCTGACCGGCTCTGATGACATTCCTGTTCAGCTGCGACTCTTCATGTTGCAATTAAAGCTTTCTGTGAGTTGAATTTGAAAATTTCGACAAGATCAAGTCTGTCAATCTCTTTTCTCCCAATTTGTGACTCTTTGTTTTTTTCTGTCCCTGATCCTGCAGTGAGCTTTCAGCAGGATGGGAGGTGACTTTCTGCACACAGAGACAGTCTCATTCACTTCAGATATATACTGAAGGCCAATCCGCTGCTCCGTAGACCTTCTAATTCTCATCAGAGATTGAGCACCGCACACAAAGTTCGGAGAAAGTTGCAATAAACAGTTTGTTTGTTGGTTTGTTTGCGGGGAAGTCGGTCACATTCGGGCCTGCTCTGACAGAGAGACCGCGGGGAAAAGCGATGTGTGTTGACACAGCTCTGCACGATTAAAATAGCAGTTTGGCATTTTGGGAAATAAGTTTATTGGCCTGTCCTGCTGGGTGTTAGTTGAGAGGACTGATCTGTTTGGTAAATGTATGGCTACAATTAGCGTAACTTGGCATAAAGACTGGAGACAAAGGGGCCTAGCCTGGCTTAGTGCAAAGAAAGTTACTGCTCCCTCTAAATGTCCCTGTGATACTGTGCTGTGTAATACTCTTTATTTCTGTAAGACATCCTCAGAGTTCCGGACAAGAACTGTAGATTCAAAATCTCATAATTGTGTTTTATGAATCCATAATACTAAGGACCAACAAATTCAATTACTCATAGTAATGTCATATCAGTTTACAGCTGTGAATCTGTGAGTGCAGCTTCAGATGAATGAATCCAGTCTTGTAGAGAGTGCCAGACTGAAACTCTAAACCAGTGAATGGACTCAGAGAATCACGAGCGGTCAGACCTCATCACATGCGTACTGACTCAGCAAAGTGTGTGTGTGTGTTGGCCTAATGTATGCACGCACATATGCCCGTGTGCATGATCCAGTGTGAGTGTGTGTGCATCACTGGACCGGTATTTGCTGTATCAGCAGGGTCTCTGTACGGCGAGGTGAGCGAAGAACACTATCATGGAAAAATCCACAGGACGCAGGTTTAGTCCAGAGTGAGAGAGAGATTAACAAAAAGCATGGCTATTGTAGGGGTGTGTGTGTGTGTGTGTGTGTGTGTGTAATCACACTGTGGAACCATAAATGTTTTCACTAGTTATCAATTGATTACAATTTTATATAAAAGTAATAGCATGATATGCTGATTAATTCAGGCTTGAAACTAAACGTAGTCTCTGTCTGTCCTTCGATTAGCTCGACAGTCTTTCATCTGATAGACTCCACACTTGGCAGTTGTATGAATGGGGACACAAGGAAGTGCAGTGAGTGTGTTTGTGTGATTGTTTGTATTGTTGTATTTGTGATCAGTTAATTTCATACCAAAGTTTCAATCTAATGACTAATGACAGGATTTTCTGTTCTTTAAACATCTGCATATAATTTTCCCCTCTGTCAAACCAATATTAAGATACAAATTAACCTTCATGAAAAAGTATATGAAGAAACTGAATTTTCAAAAATGCCAGTGTGGATAACAATAAGCATTTGTCAGTTGTTGTTTTTACCACAACATTAAAAGTTGGCCTCTCCGTGGCTCCAAGCACTTCTGATAGTGTCACATGCTGGCAAATGGGCAACGATCCAAACACAGCAAATTATCAAATCTAGGCCGAAGGCCGAGTGTGTGCAGATGCAGACACCACCACACACCTCCAGTGGGTCATGGGGGATGTTTATGAGTATGTTTTATGATTATTTTTGTTTGTCTGTACATTGCTTCAGGAAAATCCTACTCATTTGCCTTTTTGAATGTAATTTGGTGTACTTGATCCATATCTGTTCTCGTCTACCAGTCCTCTGCACACAAAACACAAGTGTGTGTGTGCAACACGTGTGGTTCTGTGAATGAAGCTCATGTCCGACCATGTTTGTGTGTGTGTCATTAGCACAGATATGTTGGTGTGAAGTTGTGAACTTCTGTTGAAATAATGTTACATTAAGGCCATTTAATCAAATGAGATTAGATATTTCAGATGTTGGTCTCTTGTTTTTGATATGTTTCGATAGACCAGCCTGCCACTTTGGTCTAAACTGAAAAATCCCAACAAATAATGAATGGACATTTTGAGACATTTAGAGTGACGAGAGGATGAATCTTTATGATGACATTGATCCCCACAGACTTTTCTTCTCTCGTAGCCATATGGTGACAGTATGTTCAGGCTTGAATATCTTTCATTGGATGGATCCCCTCTACCTTCACTGAGCAGATGCAATGGTGGACAAAACAACCACTGAACAACCAAGCAGTGTGAAAGCTGCCCATCCCTCCAGTCCCAAACTGAGCAACATGTTTTGACCGCGGGCATGAAAGTTGAACAGTGTTGCTGAAAGCCCAGAACAACTTTCCTTCTTTCATGTTCCCCAAGAGGAAAATTACACTGCAGCTCTTACGTCAACACAGAAATTATGGTTTGAGATCTTTCTCTAAGAGTTTCCTAAACCAATTAGTGTGTGTGTGTGTGTGTGTGTGTGTGTGTGTGTGTGTGTGTGTGTGTGTGTGTGTGTGTGTGTGTGTGTGTG
>JBAJHX010000039.1:18231531-18242786 GCA_037176925.1 Amniataba percoides | reverse complement strand
GTGTGTGTGTGTGTGTGTGTGTGTGTGTGTGTGTGTGTGTGTGTGTGTGTGTGTGTGTGTGTGTGTGTGTGCTTCAGTCCTCTGCATTGAAGGGAATGTAAATAACACTGTAACAAGCACCTCCTACACATAAAGGCCTTTGGCTATGTCTCTCTGTATGTTGTCTCACACACACAAATTAGCATATCTGCCAGACAGGGACAGAGAGAGAGCAGGTCAGTGCCAGTGCCAAACTCACGCTGGGCACAAGCCTGTGGTTACCATGGAAACGAAGCCACGTGATCGCAGAGATGGTCACCGGGGAGACAGATGCTACTGACCTTTTAGAGAGGGGGGAGGGGCGTGATAAAGAGGGGAAGAAAGGATGGGAAAAGGAATAGAGATTGGAAAACTGTATTCACACATACGTTGCATATTTTTATAAACTGATTTCAATGTAGGCACACTGCTTTCAGGTAGAATTATGCTGGTGTAAGGTTTTATAGTCCACTTCTTGTCTTTCACAGATGTAGAGTCGAGGATCAGATGGAAGTAGACACATTGTCCTCTGGTCAAATGAAGACGTTCATTCGACCACAGGAACTGAACTACATGCATACATGTAACTATAGTATCTTTACAAAGATATCATATAGAGATTTAAGAGGATATAAACTGCAGGAGAATGCACGCCGTAGGATCAGCTGTTCATGCTCAAAGTGAAACATGCAGCCTAATGTCAGTACCCATGTCCTCAATGTGCCCCTGATACCTATAACCCTGCAGAAATAGGAAATATATTTTTTTATTTGAACAATGTATCAAATGACTGTCTTATGTAAAAGCAGTCATTTATAGTTTCAAGTCCACAGGTAATCATCGCCCATCCCCTCAGCTCTGTGGAGGGTTTTAGCGTTTTTCAGTGCCAGAGCTAAAGTAAAATAAAATAAATGATAATGCTGAAAACTGGCAAATGTTTGCCAACATCACCATATTACAGGTTGTTCTTCTGCTCCTGAGTTGTCAAAGAGAATGAATAGTACCTTATATCAAGCAATAATCAGGTGTGGGTTTGACCTAGCCATCTAATACATGAGACTGTCATGAGCTGTCCCTTAATGAAGATTCAGATGTTCAGGTTTTGACTGAACTGTTTTTGAGAAGTTCCAATTACAGTTTCAGGTGCTGTTGAGTTATATTGTATTGTACTCAGTTGTGTTTCTGATTTGTTATTCATCCCATTTATATAGTTAAGGATAGACTGAATCTACCAGCAGGTAGTAACTAACGAAAATCCCTAAAAGACAGCTTGTTGTCTCTTTCCTGTGGTCTCTATGGAAACATTCCTCCAGGAAACCTCTTGGTACCCCTGTTTCAAAACAGACAAGTGCTGAATTAAGAGTTTAGTCACAGGCAGACAGAAAAAGCGGCTCTCTGACCTTTGACCTTTGCCCCTTGTAGGTCTTTACCACCTACTCTAACGAAGACTACGACCGGCGTAATGACGATGTGGACCCCATGGCAGCGTCAGCCGAGTACGAGCTGGAGAAAAGAGTCGAGAAGCTGGACCTGTTTCCTGTAGAGCTGGAGAAAGGTACAGACACACACGTACGCACGCACGCACACATCCCTTTACAATCACTGAGAGTCACTCAGTCAAGCCTCTTACGTAAATACACACACACATGCAGACACACACAAACACACGCACACGATAACTGACAGGGTGCTGCTGGTGGACATTCACTGTCTGCTTGCTGCTGCATTATCCCCTTATGGGATTAAAGTTAGCGCAGATTAGCCTAATTAGCAGCTAGTAATTCTGGAGGTAATGGATTTTTAACCAGCAACCATCCGTGACGGCTGCTCTCAGCACAGCGTAATGACTATAAAGCTGACATATAGGCGCTGAATGAGGATGAATATGTTCAGTTCAAGTAGTTTTTAATGCTCTGACTGTATAAAGATTTAGACATTATCCACCTTATTTCTCTCTGTGTGTGTGTGTGTGTGTGTGTCTTGCAGACAGTGATGGTCTGGGTATCAGTATCATAGGGATGGGTGCAGGAGCTGATATGGGTCTGGAGAAACTGGGCATCTTTGTTAAGACGGTCACCGAGGGCGGAGCCGCGCAGAGGGACGGCAGGTACCTTGTCCACCCGTCCTTTACGCTGTATGTCTTTATCTGTGTGTCTCACGCCTGTTTTTTGACAGACGGGCTCGTGATCTGTCAGCAAATTTCAACGCAAACACAGAAACCAACAATGTATCAGTCAAACTTTCAGTACATCCCTGCTGTGCCGGTGGCTCTCAGTGCCAAACCAGTTTTAATTAGGGCTCAGTAACTTCCTAAAACCGGGCCAGGCACAGTGGCTTTTACTAACGTTACTCAAACAGGAATAAATAGGGCATGTACGGGAGCAGCAGCTTTTTATTTATGAGCGACAGGGCTGCATAATGTCATGCAGCGGCCATGATTAATGCTTGGACAAATGTAAAGATGAAGCCTTGTGGCAAGATGACTCTACAGCAGAGCCTGCAGAACAGGTTGTATGTTAAAATATAATTATCAGATCACCATTTAAAATAAGAAAACATTTAGTCCAGTTTTTAATGGACAGCTTGACATCTTCTCTTCAGTCACCAGCTGAGACGCTGGGGAAAGTCAAAGCCTCCATGACATCACTTATACTTTCATAAATCCCCTTTATTATTAAATCCTCATGTTTCAGTCGCCTTATAAGCTGCCGACAAAGGAGTGACAAGAGGAAGTCATGAGGTTTGACTATTTCAATCGTAAGCTTGGAAGTAACCCCACACTGCACCTCACTGATAGGCAGTACGTCTTACTGTTATTTTTTCCTAAAGCTTGAGTCGGAACCAGTGTCAGTTAAATGTTTAGAGGCTGAAAAACTTCTCCGTTCACACGTTTACACACCCAAACACCCCTGCTTTCTCTGGCAGCGTAATACGTGTTTGTTCCACTCTACTACGGCGGTCGTGGTTGCAGGATTTGAGAGTGCAAACACAAATCAGACTCTTTGTTTGTGTATATTTATACATTACATACATTTATTGTGTATATTTAGGTCAGAGGTATTAGATTAGAATAGAATAAAAAATATAATAAAAGCAGTAACCTGGATGAAGGTGGAATAACATAATCGACACTGAGGGCTGCTGTCCTGTTGCTGTGCGCTCTGATGTTCTCTGTCCATTTGTTCCGGTTCAGTCTGTTGAGTTTGTGTCTGTGTCTGCAGGATCCAGGTGAACGATCTGATCGTGGAGGTCGATGGGACCAGCCTGGTCGGCGTCACTCAGAGCCTCGCTGCCTCTGTCCTCCGCAACACCAGCGGCACCGTCAGGTCCGGCACACACACACACTCTCTCTGTCCTGCGCACACACTCCTAATTCTGTTTTTTTTCAGGTTTATGATCTAAATTGCATATTTTTCAGGTTTTTGGTTGGTACGTGCTAAAGTTCTCAGGTTTGTGATGGGTATGTTTTCAGGTTTGCAGTTGGTATGGTGTGAATTTTTCAAATTTTTGCTTTTTCACGTTTGGATTTGTGCATGGGACATGCTTTCAGGGTTGCAGTTGCTGTGTGTTTGGATTTCTCTTGTGAGTTTTGAGTTTTTTTAGTAACCAAAATGATTTATTTACTTCTTTTTATGTTTTCCAGGTTTGTGATTGGTCGGGAGAAGCCAGGGGAGCAGAGTGAAGTGGCTCAGCTGATCCAGCAGACTCTGGAGCAGGAGAGGTGGCAGAGAGAGATGATGGAGCAGAGATACAAACAGTACATGGATGATGATGAAGAGGTATCCTTCACACTGCAGCAGCCTTTTCGGAGCGTCACAAAATCACAAAGTCTGTTGAACTAGTTTAAGGGCCGTCGATAGCTGCAGGAAAACAAAAGAAAGAAAACAACACAGTGTTACATCTGTTGTGTGTGTGTTTGTGTACAGCATTTGTGTGTGTGTGTGACAAAATGTCGGTCTGTGTGCCACCACGTGGCCTGTAGTTTCAATTTCAGGCCAGCTTCACCACCTTGTGGTCAGAGAGGGTAACACACAGTCAGGTCTCACAACAATGAAATGCTCTGTTGAAAATGTCTTGAGATGTTTCCAGCATCACACTTAATATGACTGGGGTCAAATGGAAATATTCCCTCAAGAAATTCCAGTAAATGTAGTATACACACATTTGAATCCAACACATGTTCCACTGTACTTCAATGATTTAGTGATACACTTTTGTGATGTAGGAAACTATAACCAAAGCTAAATGTGCAGTATGTTCATTACATTTGAGTCCAAGTAGTTTTGTCTGCAATGAAGTTGTTTTCGACTTGGAGAGACATGGCGTTCACAAGTTAAGTGACGCTAATTAACTTTGGAAGAGGAGAAGATGACGAATGATTAGCAGACTGTAGTGGACTGTGTAAATCACTTCACTGGTGGGCGGCTACAGTCCGAACTGTCAGACCACCAATAAAAGCTTACTTCCCTCACTTAATTTGAAATTTCATACTTATGTGGATCTGTTAGAGCCTAGCTGACATTTAAACCATTTTATATAACGCATTCTCCTTCAAATTAAATTATACAGCAATTTAGGAGGAGAGAGAGGAGGGGAGTTGGGAGTCTGGGCTTCTGTTGCTATCATTGTGATCTGCAAGTAACAACTGAAAGAAATAATTTTGGGAACATCTTGAGAAATGTAGAGGTGTTTGTTGGAGTACAGGAAAGTGCTGCCTCCATATTTACTGTGACAACAATCTTCTCGTACAATTCTTGGTGACCAAACTTGACCCAACACAAACAGTACATAAACAAAGTAATATTTGTCTTGTAATCTTTCCCCATCTCTTTAAGACGGGTGAATACGCAACAGACGAGGAGGAAGAGATGAGTCCAGTGTTTCCGAACTCCATTGAGGTTTTCGAACTGGCTGAGAACCAGGACATGTTGTCTCCTGTGGAGCTGGACCCCGAGAAGCTGGCCCACAAATTCAAAGAGGTACGAGGGATTTCCATCATTTGGATCCTGGTTGTATGTTTTTTTTCATTCACTTTACCCTTCGACCAACTCTATCACGCTATTGAAAGTTTGTCTTTCCACTCTCCTTCTCTGTAGCTCCAGATTAAACATGCAGTGACCCAGGCAGAGATCCAGCTGCTAAAGAGGAAGGTGAGACCGCTTCACTCGCAGTCTTTTCTTAACGCGCAGAAATGAAATGCACCGCAACGTCTCGGGTTGCACTGCAGAGGAGAACGCACAGTAGCATAACATCAGTTCTTTTGCTGGCTGAATGATGACTTAACGCTGGTTCTTCCTCCCACATACCACTTCCTCCTGCCACACTCCCACCTTTTACCTCCAGCTGGCTCACGCGGAGCAGGATAAGTTGCGTTGGCGGATGGAGCGTGCTCAGTTGGAGCAAAACATCCGGGACAGTAAAGAGAGAATGGAGAAACTGGAGGGCTACTGGATGGAGGCGCAGTCCCTTTGTAAGGTAATTTATGAGAAAACAAACTACTCTCAGTCATGAATTGACTGAGTGTTAAGCATCATCACTTTAACAGCTCAGTTGAATAATGGGCTTCCAAAAGCTAGTTGTTTTCATTTATTGAGGGGTTTTTATTTGTGTTTTGTTTTTTAGGCAGTGGATGAACACCTGAAGGAAACCCAGGCTCAGTACCAAACCTTAGAGAGGAAATACAGCAAAGCCAAGAGACTGATAAAAGAGTACCAGCAGAAGTAAGAACGGAGGGACACAATAAAGGTTTGAGAAAAAAATTAATAAAAGGCATCAAGACTTCATCCTGTGTGTGTGTGTGTGTGTGTGTGTGTGCTGTAGAGAGATTGAGTATCTGAAGAAAGAGACGGCTCAGCGACGAGCACAAGAAGAGACTGAGGCGACACACAAAGAGGAGGCAGATAACCTGCAGGAAAAGGTTAGTATGACAGCTCAACCACAGCTGTGACGAGTTCTGTGTCAGTGTGTCAGATCTTCAACCACAAAACCGCCACTGTTTATATTTGCATTTTTGCAGCATTTTGAATTCTGTTAAAATATTAGCACCTTTCACAGAGAGGTGCAGTGACCTGTCAATCACCCGGGGTGTCCAATCAAGCCACAGGAGAGGGATAAAAGAGCCGCATGTGTTTTGTTTTTTTAGGGTTGCCGACCCCTGGTCTATACAGTACCATGAAAAATCTCTTTATTAATCACTTCATTAGGGCCGTCTGCTCCTTCCCTTTCTTCCCAGTAAACCAAAGCAAGATAGCGTGTTGTGTGTTTTTCTTAACAAGTTTGGCCAAAGTGTCGTCCGAAACTCTTTTATTATTATTATATAGAAACTCTTTATCAGCTGTGTTTTTAGAAACAAGAGTCTCATAAGACCACATTCAACCCAAAAGTCCACATTTTAGTCTCACTGTTATTACACTTATGGCAGTACAATAATATTTCACTGCAACACTACCATCTCTTGGCAATATATTTAAGTTTTTTTCTGTTCAGAGTGACTTGTAAAACTGCACATCCCAGACAATGATAAGTTTCCAGTGAGGAAAACTACAGGATTCCCAGGCAGTTGTTGCATCATCACAGGGAGAGTCTGTGTTTAAAGGGGGTGAAAGAAACAAATGTGATCGGCCCTGACTGCCACAGCCTCTAACACACCCACCTCTATTGTACGATAGTGTATTCTTTCTGATCGTAGCCGTGCACCGGGGAAGTTTGCCAATGATACGATACGTTCCGTGACTAAATTAAGAGCCTGTGAGTGAGAAACATTGTGCAAAAACAGTTTAAATATATTTAGCTGTCCTCCACTATGTTGATGTTTACACAGATTACAGACCTGGAGACCAAAGTGGATGCCCTGAAGACCCCCAAACCCTCCTAGACTGCTGCTACTTCCTACCTCCTGTCTGAGACTGGAAGAGGAGGAGCTCTGCCTTCATTCTGATCTGGGCTGTATTTTATTCCAATCAAACCATTTACTGCATGGACAGGGAGCGAGGGGAGAAAAAAAATAACCGTGATGACAATTGTGAAAGAGGGGAGAAGGGGAGTGACATACAAAGAGGAAACAAGCAGCCTCTCATCTGACATCTGCCAGCGGCTTAGAGCTCAGTCAGTCAATAACCAAACCCAGAATGCTTCCTCTGTGATACCCAGAGTCCTCCTTGTGTGTCTTCCTGGCAACCGGCTTGGCAATCAACACGGACACCACCATCAACAACGTGAACTTTATTTATGGATGATCTGTTTCGGCTTCACCTCTCTTCAATAGCAGTATGTTACCAGGATTCTCGTACCGATTCAGATTTATTTAAAAAAAAAAGCGCTTTTATGAAACAGGCTCATCACAAAGTGCTTTATAGAGTGACAGAGGACAGAGATGCAAAGAAAAAAAGGACAAAGATGAAATCTGATTGTAGTTATAGTTCTTTTAATCTAGACGGTCGCTGAGCCACTCCTTTGGTTTTTTTCGTGTTTTTTGTTTGGGACTGGACTGGATTCTTATGACGAGGATCATTCTAATCAAAAACTGCAAGGAGAAATGGCCACATTGTTTTTCACCTCAAGACTTGACACAAATTCTCAAGAAGAACCGCGGTGATAACACACAACAGAAAACTAACTTTGAAAAAGGAGATAGCCACCGCCTGCTGGTAGTTTAGTAATAAAAACTACAAAAGAAGATGGCCGACAAATTTCGGAGCGGTGACAAAAACTGTGAAATAACAGAACGCCCACCCCAGCCTTTGGGTTCTCTTCTCTAGCCTAACTCTGCAAGCGATGAAAGGAATCAGGCAGAAGTGTGCTTTTCAGGTCTGAACTGTGGTGGCATATTGTTTGTATATATTCTATACATGTATTTAAAAGTGACTGAATGGCTTAAGCTATTAAGTGGGTCTGATATCCGAGAGTAAGCCAGTGCAATGGATGAATAGCAACGCCTTGCTGTAGAGGGAGAAATGGTTTAGTTGTCCAGATTCAGTCTGTTTCATCTCTTTTCTATCAACATCAATGGCAAACAGGGTGTGAATAGTAATCTAATACGTGCTAATAGGGGGTCTACTTGTGTATATTTGTTGGTGTTTACTACAGTATCTGTGGGTTTACATGCACACAGACGTCCTGTTGTTCGGGATAGTCATGTGCTTTATTCTTGAGTTGGTGCAGGGTTTTCAGAAATCTTCTCTTATCCAGGGTCACAAAAAAGTGTGCTAGTCTCAACATACTGGAATACTGAGGCTATTTCGTGTACAGCTTCCTCTTGCGCTCAGTTTCAGGAGCTCGGGCCACGTGAGAAACTGAGCGTTCAGAAACTGCTGATATGTGCAGGATCTCCTGAGGTGGTGCACTGTGTTGTGTCGGTTGTTCAAACATTTCTTGGAGGCAGAACTCTAGAAAATAATCTCATTAGTTGAGGTAAACAAGTGCCAGAAATTCCTGATTTTTTTTAATTAGGTAAATTAAAACAAGTATTTGTATTTAGGGTGCTTAAATGTGATGATAAAAGAACTGTGACCAAGATATGTCTTGTATTTAATGCTAATATGGTTTACAAATTACCTCTAACATTTCAATGGAAGCAAATAAAGGCCAAAAGCATTTTGATATTATATCAACAAACGACATACCTAATAATGAAATTTAATTACTACTGAATACTTCAAAGATACACAAAACTACTGAATTTGTGGCATTGATTTGTTTTGCCTTGAAACTTTGTATTCTCATCTTTCTTTTTTCAGATTTACAAACTGAAACTATTGCAGAGTTCAAGGCTTAGTCACCTATTTGAATTTTTCTTTGTTTAATCATGTGACTGACTGATGGGATGTAACTTAATTATCCTAACAATGTTGACATTTGAATTTTTCATTTTGTATTATAGTGTCTGAAACAGATCTAATTGAAAAAAAACCCTGATTTACTGAGCAGACCTAAATTTCTCTGAATGACTTTCACTTTTGTGAATATTTGACACTTAAATTACCTGAAATCTGAAATTGATCCTTTGAAAATCCCCATTGAAATTTCAAAGAGAGAAATTTAAACCACATATTCAGAAAGATGGCTTCCCAATAAAAAAGGTATTCAGTAGTGGTTAAATTTCAAAATTGGTTATTCATTTGCTTATAAAATCCTAATTATTATGGCCCTTCTTTGCTTCCATATGAGCTTGCCAGTATATCAGCCAGGCTGTAATAGTTAATTATCCAGGTCACCTAGTCAGCCTGTCTGATGTTTAGTCCTGTAGCTATTCATATATGCTAATTTAACTTACTCATGTTTACATAAAAAACTAAGAATATGTACGTCCTTAACAACCATGTTTTTTATTGATTTTTTCGATTAGTATTTGAATTTTTATCATGCTAATGAACGGGGATAGTTTTGCCTCTGAGAAATATTTGTGACAACAGACCTCCACATGGATATATAAGTATAAAAGTGCTGTTCAGAAAACTGTGTGCATGTAAACACACTCCATATCTAGGAGAAGAGTAGAGGCTCCCAGTGCCAGTATTATAACTTTAGAAAATGAACTTAAGTTAGTGATGCCTGACATAGTCCAAATAAGTGTTGCTGTGGTCATTAATGGTCAGATAATTTTCAGGAACCCAAAAACCACTGAAGGTGCATCAAGTTCACACATAAATTGTTTTTTCTGTTGTTGCTGTTTATTTTTTCTCTTGATAAATTAGATAAGTTGCCAGCAGTTTCTTAAATACACAGCAGAAAGAACATTATTGAGTTATTATTATTAGTGATAGCAACCACAGAAATGGTGCCACTTCTCAAGCAATGAGTGCTTTTTGGGTCAAACCTTAAAAATGTATTCTAATAGAGATGTGAATTTGAGTCTTTAAAGAGTTTTAGAATTGTCTAAATAAGAAATTAAGATGTTTCCTTTCAAAGAAAATGGGAAAATTGGCCGTTTGAACCTGTGACACTGTGTTTAAGGGTTCTGTTTATACATTATAGGTATATATTTAACTAGTCTGATATGAATACAACCCAGTGATGGATGGTGGCTGACTGAGTTTCCAAATATGAGGTTCACATGTGAATAGTAAAATGGTGCTCAGTGAGACAGTGTTCACACACAAGTAACATCTGCAAAGTTTAAATGGGCAAATTTGTGTATTTTGCTGCTCTAATGTCATTAACCATGATGATTATTAGTTCACAGTTGTGTTTATTGAGATAATACAGCTTGCTGGCAAGCTCTTGTTAGGCTGCATTAATTGAAAACACTGAATCAGAAAAATCATTGTTCAAGTTCCTTCAGTTCTTGTTAACAATGAACACAACCATTTTTTATTTAGACTTTTTTTCCCCCATACGATGGCCAAAATCCAGCTCTTTATAATCATGGAGGTAAAAGGTCTGTGTGGAGGGTGGAGCAACAAAATTTCACAACACAAAAGTACATAACACAGTGCATTTAACTGGGTTTTATTTTGTCGCCACTTGAACGGCCTAAATGGATAATTTCTCCACTAAAACGTCATGACAACCATTAGACGGACTGACACAAATCGTTCATAAACAGTGAAGGTTTCCAGAGGTTTCCAGAGACTGTGGTGATCCCCTGATTCTTCCGTTGTGTCACCAGGAGGTTGACGTTCAAGGCTTTTAGGGAAATGTCTCCACATGTCAGCTGGATTAACATGAAATTTAGTCCACACATCCGTGTTTCCCTCAGGATAAACTGTCTTTTCCTCCGCTATCTCCTGGTCAAAATTTAAATTTGTCAGATACTTTGGTTTACAAGCTGATGATTTTACATCACATCTACACTTTGTACTTACAGCTTATTACAAATGTTAGCATGCTAACACGCTAAACTAAGGATGTGAACATTATATCAGCTAAACATCAGCATGTTAGCATCGTCATCGTGAGCATGTTAGCATGTTAACATTAGCATTTAGCTCGAGCCACCGCACAAGAACTATAGACTCTTTTTTAATATTAGCAGATATTAACAATACTTTCTCTGTGTCATCTTGCAAACACAGAATAACTTTCACAGATCACAAATGGCGGCTCAGCGCCAGGTCTTCTGGTTCAGTGTTTTTCAGTACGTTTAAATGACAACATGCCTTTAAAATGAGGTATTTGCTCTAAAAACCACAGACCGCCTGGGTTTCCTTCAGGTGTTCAGACTGTCGTGCACAGACCAACCTGCCTCCCCCGCCAATCCAACCCAGAGTCCCCCTGGTTAAAGTTTATCCGTAGCAGCT